>JAZHEH010002495.1:0-18660 GCA_036589455.1 Ateles fusciceps | reverse complement strand
AAAACTGGAAATGAAAATGGGTGCTTAAGCAATGCCAGAACCATAAGCCCAAAAATGAAAAAATAAAGCCAACTAGTTTTGGTTTTTGGCGTTAGGTAAAGTGAAACGATCGTAATTTTAGTCAAACTGATTTGTGTGTACATGTGCATGTGTGTGTGAGCACATTCACAGATAAGCCAAAAAGTCCCTGCAATCACAAAAACCCAACTCTCTGACTTTGTGGATAATTTGTGGCCAATATTAAATTGCGGGTTGGCTTCTCTTTGTCCTCCCTCTACCAAAACTTATAACAAGGATCAGGGCCATCTTTATGGGTATGGCCCGTGCTTAGGAGGGCCCCACACTTGGTTTAATGCTCTGCAGTCACTGTCTTGAAATTTGTAATACTTTTTAAACAAGAGGTTCTGTATTTTCATTTTCATTTCACTAGGCCCTGCAAATTATGTAGCCATTCCTGGCGGGGATGCCCTTCTATCAGCCATCAGCTGGTCAGAGACTCATGAAATGCAAACTCATTTTAATATTATCCTTAACCAAGCATTATTAGCAATGGATGCCAATGGACTGGGATGGAGGGGAACTAATCATGTCTGCCAATGCTGTTCTCTCATTAAGGTGGGTGGAAATAGACTCTCGGGGAAAGAGATCGCAAAGGTAATCTAGTTCAAGTTACACTTATGGTACAAATCAATACTGTCTACAGTCTCCCTGATATCTCATACAGCCCCTCTACTTGCTAAAACAGTTCTGGCAAAGTGCAAAGAGTTGGTTTTAGACCGAGAGTCAGAAAAGACTTCAACTCTCAGATCTTATCCTTAACTAGCTGTGTAGGCTCAGGCAAGTTATTCTCCATCTCTGGAGTTGTGCTTTTTACTGGTAGCATAGTGGGGAGGGAGTGACTAGAATTGGTGGTTAGGCTCTTTTGGTTCAGGGAGCACTTTGTTGTGAATCTAATGAAAGTTATCGGACATTTTCCTAGAAAAATGCGTATGCATATACAAATTCTGTATATAACTCTAGGGAGTTCACTGACTTTCTGAAGTCCAAATAAAGAGCTCAGCTCAAAGACCACTGTAGTAGACAATCCTTTTAATCCTTCTTTAGCACTAACACTCTAAATTGTATTCTTTCTAGATTACATTTGATAACCTGGTTTAGGATCAAACCCAAAAGCCAGATAGAATCTTATGCTGAAAAAATCAGGTGGTTAGCAAACACACTGAGGGCCATGTTGGTGTGTAGGATAACACAGTTTCTGCCTCTGCTGCCAACATTTAAAAGTCTTGATTAATAAATAATCACAATGACAATAATTACAAGTTCCCTTAAAGCCATCATCTCCTTCCCCACAGTACTCCTGGCAATTACTGGATCTGCCTTCTGTACATCGTAAGTCTGGTGAGCTCTCCTAGAATCCCTTCTCCGGAAGGTGATTGCGCAGTTTTGCAAATAAGTAGTGTGCCCTGGTGACCTGTGATGGTGGATTGGAGCCTGCTTTTCTCTCTCAGTAACAGTTAAAGATCCTCCCAACTCTGCAGCAGGAAATGCTTACATAAAGCATCAATTAAGGAGTTCTCAATGCAGTGGTAATGAGACATACGTGCTCTCTTCACCTCCTCCTATCTGCTCTGTGAATTGCTCTCCAGTCCACAACAAAAAAGTGCATTGGCTGCAAACCCCACAATTATATTACTTTTTTCCCCAGTTACAGCAAATAGCAACAAGGCAACCACTTAGTAAGTTCCCTCTAATTTTTATTAGATTTACTTCCTCCCAAGAAAGCTCTATGAGCTAATGAAGTTATAATTTATATTTAAGACTTGTCCAAAATTTCCAGCTGACTTTAATGAGAAGAGCTGTGTGTTGGGTATTTTCATATGTGGCTCCTTGCTCAGGGTAACAAGGCAAAGTTTCTTTCTGACAGCAGCCAACTTTTAACATAATCCTGGAACTTGCAATCAGCTTATGATAAGGCAAATGTTTCACCCCATGGAGTTGCTTCTCTCCAAACTCACAAGAACTAGCAAATACAGTAGCAACTAATCCTAGACTTTCTCTCACAGAAGCAGACTATAATGCACTAAATGCCTACTTTTTTCCTATAATTAAATACAGGAAAAACTGGTTATATTGGAGCTGGCACTGAAAATGCTATCTTGACACCATACTCTGCCTGACATTATGACAGCTAAACCTCAGCCAAAGAAGCACAGTGGACCACTACCATGTCCCAGGTGGCCTGTCGTCTATCATGTCTGATCATCAACATAGCATGGTATAGGGCACAGATTCAGTCTCTGACACTCTGGAATGGGGACTAGGAAGATGAGTGTAATAGAAAGGGAAAAAAATCATCAACATCTCAGAGAAGCTGTAGAAAGTAGACTAGACTGGCAGTGAGCAGGGATAAGCGGATAAGGGGTCCTGGACTACACTTCCCAGGGGTTAGCATAATGGGTTCGTGCTGGTGCACATATATTGGGAAGGCAGTTGAGAGTGAGTGATTATTATGGAGTAATACTCCCTCTGAGCCATGTGATCACCTCCTTTGTGACTTCCCTAATTCCATCTGCATTTCTGCCTTTTTGTATTCTCTTCTTCACCTCCACATAGAGATATTAAAGGAATGTTCCTTAACCAAGAGTCTCTGATTGTTGAGATAGGCTTGTTACTTTCGCAGAGGATTCTATCCTCTGGTCACGGGATTGCACTCTGACTTCACTGTTAGTCATCTTGCAAATATTACACTGGCTTGTAAAGAAGACTGGGTAAAAGATTGTAGCTTGCCTCCTCCAAAGCCATTTGACATTGGAAAAATAACTGAATGTTCATTCTACTTATCAGAGCAGCAGCATTTATATGACATGGGGATGGCAAGAAGGCTGAGGGTCACGCTGTCCCTCTTACCTAGTTTAGTTACTGTGACATTCATTTATAAGGGCTAGGATAGGAGATTGACATTAAGTAGCCAAGGTAAAGGTGCCATGCAATGAAGCTGATGTGTGAAATATGACAAGATTAAGCAGATGACTTTCAACAGCTTCAGGCTAAGGCTTCAGAATTTATAATGGTTGCATTTATGAAGGCAATATATAATTAAAGGTAGTCTGATAGTCAATGTGAGAAATTTACATGTTACCTTCATGAACTCAGGGAACATCTAAAAATAATTTCATGATATTTAAAAGGTACCTAACGAGATGAAAACCTTCTTCTCCAAAAGGGATTATTAAATATAACAATAAATATTTTCCATTCTTTTAAAATACAAGATTAATGCAAAAACAAAAACAACAACAAAGACAAAAGACCTAAAGAACCAAATGAGGGCGTGGCAACAATGGACCAAGACTATGTAGCTAAAATGCTATCTATTTAAAACAAGTACCTGCTCTCCCAGAGTCTTCTATCTTTCCCTATCCTCTAGTGATTTATTGTAGGATAAGATGAGACCAGAGGTTCCTCAATTTGACACACTGCCCAGTGGCCTGAAAATGCTTTGTTTATTATTCCTAGCTTACTAAGAGTGTCAGAATCAGGTGTTGAATTTTCATCAAGTGTCTTTTTTGCACTTACAGACATATTCACATGGTATCCCCTTTAATCTGTTAAGACAGTGAATTATAGCAATGGATTTCCCAATGTTGAACCATCTTTCTTGTCCTAAAATAAACTTTACCTGGACATGATGTATTATCCTTTCAATGAATCACTGGATTTGATTTGGCAATCCCTTACTTAAGATCTTTACCCTACCTATTTACAAAGATAAGGGTTAAACATGATAGTGTAAGAGTGAGGTAGCTGAATGAAGAGAAAGGTAGGAAATTAAAAGAATCCAGAAGTCAGACAGCTATGCAACCCTTTTGCCAAGAGGTTCTGTACACTGAAACCTAATATTATGAGATTTTTTTTTCTGCCTGCTTTGTCCAAGCCTAGCTGCATAAAAGCCAACATGGATAACCTATATGCCCCCAAAGGCAGAGTGATATACTGGCTCATGTATAACATTTGTGAGTGCCTTTGTGTACCTGGGCACTGTCCTCCTCTCTCTAGGCAGACCCACCATCCCATTACATAGGCAAGGCTAAGGGGTCACCTTGAGCCTCTGTCCTTATTCATTTCTTTGTTCAGTCATTCAACAAATACGCAGTATTTCATGGGTACCTCTTGTTGACAGGCAGTTTGTGGGGCACTGGGAATATGAGGTTGAACAAGACAGCATCCCTTCCCCCAGTGGAGGTTATGTTCTAGTGGGAAGAACAAACATAAAAGTAAAACAAATAACACAAACACACACACACAAATTGTAATAAATGTCATGATGAGAAAATGCTGAGCATTATGAGACAGTGTAACCAGGAAATTTATGTTGGACTGGGGAGGCAAGGAAAGCCTCTTTACCAAGAAGGGGTTTACCTTTACAGGGAAGGGCATTCTAGGCAGAGAGAGTGAGTGGCATGTGTGTAAGGCCTTGAGACTTGGTAGCTTTGAGAGATTTAAAGGTTAGCGTGGCTAGAGAGTTAGTTTCTCTCCAGTGCAATCAAAAACAAGTGAACAACAACAACCCTCCCCTGACCCTACACAGTAAAAAATTATAAGATTACTATCCCTTAGCAGTATTTAGGCATATTTTCGGGGGAGGGAGAGGTTTTGGAAATAGACTCACCTTGAAAATGGACTGGCTATCATTTGAAACAATGTGATTGGTTAAAAGGGATTCAATATTGTAATGGAAAGTGAGGTGCAGTTATTTAATGATGCAGCAAACTTTCACTAAGCTGCTCGATGTGCCAGGCAGGTGATCTGAGAGGTCCTGGAGATATAGTGAGTATTATACAGGAGAGGATAATTTTTCATGGGAGAGAAGCCATACCTTGAAGGATTACCTACTTTCTGGAATTTTTACCAATGGTCACCCTAATAATTACCACAAAAAAAATGCATTACGTTTGTATAATACAAAACAGTTACATATGTTTTTGTGCATATGACCAATTTGAAGAGTCAAAACTCATGAGGAAACTATATTTACTCCAGTTTGATAGATTATATCATAGAGACTCAAAGAAATGAAGTTGTTAAGTCCAAGGTCACATGGCTAGTAAATGGCAGAGCCAGAGCTCAAATCCAGAAACTCATAGACGAATGCTTTCATCTACTATGCTAGATAACAGCTATTAAGGAGGAAGAACCACAATTCAGTAGTGATAAATAAATAACTTTTTATTTGTTCAGAATTTAAGAGATAGAACTGGAAGCTAGGGATAGCCCTGAAGTAGAAGTGCCGTGTAACCCAAATGGCCCAAAACGGTGCTTGGTTATGTTGTTTTCTTGACATAATTATTAACAGTATTCTCCTTTACCCTCAAAAGCAACTGGTTTGAATGAAAATTATGTGGTAACCCAATGTTGAAGGGATACCTCCATAGTCCTTTCTGATATGGGTTGGTAGAGGGGACGAGAGGCAAGAACAGTCATAAATGCTGCTCTGGAAAATAAGTCACATGGCTTGATAAATCATTTAATTTTTGTGTTTCTGGGCTTATCATCTTACCAATGGCTTTCAAATTTTCATATCTGAAAGTCATGATGAGAAACATGATTTGTTAATTGTGACCCAGCATCCACATAGGGAGATATGCACACACACACACATACACACACACACACTTGAAACAAAGTTTTCCAAGACTTCTCTTGTAGCATCACATTCTGATATGTTCTATTTGATTCTGTTCTGTTCACTTTTGGTTCTATTATATTCCATCACATTCTATTCAATTTTCCAAAACAAAAATGCTGGTTGACTACCAAATAATAGATTTCATAATCTACTGATGGGAGTGACCAGCAGTTTGAAGTGGGCGCAAGACCACTTGCTTATGAAAGTATTAGTGAAGCCATTTGAAAACCTTGGTAGGAACTCTTTTTTTGGTGGTCTATATCTTATATCTTATAAGACATATTAAAATGTATCCAACTCATATCCGACATTAGACGTACTTCATATGTAAGCACAAAAATTGAGGTGTAGATTCACAAGCTGACATGATGCTCCATTTTTCTGACACTTATTTAAACATTTATTAACGTTGATTTTCAGATTTCCTTTTCATCTTCTAGTGACAATAAACTTGCTTTTAGGTAGCAAACATTTTGTACAGTCCTTGAAAAACTCATCTCCTTAGCAGTATTCCTATAAAGTTTAATGGATAAAGCGGCCCTGCTCTAATTTAACGATTATGAATTCATGAGTGGAGAGAGAAATCGTGGACAGGTTTGTCTCTTTGCTAGCTTCTCGCCAGGAAAAACTAACTGGGGCGTTGAATTGGATGCTAGGTAAGGTAGGTTGGTCACTTTGGTGAGGAGAGGCAGCAGTGAAAGGCATGCACGGCTAGGACTGGGAGACCCGAGTTTGAATCCCTGTACAGGACTCTAGGCCAGTCACTTTTTCTTCTTGACCCTCAGTTTTCCCCTCTGCAACATGGAGGTCTCATACTAATTCTGCCATGTCTACCAGGCCGGAGTGCTACGAGCACTAAATGAGATAATGTATGTGAAAGTACTTTGCAAATTGTAAAGCACTACCCATTTATTATTAAAATATTCAGTGGATGCTATTTTGTGGCTGCCCAACCTGCTTAGGTTTTACTGAAGGGAAATTTATGAACACTAAAGCATCGTTCTCAGGAATGCTTTGTGTGCACAAAGAAACCATAGCTAGCACCTATTACTATTAATGTTCCTTGTTTCTCTCTAACACAGTTTAGACAGACTCCTATGTGTCGTGAACCTTTAGGAAGTGTAGTTCTCCCAGAAACACCATTCTTTGTTGCCAAAACTACTGTACTAAATAATTATGCAATTGTTGTTGCCAATAACCTTGAAGAAAAATAGAATTGTTTATAGCAGAGCTCCTAACAGCGGATGGCTGATTTCCTGAACTTCCAGGACTCCAAACTGCTGCAATTTAATTTAATTAAAATAAGGAGAGGCAGAATGCATTATTACATATTGATAATGTATGCAGACACAGGTGGACGTTGGGAATTATTTTGACAAAAATTCACATAATGGATGCAGATCAGAGCCCCTGAACAAGCCAGTTCTAAATTAAATAAGCCATCTCTAGAATTTTAACAGCCCTATGAAATTAACAGTAATGATTTTTTTTTTTACATTGTTTTGCAAGCAGCAGAGTTGGGAAAGAAACTAAGTAAAATACAATGATTTACAGACATCGTACTTTATTAGAGAGTCTAGAGACAAAAGCGCTAAGGCCAAATTATTTCAAACGCTCACGTGGGAGTTTTTAGCAGGGAGGCTTGTCTGTGTATCAGACAACAAATTCTTTAAGCCGAAGTGAACTAGTGATTGTGGCTTCTGTAAAAGGAACTGGGGGTGATTTTACTCTTCTTCCACTTGATCAATATTGCACTTAGATTAATCAATCTTATCAGTTACCATTGATACTTCTCTAAGGAAGGAGTTCACACAATCCCTGTTTGTAATTTATTCCCTCTGGTATTATTTTTTGAGCTGCAAAGTCTGTTTCCTTACAAAAAACTGTGGTATATCCTAGGCTCTGAAGCACGCCTTTCTCATTTTCCGTGTCCTCAACACTCTATTCTTCTCTTGTGATATTCTAGCCCTTAGAGATAACACCAATTCCCCACAGCTGAGCTATGTGGAAGACAAGAGTTCCACATTTCAAAGTAATTTAGATATTCACCATCACTTTAAATTAGCTTGTTTAAACCTGAACCCTTCTTCTCCATCACCCAGAAAGGAGTGGTGCCGGAGATTCATATTTAACTGGCATGGGAGGAAAAAGAGTGAGAGACCTTTCTAGTCACAGCTTTAACCAAAATCCTTGCTATAACTGGACTGTATGAATGCTGGTCATGGCTTATATTAGTTTCACATCTCTGGTGTAACAAATTACCAAAAACTTAAAGGCTTTAAAAGAAACATTCTATCTTACAGTTATGGAGGTCAGAACCTTCAAATGGGTCTCACTGAACAAAAATCAAGGTATCCGCGGGGCTGAATTCCTTTCCAGAGGCACTAAGGGAAAATCAATTTCTTTGCCTTTTCCTGCTTCTAGTAGCTGTTTGCATTCCTTTGTTTGTGGCTCTCTTCCCTCATCTTCAAAACCAGCAATGTTGCATCTCTCTGTGTCTTTCTTCCATAGTTATATTCTTACGTAACTCTGACCTCCCCTTCTGCTCCCTTCTCTACTTATGTAGAGGTTTATTACAAATTGAGCCTACCCAGATAGACCAGGGTAATCTCCAGTCTCAAATCAGAAACTAACAAGTCTTAATTTCATCTGTAACCTTAATTATCTTTTGGCAGGCAACATAACATATTCATAGTTTCCAAGGATGGAAATCTTTGTGGGGGTGGCTTATATTCTGCCTATCAAATAGCTATACTAGTATTCTCTGAATTTGAAGCAAAATGTGTAAAGTGTCAGGTATATCACTGTTGCTGCTGCAAAATTCAGTCTATTTCTCCCCATATCAGTTAAGTGATTATAAAAATATCTCCAGGAGTACAAATATACATTTCCTTCTTTGTTTATTTAGATTAATCATAAATATTAGGATCAGCTCAATGGTTGCATATTTGATCCCTTCTGTTTCCATTCATTTATCATCTGAACTATTTATCATCTATTATGTTCTTATGGAGCTCACAATCCATCTTCAGAGTAGTAGATTCTCAAACTTCATTCTACCAATGGTTCAGGTGTTTTACCATTGTCAGAAAGTCTATCTTTTGAAAACATTATGCCAAGTAAGAAAAAGCCAAGACACAAAAGACCATATATTGTATAATTCCATGTGTTTCAAATATCGAGAATAGACAAAACCATACAGATAAAATGGAGATTAGTGGATGCTAAGAGTCGGGGGAGGGAGGAGTGGGGAGTGACTGCTAATGTGTACAGGGTTACTTTGTGGAGTGATGATGAAAAATGTTCTGGAATAAGTTATTGGTGATAGTTGATAAAACCTTGTGAAAATACTAAAAACCAATGAATTGTACACTTTAAGTGAGTGAATTTATGGTCTATGAATTATACTTCAATAAACCTGTTATTAAAAAAATGAAGTTGAGCTGCATTTATGTGAACCCTAGGAAGAAATGAAGACTACTAGATACTGTATTGGTCAGCTCTTCATGAGAGGACTGGGTAAATTTCTAAAGTGTCACAACTTAAGAAAAAAAGCAAAAACAAAAACAAAAACAACCCCTTCAAAACCCAACTGGTGTCTAAGGAAGATCATAAGAATTAGAAAATATAAAAAACCATTTAAAAGTTTAACCAATTCAGGTGTTGGTTTTTAAAATTAGTAAGATACATAGGCTGCTAGCTAGATTAATAAAGAAGAAAAGGGAGAAGATCCAAATAAACACAACTAGAAACAACAAAGGGGATATTACCACTGACTCCACAGAAATGTAAATAGCCATCAGAAACACTACGAACACCTTAGAAGAGATTAATAAATACATGGACACATACACCCTTTCAAGACTCAACCAGGAAGAAATTGATCCCCCAAATAGACAATAATGAGCTCTCAAGAATCAGTAAGAAACAGCCTACTAACAACAACAAGAAAAAAAAATGAACCCAGGACCAGGTGGATTCACAGCCAAATTCTAGTAGATGTACAAAGAAGAGCTGGTACCATTCCCACTGGAATTATTCCAGAAATTTGAGAAGGAGGGACCCCTCCCACAAACTCATTTTATGAGGCCAACATCATCCGGATACCAAAACCTGGCAGAGACACAACAGAAAAGAAAGCTTTAGGGACTAATATCCCCTGACTAACATTGATGCAAAAATCCTTAAAGAAATACTTGCAAACTGATTCCAGCAGCACTCAAAAAGCTAATCCACTATGATCAAGTATGCTTCATCCCTAGGATGTTTGACCTAGGCAAATCAATAAATATGATTCACCACATAAATGGAACTAAAGAAAAAACTACTTGATTATCTCAATAGATGCATAAAAGGCTTTGATAAAATTCAATACCAATTCATGTTAAAAACTCTCAATAAACTAGGTAATTAAGGAACATAGCTCAAAATAATAAGAGGCATCTTTGACAAACCCACAGCCAACATCATAGTGAATGGGTAAAAGCTGGAAGCATTCCCCTTGAAAACTGGCACATAACAAGGATGCCCTCTCTCTCATCAGTCTTATTCAACACAGTATTGGAAGTCCTGGCCAGAGCAATACAGCAAGAAAAAGAAATAAAGGACATCCAAATAGGAAAGACAGGAAGTCAAACTATCCTCTTGGCAAATAACATGGTTCTATATCTAGAAATTCCTACAGAGTTGGCCTCTCACAGGTCCTTCAGTTGATAACTTCTCAGCAAGGTTTCAGGATACAAAATCAACATACAAACCTCTCGTCACCCTTCCTATACACCAACAACAGCCAAGTTGAGAGCCAAATCAGGAACACACTCCCATTCACAATTCCCACAAGAAGAATAAAATACCTAAGAATACACTTAATCAAAGAGGTGAAAAATCTCTCAAAGAGAATTACAAAACACTGCTCAGATAAATCTGAGATAACACAAAACAGAAAAACGTTCCATGCTTATGGATAAGAAGTATCATTATCATAAAAATGGCCATACTGCCCAAAGCAATTTACAGATTCAATGCTATTTCTATCAAACTACCAATGACATTCTTCACAGAATTAGAAAAAAAAATCTTCTAAAATTCATATGGAAGCCAGCAAAAAGCCCAAATAGCCAAGGTAATCCTAAGCAAAAAGAAAAAAAGATGGAGGCATCACATTACCCAACTTCAAACTATACTGCAGGGCTACAGTATCCAAAACAACATGGTACTGGTATAAAACAGTACACAGACCAATGGAAAGAAGAGAGAGCCCAGAAATAGGGTCACACATCTACAACCATCTGATCTTCAACAAAGCTGACAAAAACAAGCAATGGGGAAAGGGCTCCCTATTCAATAAATGGTGCTGCAATAACTGGCTAGCCATATACACGAGATTGAACATCGATTTCTTACTTATACCATATACACAAATCAACTCAAGATGGATTAAAGACTTAAATGTAAAACCCAAAACTATAAAAACCCTGGAAGACAATCTAGGTAGTACCACTTGGGACACAAGAAAATCACAAAGATTTCATGAGGAAGACACCAAAAGCAATCACAACAAAAGCAAAAATTGACAAATGGGATCTAATAAAATTTAAGAGCTTATTCACAGCAAAAGAAACTATCAACAGAGTAAACAGACAACCTACAGAATAGGAGAAAATATTTGTAAACTGTGTATCTGACAAAGGTCTAATATCCAGCATCTATAAGGAACTTAAACAAATTAATAAGAAAAAATTAACAACCCTATTAAAAAGTGGGCAAAGGGCATGAATAGACACTTTTAAAACGAAAACATATATATGGCCAACAGCATATAAAAAAAGCTCAATATCACTGATCATTAGAGAAATGTAAATTTTTAAAAAGTCAAAAAATAATAGATGCTGGCGAGGTTATAGAGAAAAGAGAACAATTTAACACTGTTGTGAGAGTGTTAATTAGTTCAGCCATTGTGGAAAGTGTGTGTCAATTCCTCAAAGATCTAAAAACAGAATTGCCATTTGACCCAGAAATCCCATTCTTTGGGTAGGAATATAAATAAACCATTCTACCATAAAGACACATGTATACAAATGTTCATTGCAGCACTATTCACAATAGCAAAGATATGAAATCACGCTAAATGCCCATCAATGACAGACTGGATAAAAAAGATGTGGTACTTATGTACCATGGAATACCATACAGTCATAAAAAAGAATGACATCCTGTCTTTTGCAGGGACATGGATGAAGCTGGGAGGCTATCTATCCTTAGCAAAGTAATGCAGGAACAGAAAACCAAATACCATGTGTTCTCTAAGTGGTAGCTAAATGATGATAACTCACGGACACAAAGAGGGGAATAAAAAGCACCAGGCCCTACTTGAAGGTGGAGGGTGGGAGGAGGGAGAGGATCAGAAAAAGTAACTACTGGGTAGTAGGCTTAGTAGTATAGGTGGCAAAATAATTTCTACAACAAACCCTGTGACATGAATTTACCTATATAACAAGCCTACGCATATATCCCTGAACCTAAAAATAAAACTTTAAACATAAATAAATTAAAAGAATTGGAAAATAAGGACTTGTAGAAAAAAGTTAGAGGAATTTTGGATTGTCTGCCTAGGGAAGCAATTGCTGTAGGATAATATGGAGAAGAGAATTTGAGGCTTTTAGTATGATTTGGTGAGGGTCTCCAGCAGGAATGATAGGTCATGCTTGTAAATGTTCACCACAGAGAGTTTGAATGAAGGCATGGGCAGAGTTAAGAGATTTATCAAGGAAGGGAGAGCCACCTAAGCACTGGCATAACTGGTTAAACCTTCTGGGCTTGTAAGGGGAAGAGGTGGGAATGATGATACAGAAGGCAAGAGAGAGCATGGGGATTTGGAGGAGGGGGCTACTAGACAGGAGCTGCTATTGTCTAATGTAGTCTGCAGTAAAGCAGGGAGAAGGGATAAATACCCTTGACCTTGTTCTCTTCTACAGTCTCCAGATGGTGCCACTCATTGACCAAATCAAGTGGGAAGTTAAAGGGAAAGGCATTCAGGGAATGCAGTCCATGGAAGCCAGCCTCTCAGCACAGAGGATAGAAAAGAGATTATGTGTGTGTGTTTGTAAGGGGCAGGGAGGGCAAATGGAGAGTAAGTAGCACAAAGTGCCTGTTATACTCACAACACCCTTTTTAGAGAAGCTGAGGCAACAAATACCTGCATAGACTCCACGCTTTATACTATGTGATCACAGCACCCTGGCCACAGCAAAACTGAATAAAAGCAATACCAGCAACTGACATTTGTTGAGTGCTTACGACGTGCCAAGCACTTTATGTTACTCACCTCATTTCATCATAACATCATAATAAACCTATGAGTAACATAATCTTTATGATACTCACTTTATAGATGGAGAAACTGTGGCATATGGAGATTAAGTAATTTACCCAATGCCACACAGCTCATAAGTAGAGAAGGAATGATTTGAACCCAGGGGAAGGAGTCTGGCTCCAGAGTTGTTCTCATAACCACTACACTCAATAGAACAGGGATTAAGGAGGACTCTGTAGGCTGGTCAGCAACCTTCATGGTAGCCTAATGTTAAAGTTCTGCCTTACAAGAGTGTTCTAACTGCACAGTAAATGGCTGACACAGTACAATATTTTCTCTAATAGGAACCTGAATGCAAGATACACAGGAAGGTAGCAGACCATAGAATGTGAAGAGCTGAGAGAGAAGGAGGGTAGTTAGTATGGCAGGAGGGAGATGAAGTCAGTCTTATGTATGGCTGAGTCACCACTGTGGGAAGCAGTGGACTTGGAAAAAATTAGCTGTTTTTAAGGTGACAGAGCAGATGCTGACCTTCTAGAAATGCAATGCATCCTGAACAAGGCTGTAGGTTTTGAGGCTGGCTTGTGAGGTTACTGATGGGATTTCTTGTACTTCTTATTTTCTTGTGTGTCTTCGCAATAATTTCCCATTTATTGAGGAAATATGAACCTGTCCATGTTCCTTGCATTCCAGTAAAGTTTCCCAACACAGATAGATGAGTTAATTATTTAAATATATGAGGGTCTATTAGGCAGAGAAGAGTCATCAGTTTCTCTCTCTCTCTCTCTCTCTCTCTCCCTCTCTTCCTCTGGGAAGAAAAAAGTTGACATACTCTAGTCTAAGAAATATAGGTCAGCTCTATGGGAATTATACCATGATAGACATTCCAAGGGAGGATGTCTAACTGTGTCTTCTGGAGAACTTTAAAGTAATACTCTCATGTGTCCAAGGGTGATTTACATGGGCTACTGCCTGAAGGTACAAGGATCAATGAATCCCTAACTGCAGGTCTATAGACCTATCAAGTGCCTTAGGAAGTTTTCTCTGTTTTCCACAGAGTGAGAGAAATAAAGACTTTAGTGTTAGTCTCTCTCTCTCTGAATGTCAGGATTCGATTCCTTGCCATCATTTCTTAAAACAGACTACTTTTCTTGTTCTGATATTAAGGTATCCATCATTTATTAAATTACGGTAGTGGTAGGAATAGTATATTATAGTGAATTCTTTTAAAAATATTCTTACTTGGCAAAATAAAACAGTGGCAAATCTATCTCTGCCTCATTTTTTAAAAAAAATGTCATTGGTTTGGGAGAATTAAATATCTGAAAACTATAGGCCCAAAGGACCTCTTAAGGTCCCTGCTATCTATAAGATTCTAGGTTTTAAAGTCTTGAGATCACAAAAAATCAAAAGAAATAGGAAGGCAGGATGATTTTTTTATTTAACCTGAAGAAGTAACAAGTTAATGAAGTCTAATCATCTTAGACATAAAAGATAATAAGTGGAGATGGCTATAAGTTAGAATTTTGTAGTGTGTAAGTAGAAATGACAGTCTAAATATCAAATCCAAAAACATGGCCTATAGAACGCCACACCAAAGGTCACATTTAGAAGGCAGCATTGAGCTCTGGAGACAGTTACGAGTCAGATATTGCGTGATTGCACTGGTATGCAGCCATCATGAAAGGAGAACTAAAATCTTTTTGAAGCAAAAACGTGTAGAAAAGGGAACTCGAAACTAGCAGGAGGGAGATGTTTAAATGAAAAATGCCTTAGATCCTTTAAATAGAAGAGATCAATAATTATTCCAAATACAAATTAATATGCAACAAGTATTTTCTGTTCTGTGCATGCAATACTGCTATTTACATAGAATTAGTTCAACATGCCCAAAGCCTCTGCCAGGCCCCAAACCTTCTGTCCATAGATGTCCGTCTTATTCCAAGCAAATGTGTAGACAAGATTAGTTGCAGCGGGGAACCACTTCTGTGTAAGTCGCCCTTCCACAGCTACCGTGAGGTGTACTTTTATCATTCCTACAGGAATGGTTGGAATGTGTGAGGAGGATCCGAAGCAGGGTTTTGTACCCAGGAGTGCGACTGCTAAGGTAACTAAGTCTCACAAAACTGGAAGGAATGGGGATTTCCTCCTGTACAACCTGAAAGAAAAAAGAAGCCAAATAGGCTCTTATCAGTGGTCACAGGTAGTTGAGGATATTGCATGCTTTGTTGTCTTTGAAACATGCCAAAGGAGAGAGCTTAAACTGGTCTAAGGATGTCAGGGTATTTGTTCTTGAATCTTCGTGAGACTGTATGATCACAGGTTTTGAATTTTGTACCAAATCTACATGGAGACAAGACCCAACCTTAAGGATTGCTTTTATTTTTTTCCCTGCCAGGAAAGATTGTGTAAGGAACAATTTGAGCTTTTCAATCGTGTTGCAAAAACTGCTTAGTAGGGGTTGAAAAGATCATACCGCTGAATGTCAAGCAATTCAGCACTATGGGCTCCATTAAGGGGTCTTTTTCTTATATATACATACACAAAATCTTATTTGGTGTTAAGTCATATATCATAAAACCATTGCTATAATCCTTATTAGGCTAGGCTCTCTAAGAGGAAGAACTCCAGAAGCAGGCCCAGCAAGTGCTATTTCATGACAAAGATTATAGTTTCCCTAGAGTTAATCTTTACTGATGCCATCAAATTTATTTCTTTGGAGCTTTGAAATGACCCTGAGGCCAAATTTTTAATCAAAATTTTCTTACATATTTCTCTGTGCCTGGATGTAGCAATGGCTGGGAACAAGTTACTTCAAGGTGGCACTTGTGACTAAGAAGCAAAATAACCCCCACTACTTCCTCTGGAAATTTTACACTAAACATTGAGTCTCAGAGTAAAAATATCACTTGGCTTCTTTAATTAACGGCTATTACTTGTTTGCTTATCACTGCAGATAAAGTTAAATAACCAAAGGTGGTAACTAAAACTGAATTGTGTGTTCCATGACTTCAGTGTTTCAAAAGACAGCCAAAGAAAAAGCCCATTCTATTTAATACACCTAAGGTGACATGAATAGTGTGGATGTTTCACGCTCTCATTCATTTTTACCTCCAGAGTCTCATCCCCTCTTACTTTCCAAACTTGTACACATAGCAGAACTGGTTGTTAAACATATGGTATCTGGTATTGTCCAGGATTTTAGGTCTTTCTCCTGCTTCTGAGGACACGATCCTTTTTTGTACCCTTTGCCCAGTTTTCTTCCTCGACATTAGCCATTTGATACCAGAGTTGTCCACCAGCTGTCTTCTCAGATGGTGACAGAAGTGCAATCGAGAAGGACGGTGTAACACTCACCAACTTAGTAGTTCATTTTCCTAAGAAAACATGCAATCCTAGATGAGCCTAAACACTTGTGGTGAGACAAGAAGACCCATACCTCCTAAGGACCTGTGTGAAGGGATTGGTGTACCAATCAAACGTACTCATTAAACACTGTCTTGTTTTTCCTTCCTTTCTAAGCAAAAAGCAATAGAAAAGATAAGGGGTAACTTTTGGACTGCTTTTCTTTCTAGAGCAGTATTTTTAGTGAGCCTTTCCTAATTGGTATTATCTGGGCACTGCTAAGAGTTGGTGGGTGGTGTCATGATAAAAGAGCAATCAATTCTGTCTTGGAGCATCCGAGCTTACTTCTTGATTTCTGGATCGTGTAAGACCTATGAGTCCATTTTGGTTGCTTCCACATTAAATTATCATTAAAATGTTTCTATAATGAGGTGAGGAAATTGTACTATGGCTGTTTGAATGGTTTAAAACTGAAATGACAATATTGAATACTCGATAAAGAATAATTCTAGGGAATGTTAAAATATCAAGGTTCAAAAATGTCTTCTCTTGACTATAAAGCTTGAACATTCAGGAAAGAAAGCTTTTTTTTTTTTTTGACAACTGCACAGGCTTCTAAAAAACTGCACAACCTTTACTGTACACAGCTACGACAACGAGAAGTTCATTCACACATACACACACACACACACACACACACACACCCCTTTGAAAGTAATTCTTAAAGGGGCTGGGTGGTGTGGGATGGGGTAAGCAGCTGAAGAGTAGGGAGAAGTCATCATGGAAATCCCAGACATGAGTTACCCAGATATGTTTATTTTTGTCATTTTATCATTCTCATAGAGTCATTACCTCTGGCATGCATGAAAAGATAAAATTCAGTCACAGTGAGAAAGAAAATTTTGAATTATAGATGAACAGACTTAGAAATAAAGGAGAAAGTAATTTTTTAGATCTAGATTATAAAAACTATATAATAGACACTGCGTGAGGCGAGAAATATTCCATAAAATTTTGGTAGATTCATTCTAAGAATATTAATTGGATACCTATTATGTGCCAGGTACACGAACAAAACAGAATGTAAGTATGTATAAACATAAATATGTACATGTACACATACACATACCCATGTCATATTTATTTCCTTTTCATTTGGTTTTGTTAGCTATAGCAATTTCAGAAAAAAAGAGAGTATTTATTAGTTCTCTTTTTTACATTCTCATGAATAAATGAATTGCATTTTAAGCAGAGATACAGTTCTTCCAGATATTATGAAGAAAATTATCCCACAGGCTTAGTGACAGTAATGTTAGATAATAATTAAATACAAAAAATAATTAACATTTTAAAAGTTCCATGAACTGGATTTTTTAATTAGCAAGTAACTAACTATAGGAGATCTTTAAATTGTAGGCTGCGTAATATTTACATTGTGGTGATACACAGAGTAAATTAGCAATCCCTTAAATTGTACAGTATAGATAGGCAAAATGGTTTAAGTTAGCCATATTTTTGTTCAAATGCTTTTAAAATCTTGTTTATACTATTTGTCATATTGTCTACTGGAAAGTTATATAAATAACTATCTTGGAAGACCTAGCCCAATTCCTTAGTAGAGCTTTAGGCTCTTGAGCTTTATCACTTTATTTACTAGAAATAGCAGAATGAAGTAGGCCAGAAAAAAACCAAGTACAGTGGCTTATGCCTAGACTCCTAGCACTTTGGCAAGTGATGGCAGGCAGATTGCTTGAGCTCAGCAAGTCAAGACTAGCTTGGGCAACATGACAAGTCCCACCTCTTATAAAGAATACAAAAATTAGCCGGGCGTGGTGGTGGATACCTGTAGTCTCTAGCTACTTGGGAGGCTGATGTGGAGATCACCCAAGTCTGAGTCAAGGCTGTGGTGAACCGGGATCGTGCCACTGCACTCCAGCCTGAGTGAGAATGAGACCCCGCCCAACAGAATAGGCTAGGAAACAAAAACACAATTACAGGAACTATTGCCATGTCAAAGAAAATTTTTGACAGATCTGGAAGAGATAAAGTAATGAACACCTTTACTAGTGCTTACTAATAACAGTATATACAATTCTAAACATTTTCCGTACATCTAGGATGGAAAGGTTTCTATGTTTATTTACTTTGCTTGGTCTATCCATTATGCTTTCTTAAGATAAAAATTAGCGATTAGAACTATTATATTTAGATTTTTACAGATAATACTTCCTTCGAGCTTAAGTAATGCCAAATTCATTCCACTTATGAGGAAGAAAAGCAAATCAATTAAAAAGATTATTTATTTTTAGCTGAGGAG
>JAZHEH010002491.1:1200000-1587262 GCA_036589455.1 Ateles fusciceps | reverse complement strand
TCTCATGGAGGCCCTGAGGACAAGAGTCCTATGGGTTTGATTCTGGCTTGGTTTCACGCATGCTCCATCCCTAGGTCTCCCCAAACCCGCCGCTTTTGCCACCGCTTTCTATGCCGCATCCATTTCGTAAAGGGGCCAAGACTGACTTCCCGGAGTCAGGCCGAGTCAATTCTGCCTCCCCAGTGTGCATGCACGAGGCACGCGCCACTCCTCGGGTCATAGTGACATTCACCGTTGCCCCGGTGATGGGTTCCTGAGAGGTCTCGAAGGAGGAGCCTCCTGTGGCAGTGTGTCAGGAATGGGTCTCAGGCCCCTCCTCACCAGGAGGTCCACAGGATAGCCTCCGGAGGCCAGCATTCACCAAATGGGGGACAGGAGGAAGACACCTCAGGTGGAGGGAGCTCTGGGAAAGAAGCATGGAACCCCAGTCTCAGGCATGCACCGACGGGGTACAGGTGAGATCTCCCAAATGTCATGCCCTGGTCATCTCCAGGATACCTCTGCCTGTGTGCCGAATGCTGCATTCTCACCCAAGTGTCCTACTGGTGGACAAGAGAAGCCTACAGCTTCAGGGGCTGCCTGGGCATGAGTGATACTCTGCCATTGTTGTGTGTCTGTGTGTGGGAAAGGGGTCTTTTTGTGTGTGTGTGCCTCTATGTCTCTCACTGATTTCTCTCTCTCTTCTTTCCTGTTCCCTTTCTTTACCACTCTCTGCATCTGTGTGTGTTCATGTGTGTGCTTGTGTGTGTGTGTGTGTGTTGGGACACGTGTGCCCTGTGTACCAGAGCATGGTGTCTTGCACTACGGCCTCTTTTGCTGAGCCTCTCCCCCGCGACTCTGCCTGGGTCACATGGCTGGTTGTCAATCATTTTTCCAGCAGTGCCAGCTGGCGTTGGTGAAGGCCGGGGCAATGTGGGGATCAAGCTGCACCAGACTAGCATAGGTTTCTGTCACCTCCCCATCCTGAGCGACCTGTTGTTGGGACCAAGATGATCACACCCCCAGACATGGAAAAATGCCTCACCACAGCTCACTATCCACCTGGAGGAGGGCTGCCCACTGACCTCAAAGAAGATGGTTTTCACTTCTCTTACCTTTGCTCTCATTGAGAAATCTAGCCACAGCTCGACACAGGGCCAGAATACAGAGCCAAGAATGGGATGTGGCAAGCATCTCTGTCACTCCAACGATGGCCTTTCTGGCCAAGTCAACCATTTGGCACTCCCCGACCATGGAAGACCTTGGAGGTGGCATTGTGCTGTGTTTGGCCTGGACTTGATCCTCCCTCTTTTCTCTCTGACATGTTTCTGACAAGCCTAGAGGCTTCTTGGTCTGGCTCAGTGTCTTCAACAGAGAACACTTCAGTCCAGAAGGGGGAAACATCGTGGGGATGCGTTTCATGTCCGTTTACCCCTCCAAAGCTGTTTCTGGATCACTGGGCAGGTGGGATAATAGGAGAGCTCTGGGCTTAAATCTCCATATGGGACAGGGACAGTCTCTCAGTCTCCATCCTGGATGGCTTTTGCCGACCTCACAAAAAAGCGGTGTTGCAATTCATCTGCCCTTCCTCTCTCATTCTTGAGGGCCATCCGGCTCCTCTGCTCCTGGGGAAAGTGCCTTCAAGCACTGAATCCTTTGGCTGCCATAGATGCCAGGGAGTGAGCCAAAAGGGATTGGGTTTTGCTAGGTGCAGGGCAGGTTATGTCCTGGTTACCTGCCAGGTGGCGGGGTAGGGAAACCCCCACCTTGAACCCTGTGGAATCTCTCTGTGCCCCAGCGAGTTCCTTCCTGCATCTCTCCATTGTAATCCCATTCCCAGTTACCCAGGTAAAATATGGCATCTGAGGTGGAGTCCGGAGAGCCCATCGGGAGCCTTGAATCTCCTCTTACACCCAGAGCTGAGACAGAAGACCACTCGCTCATGGAGACCCTGAGGAAATGAGCTCTATCTATTTGAACCTGGATACATCCCCAGCACCCCCCTCTCTGAGGCCTCCCCAATCGCACCCCTTTCACTGCTGCATTCTCTGCCGCCACCTCTGCCACAGTGATTTCTTAAAGGAGTCACAGCCTGACTTCCTGGAGTCAGGTGTGTATTGAGTCAACCTCGCCAGTGCACATGATGGAGGCAGGAGCCGCTCCTCATGTCATAGTGAGGTTCACCGCTGCCCCAGTGATGGATTCATGAGACATCACAAAGGAGGAGCCCCCTGTGATAGTGTGTCAGGAATAGGGCTCAGGCCCCTCCTCATCAGTATGTCCAGAGGATATACTCTGGAGGCCAAGTATCGCTGAACATGGGCCAGGAGGAAGAGACCTCTGGTGGAGGGAGTGCTGCGGAAGGAGCACGGAATCAGTCTCAGTCCTGTGCCAACAGGGTACAGGTAAGTCTCCCCAAATGTCATGCTCTGGTCACCTCTAGGGCACCTCTGCCTGTGTGCCCGTGGGCTGCTCTCTCACCCGAGGGTCCTAGTGTGGACAACAGAACCCTTAGGCTTCAGGCACTGCCTAGGGGTGAGTGATACTCTGCCACTGCTGTGTGTCTATGTCTGTGAAAGAGATCTTTTTCTTGTGTGTGTGTCTGTATGTCTCTCTGATTTCTCTCTCTCTTGTTTCCTGCTCCCTCTCTTTCTCATTCTCTGCATCTGTCTGTGTGGGTGCCTTTGTGTATGAGGAAACGCATGTGCCATGTACACCAGAGGGTCATTTCTTGCACGATGGTCTCTGTTTTGCTGAGCCTCTTCACGAGTCTCTACCTGGGTCATGTGGCCTGTCATCAGTCATTTCCCCAGAGGTGCCAGCTGGTGTTTGTGAATCCCTGGACAACGTGAGGAGAGAGCTGTGTCAGAACAGCATGGGTTTCACTTACGACACCATCTTCGAGTGGCCTCTTTCTTAGGACAAATACTATTACTCCCCTCCGGCCATGGACAAAAGCCTTACCACAGCTCACTGTCCACCTGCAGGAGGGCTGCTCAATGACCTCAAAGAAGATGGTTCTCACTTCTCTTACCCTCGGCCTCATTGAAAAATATAGCCAGAGTTCAACACAGGGCCAGAAAAGGGTGCCAAGAATGGGATGTGGCAAGCATCCTTGTCACTCCAACACTGGCCTTTCTGGCCAAGTCAACATTTTGTACTCCCCCCCACCGATGCCATTTAGGTGGTAGCATGTTGTATTTGGCCTGGAATCTGGCCTGAGCTCTGTCCCCCATCTTTCTCTGTCTGCCCCATTTCTGAGAAGCCTAGAGGATTCATGGTCTGGCTCAGTGTCTTCAACAGAGAACACTCCCCAGTCCAGCATGGGGAAACTTCTCATAGGGATGAGTTTCATTTCTGTTTCCCCCCTCCAAAGCTGTTTCTGTATGATTGGGCAGGTGAGATGATTGTGGAGCTCTGCACTTCCATCCCCCGTGTGGGACAGGGATGCTTTCTTGGTCTCCATGTCCCACCGGATTTAGGCCTGGCTGGCCTTTGCCCACTCCACAAGGTGGTGTTGCAAATCATCTGCTTCTCTGCTCCTGGGGAAAGTTCCTCCACACACTGAATATTTTGGCTGCCATGGATGCCAGGGAGCAAGCCAAAGGGATTGGGTTTCTCTGGGTTCAGGGGAATTTGTGTCCAGGGTACCTGTGGTGTGGCAGGGTGGGGGACACCATGCCTTGGTGCATATGGGAACTCTCTGTGACACAGTGAAGTCCTTCCCCACCTTTCTCCATTGTAATCCCATTCCTGCTTACCCAGGTGGGATCCACCATGGGATCAGAGGTGGAGTCTGCAGAGCCCATCAGGCACCCTGAATCTCCTCTTCCTCTAGGAGCTTAAGCAAAAGACCACTCAGTCATGGAGGCCTTGAGGACATGATTCCTATGGGTTTGGACCCCCTCACACCCCTTTCTGTGGCCTACCAAAACACACTGCTTTCACTGCCGCTTTCTCCACCAAAATCTCCACCGAAACCATTTCTAAATGGGGCCAAAGACTGAATTCCCGGAGCCTGGCA
The DNA here is from genome assembly GCA_036589455.1 of Ateles fusciceps. Classification (NCBI taxonomy): domain Eukaryota; kingdom Metazoa; phylum Chordata; class Mammalia; order Primates; family Atelidae; genus Ateles; species Ateles fusciceps. The sequence goes on along the minus strand of JAZHEH010002491.1, from coordinate 1,583,259 downwards.
CGAGTGGAGTCAGGCTCACCTGTGTGCATGCTTGAGGCAGGAGCCGCTCCTGGGGTCATAGTGACATTCACCATTGCCCCGGTGATGGGTTCCTGAGACATTACAAAGGAGGAGCCCCATGTGGCAGTATGTCAAGAATGGGGCTCTGACCCATTCTTGCCAGGACGTCAGGAGGCCAGGTTTCCCCCAAAGATGGGCCAGGAGGAAGGAAACTCAGCGGGAGGGAGTGCTGGGGATGCAGCAAGGAATCCCAGTCTCAGGACAGCGCCAATTGGGTACCAGTGAGTCTCATCAAATGAAGTGCCCTGGTCATCTCCAGAACATGTCTGCCTGTGTGCCCATGGGCTTCTCTCTCACCCAAGGGTCCTAGTTGTAGACAACAAAACCCTGCAGTTTCAGGGGCTGCCTGGGGGTGAGTGATACACCACCACTGCTGTATGTTTCTGTGTGAGGAAGGGGTGTTGTTTGTGTGTGTGCCCCTGTATGTCTCTCTTGATTTCTCTCTCTCTTCTTTCCCACTGCCTTTTTTTCTCACTCTCTTCTCTCTCTCTCTGTGTGTGTGTGTGTGTGTGTGTGTGTGTGTGTGTTTGTGTGTGTTGTTATACATGTGCCCTGTGTGCTGGAGGATGTTGTTTTGCAAGACGGCCTCACTTTTGCTGAGCCTCTACCTACGTCTCCGCCTGGGTTGTGTGCCAGTGATCATTCATTTCCCCAGTGGTTAGAGCTGGCATTTGTGAAAGCCTGCACAACGTGGGGAGGGAGCTGCCTCAGATCAGCATGGGTTTCAGTCACCTCCCCCTTCCAGAGTGGCCTATTTCTAAGGACCAAGATGACCACATCCTCCAGCCAAGAACAAAAGCCTCACCACAGCTCACTGTCCACAGGCAAGAGGGCTGCTCACTTACCTCAGAGAAGACGGTCTCTCTCTCTCACCTTTGCCGTCTTTGAGAAATCTAGCCACAGTTGGACACAGAGCCAGAACAGGATGCCAAGATCAACATGTGGCAAGTATCTTTGTCAATACAATGCTGGGCTTTCTGGCCAAGTCAACTACTTGGCACTCCCCCTCCATAGATTCCTGTGGAGGTGGCATTGTGCTGTATTTGGCCTGGACTCTGGCCTAGGCTCTGTCCTCCCTCTTTCTCTGTCTGCCCCATTTGAGAAACCTAGTGGCTTCTTGGTCAGGTTTAGTGTCTTCAACAGAGACACTCCCCCAGTCCAGCAGGGGAAAAACTTCACGGGGATGCATTCCATGTCTGTTTCCCCATCCAAAGTGTTTCTGGATGATTGGGCAGGTGTGATGATTATGGAGTTCTGGGCTTCCATCCCCGTGTGGGATAGGGATGCTCTCTTACTCTCCATGTCCTACTGAGTGGCTGCCTGGCTGGCCTTTAACCTCTCCACAAGGTGGCATTGCATTCTCCTATTCTTCTTCTCTCATTCTTGAGGTCCATCCAGCTCTTCTGCTCCTGGGGAAAGTGCCTTCAACCACTGAATCTTTTGGCTGCCATTGATACCAGGGAGAAAGCCAAAGGGATTGGGTTTCTCTGGATGCAGGGGAAGTTGTGTCTGCGGTAGTTGCGGGGTGACGGGGTGGGGACACCATTCCTTGGGGTCCATGGGATCTCTCTGTTCCCCCAGCTAGGCCCTTCCCTCCTCTCTCCATTATAATCCTATCCCCCACTTACACAGATGGGATCCACCACTGGGACACTCAGGTGAGAGAGCAGCCCACGGGCACACAGGTGGAGGTGTCCTGGAGATGACCAGGGCACGACATTTTTGGAGACTCATCTGTACACAATCAGTGCATGCCTGAGACTAGGATTCTGTCTGCTTCCCCAGTACTCCCTCAACCTGAGGTCCCTTCCCCGGTGCTCCCCTCATCCTGAACCCCATTTCTGATACACTGTCAGAGTGGGCTCCTCCTTTGTGATGTCTCAAGAACCCATCACCTGGGCAATGATGAACATCACTATGACCCGAGGAGTTGCACGGGCCTCCTGCATGCCCACTGATGAGGCTGACTGGACTCCCACCTGCCTCTGAGAATTCAGGCTGTGGCCTCTTTAAGAAATGGCTTCGGTGGAGATGAGGGTGGAAAAATCAGCAGTAAAAGTGGCGTCAAAAGCTGAAGGGTTGGGGAAGCCTGGGAAAGGGGCATGTGGGAGTCTAAGCCAGGGTCAATCCCATAGGACTCATGTCTTCAGGGCCTCCACGAGTGAGAGGTCTTCCGTTTTGGCTCCTTGCACAAGATGACATTCAGGACACCCGATGGGCTATCCGGACTCTGCCTCGGATCCCACTGTGGATCCCACCTGGGTAAGCGGGAATGGGATTACAATGGGGAGAGGTGGGAAGGATCTCGCCGGGACACAGAGAGATCCCATGGATCCCAAAGCATGATGTCCCTACCCTGCCACAGGGCAGGCACCCCAGATGCAACCTCCCCTGCAGTCAGCATAATCCAATACCTTTGGCTTCCTCCCTGACATCCATGGCAGCCAAAAGATTCAGAGCTTGAAGACACTTTCCCCAGCAGCAGAGGACCTGGATGGCCCTCAAGAATGAGAGAGGAAATGCAGGTGAATTGCAACATAGCTCTGTGGAAAGGGTCAGCAAAAGATAGGCCATCGTGCAAGCAACGGCTCTCCGGTGCACAGGGCACATGCATCCCCATACACACATACACACAGACACAGAGAGGGAGAAAAAGTGGGAGCCACAGGGGCCTCCTCCTTTGAGACATCATCAGAAACCCATCACATAGTGAACATCACTATGACCCGAGGAGTGGCTCATGCCTCATGCATGCACACTGGCGAGGTGACTTGGCTCTTGCCTGGCTCCAGGAAGTCAGGCTGTGGCCACCTTAAGAAATAGCTGTGGTGAAGGTGGTGGCAGAGAAAGCAGTGGGGAAAGCAGCTGTTTGGGGATGACTGGGAATGGGGCATGTGAGAGATTAAGCCAGGGTTAAACATATAAGACTCATGTCCTCAGGGCCTCCAAGAGTGAGTGGTCTTCTCCTTCGGCTCCCGGCAGAAGAGGAGACTCAGGGTGTCCGATGGGCTCTTCGGACTCTACCTCGGATCTTATGTTGTATCCAACCTGGGTAAGCAGGAATGGAATTACAATGGAGGGAAGACAGAAGAGCCTCACTCTGGCACAGAGAGATCCCATGGGTCCCAAGGCATAGTGTCTCTACCCTGCCACCTGGCAGATTTCCTAGATGCAATCTCCCCCTGCACCTAGTGAAACCCAATCTCTTTGGCCCATGCCCTGGCATCCATGGCAGCCAAAAGATTCAGTGCTTGAAGACACTTTTCCCCAGAAGCAGAGGAGCCAGATGTCAATCAAGAATAAGAGAAGAAGGGCGGAAAATTGCAACACCCCTTGTGGAGAGGGCAAAAACCAGCCAGGCAGCCATCTAGTGGGACATGGAAACCTAGAGAGCGTCCCTGTCCCAAACGGGGATGGGAGCCCAGAACTCCATGATCATCACACCTGCCCAATTATCCAGAAGCAGCTCTGGAGGGGAAAACGGACATGAAACGCATCTCCATGAAGTTTCCCCCTGCTGGACTGGGGGAGTGTTCTCTCTTGAAGACACTGAGCCAGACCAAGAAGCTCTAGGCTTCTCAGAAACTGAGCAGACAAAGAAAGAGTGAGGATACAACCTAGGCCAGAGTCCAGGCCAAACACAGCACACTGCCACCTCCACAGGCATCATAGGGCTGGGAGAAGTGACAGTCAGTTGACGTGGCCAGAAAGGCCAGTATTGGAGGGACAGAGATGCTTGCCACATCTCATTCTTTGTGCCCTCTGTGATGAGCCCTGTGACGAGCTGTGGCTAGATTTCTCAATGAGGGCGAGAGAAGTGAGAATCATCTTCTTTGAGGTCAGTGATCAGCCCTCCAGCAGGTGGACAGTGAGCTATGTTAGGTTTTGTCCTTGGCTGGGGGGTTTGATCATCTTGGTCCTAAGAAATAGGCAGCTCAGGACAGGGATGTGACTGAAACCCATGCTTCTCTGATATAGCTCCCTCCACACATTGCCTAGGGCTTCACAAATCCCAGCTGAAACCACCGGGGAAATGACTGATGACCTGTCACTCCACCGAGGCAGAGACACAGGCATAGGCTCTGCAAAAGAGTAGCTATCATGCAGAAACTGCCCTCCTGGGCACAGGGCACATGGGTCCCATCACACACACAAACACACATACAAAGATGCAGAGAGTGAGAAAGATAGGGAGAGGGGAAAGGAGAGAGAGTGAAATCAGAGAGAGACATACAGGTGCACAAACACAAACAACACCCCTTCCCCCACACAAGGACACACAGCAGTGGCAGAGTATCACACACCCCCAGGCAGCCCATGAATCTGCAGGGTTCTGTGGTCTACCACCAGGACCCTCAGGTGAGAGAGCAGCCTATGGGCACACAGGTATCCTGGAGATTACCAGGGCATGACATTTGGGGAGACTCACCTACTCTGTTGGTGAAGGTGTGAGACTGGGATTCTGCACTGCTTGCCAGGCACTCCCTCCACCTGAGGTCTCTCCTGGACCACTTCGGCAAATTCTGGCCATGGAAGACTATCCCATTGATGTCCTGGTGAGGAGGGGCCTGAGCCCCGTTCTTGACATACTGCCACAGGGGGGATCCATCTCTGTGATGTTTCAGGAACCCATTACTGGGGCAACGGTAAACGTAACTATGACCTGAGGAATGCCTCCTTCCTCATGCAAGTGCACTGGAGAGGTGACTCCACTTGCACCTCGCTCCTGGAATTCAGGCTTTGGCCCCTTTAAGAAATGGCTGTGGCAGAGGTTGCAGTGGAGAAAGCATTGGGGAAAGTGGAGTATTTGGGGAGGGCTGGGAAAGGAGTCTGTGGGAGTCCAAGCCAGGTTCAAACCCATAGGATTCTTGTCTTCAGGGCCACCATGAACGACCAGTCTTCTGCTTCGGCTCCCAGCAGAAGAGGCGATTCAGCATGCCCAATGGGCTCTCTGGACTTCAACTTGGATGCCATTTTGCATCCCACCTGTGTAACTGGGAATTGGATTACAATGAGAGAGGTGGGAAGGTGCCTCACTGGGGCACAGAGAATCCTATGGGCCCCAAGGCAAAGTGTCCCCCACCCTGCCACCCGGCAGGTACCCTTTTAGCCACCCCCTTTGCACCCAGTGAAACCCAATCACTTTTACTCAATTCCTGGAATCCGTGGCAGCCAAAAGATTTATTGTTTGAAGGCACTTTCCCCAGGAGCAGAGGAGCCAGATGGCCCTCAAGTATGAGAGATGAAGGGCAGGTGAATTACAACTCCACCTTGTGGAGAGGGCAAAGGCCAGCCAGGCTGCCATCCAGTGGGACATGGAGACCTAGAGAGCATCCAGGCCTAGGCCCTGTCACAAAGTGTCACACCCGGGACGAGCATGGGTTTCAGTCACCACCCAATCCTAAGCAACATCTTTCATAGGAGCAAGGTGATTACACCTCCCAGCAATGGACAAATGCCTCACCACAGCTCATTGTCCACCTGCAGAAGGGCTGCCCACTGACCTCAAGGAAGATGATTCTCACTTCTCTTGCCTTTGCCTTCATTGAGAAATCTAGCCAGAACTTGACAGAGGGTTGGAACAGGACTCCAAGAACGGGATGTGGCATGCATCCCTGTCACTACGATGATGGCCTTTCTGGCCAAGTCAACCATTTGGCACTCCCCCTTGCCCCCCAATGCCCCCTCGAGGTGGCAGTGTGCTGTATTTGGCCTGGACTCTGGCCTAGGATTTGTCCTGCCTCTTTCTCTGTCTGCCTCATTTCTGAGATGCCTAGAGGCTTCTTTCTGGCTAGTGTCTTCAACATAGAATATCACCAAGGCCAGCAGGGGGAAACCACATTTGCAATGCATTTCAAGTCTGTTTCCAGCTCCAAACCTGTTTCTGGATGATTAGGCAGTTGCGATGACGGCGGATCTCTGGGCATCCATCACCATGTGAGACAGGGACACTCTCTCCGTCTCCATGTTTCACTCGATGGCTACCTAGATGGCCTTTGCCCTCTCAAAAAGGTGGTATTGTAATTCACCTGCCCTTCCTCTCTCATTCTTGAGGGCCATTGGGATCTTCTGCTCCTGGGGGAAAGAGGCTTCAAGCACTTAATCTATTGACTGTCACAGATTCCAGAAAGCAAAACAAAAGGATTGGGCTTCACTGGGTGCAGAACAGGTTGTGTCCAAAGTACCTGGTGGGTGTCAGGATGGGGGACACCATGCCATGCGGTTCATGGGATGCTTCTGTGCCCCAGCGACGCCCTTCCTGCCTCTCTCCATTGTAATCCCATACCCACTTAGCCAGGTGGGTTACAACATGGGATCTGGGGCAGAGTTTGGAAAGCCCACTGGGCCCCCTGAATCTCCTCTTCTGCCGGGATCCAAAGCAGAAGATCGCTCACTCATGGAGGCCCTGAGGACACAAGTCCTATGGGTTTGACCCTGGCTTGCTGTCAGGCACTTCCCTTTCCCAGGCCTTTCAAAACCCGCTGCTTTTGCTGCCACTTTCTCCGCCACTACCTTTGCCACAGCCATTTCTTAAAGGGGCGACAGCCTGATTCTTGGAGTCATGCACAAGTCAAGTTGGCCTTGCCAGTGTGTAAGCATGAGGCACGAGCCACTCTCGAGTCATTGTCACATTCACTGTTGCCCTGATGATGGGTTCCTGAAACACTGCAAAGGAAGAGCCACCTGTGGCACTGTATCAGGAATCAGGCTCAGATCTCTCCTCACCATGACATCCACAGGATAGTCTCTAGGGGGGGCAGGATTCGTGGAAGGGGCCAGGAGGAAAAAACCTCAGGCATAGGGAGTGCCGGGGGAAGCGGTGCAGAATCCCAGACTCAGGCCTGTGCCAACAGGGTACAAGTGAGTCTCCCCAAATGTCGTGCCCTGACCATCTCCAGGACACCTCTGCCTGTGTGCAATGGGTTGCACTCTCGCCTGAGTGTCCTAGTGGGGGGACAACAGAACCCTGTAGCTTCAGGGGCTGCCTGGGGGTGAGTGATACATTGCCACTGCTGTGTGTCTGTGTGTGTGCAAGCGGTGTTGTGTGTGTGAACCTGTATGTCTCTCTCTGATTTCCCTCTCTCTTCTTTCCCACTCCTTCTCTTTCTCTCTCTGCATCTGTGTGTGTGTGTGCATCTGTGTGTGTGTGTGTATGTATTGGGACCATTGTGCCCTGTGCACCAGAGGGCACTTTCTTGCACAACAGCCTCTCTTTTGCAGAGCCTCTCCCCCACATCTCTGCCTGGGTCACTCGGCCTATCGTCATTCATTTTCCCAGCAGTTCCAGCTGGTGTTCATGAAGGCCTGAGCAAACTGGGGAGGGGGCTGTGTCGGACCAGTATGGGTTTCAGTCACCTACCCATTGTGAGCAGCCTATGTCTTAGGACCCAGTTGACCACACACCCCAGCCATGGACAAAAGACTCACCACAGCTCACTTCCACCTGCAGGAGGGCTGCCCACCAACCTCAAGGAAGATGGTTCTCACTTCCATTGCCTTTGTTCTCTTACAGAAATCAAGCCACAACTCGACACAGGATGGGAACAGGGTGCCAAGGACCGGATGTGGCAAAGATCTCTGTCACTCCAATGCTGGCATTTCTGGCCAAGTACTCTCCCCCTGCCCCCTGATACTCCTGGAGGTGGCAGTGTGCTGTATTTGTATCTGTCCAAGGCTCTCTCCTTCCTCTTTCTCTGTCTGCCCCCATTTTTGAGAAGCCTAGTGGATTCTTGGTCTGGCTCAGTGTCTTCAACAGAGAACATTCCCCATTCCAGCAGGGGGAAATCTCATGGGGATACCTTTCATATCCTTTTCCCCCTGCAAAACTGTTTCTGGATGATTGGGCAGGTGCCATGATTGTGAGCTCTGGGCTTCCATCCCCCGTGTGGGATACAGATGCTCACTGGGTCCCCATGTGACACTGCATGGCTGCCTCTCTGGCCTTTGCCCTCTCCACAAGGCAGTGTTGCAATTCACTTTCCCTTCCTCTCTCGTATTTGAGGACCATTTGGCTCCTCTGCTCCTGGGGAAAGTGCCTTCAAGCACTAAATCCTTTGGCTGCCAAGGAAGCCATGGAGCAGGTCAAACGGATTAGGTTTTGCTGGGTGCATGGGAGGTTATATCCTGGGAACCTTCTGGGTGGTGGGTTCAGGACACCATGCCTTGAAGACCATGTGATCTCTCTGTTCCCAAGCGAGGCCCTTCTTTCTTCTGTCCACTGTAATCCCATTCCCGCTTACCCATGTGGGATCCAACATAAGATCCGAGCCAAAGTCCAGAGAGTCCATTGGGTACCCTGAATCTCCTCTTCTGCCAGGAGCTGAAGTAGAAGACTGCTTCATGGAGACCATGAAGACAAGAGACTTACGGGTTTGTCCCTCGCTTGGTTTCGCCCATGCCCCTTTCCCAGGCCTAGCCAAATCCCCTACTTTCGCCGCCATTTTCCCCTGATACCAACTCCTTTGCAGCTATTTCATAAATGGGACCACAGCCTGAATTCCTGGAACCAGGAGCGAGTTGAGTCCCCCTCACCAGTGCGCATGCATGAGGCATCAACTGGTCCTCGGGTCATAGTGAGGTTCACCATTGCCCCAGTGATGGGTTCCTGAGATGTCACATAGGAGGAGCCCCTGTGGCAGTGTGTCAGGAATTGGGCTCAGGCCTCTCCTCACCAGGACTTCCACAGGATAGTCTCTGGAGGCCAGGATTCACTGAAGGTAGGCCAGGAGGAAGAGACCTCAGGCAGAAGGAGCACCAGGAAAGCAGTGTGGAATCCCAGGATCAGGTCTGCACCAACGGGGTACAGGAGAATCTCCCCAAATAATGTGCCTTGGTCATCTGCAGGACAACTCTGCCTATGTGCCCATGGGCGGCTTTCTCACCGGAGGGTGCTAGAGGTGGACAACAAAACCTGCAGCTTCAGGGGTTGCTTGGAAGTGAGTGATTCTATTCCACTGCTTTGTGTCTGTATGTGTGGAAAAGGTGTTGTTTGTGCGTGTGTGCCTGTATGTGTGTGTACCTGTATGTCTCTGTCTGATTTGTCCCTCTCTTCTTTCCCATGCCCTCTCTTGCTCACTCTCTGCATCTGTGTGTGCATGTGTGTGTGCGTGTGTGTGTGTATGGGTGTTGGGAAGCCTGTGCCCTGTGCACTAGAGGGTGGTTTTTTGCATGATGGCCTTTCTATTGCTGAGCTTCTCCCCCACCTCTCTTCCTAGGTTGCATGGCTGGTCATCAGTCATTTCCCTGGCTGCCCCAACTGGCATTTGTGAAGGCCTGGGCAACGTGGGGCAGGCATTGTGTTGAACCAGCATAGGGTTCAGTCACCTCCCCATCCTGAGTGACCTCTTTCTTAGGACCAAGACCACAACAACCCCCGTTCTTGACCACAGCTTACTGTCCAACTGCAGGAGAGTTGCCCACCGACCTGAAAGAAGATGGTTCTCACTTCTCTCACCTTTGCCCTTGTTGAGAAATCTAGCCACAGCTAGACACAGAGCCAGAACAGGGCGCCAAGAACAGGATGTAGCAAACATATCTGTCACTCCAACACTGGCCTTTCTGGCCAAGTCAACCTTTTGTCACTCCCACCCGGGATGCCCATGGAGGTGGCATTGTGCTGTCTTTGGCCTGGTCTCTGGTCTATTCTCTGTCCTCCCTCTTTCTCTATTTGTCCCATTTTTGACAAACCTAGAGGCTTCTTGGTCTGGCCCAGTGTCTTCAACAGAGAACACTCCCCAGTCCAGGGGCTGAAAAGATTGTGGGGGATGCATTTCATGTCTGTTTCCCCCTCCAAAGCTGTTTCTGGATGATTGGGAAGGTGTGATGATCATGGAGCTCTGGGCTTCCATCCCCATGTGGGACAGGGAGGCTCTCTGTCTCCATGTGTCTCTGGATGGCTGCCTGGCTGGCCTTTGCCATCTCCACAAGGCAGTGTTGCAATTCACTTGCCCTTCCTCTCTCGTTCCTGAGTGCCATCAGCTCCTGGGCTCCTTGGGAAAGTGCCTTCAACCACTGACACTTTTGGCTGCCACAGATGCCAGGGAGTGATCAAAATGGTTTGAGTTTCGCTGGATGCAGGAGAGATTGCGTCCGGGGTACCTGATGGGTGGTGGGATGGGAACACCACACCTGTGGTCCCATGGGATCTCTCTGTGCCTGAGTGATGCCCTTCCCATCTCTCTCCATTGTAATCCCATTCCTGCTTACCCAGCTGGGATCCAAAATGAGATCCAAGGTGGAGTCCCGGGGACCCCATCAGGTGCTTTGAATCTCCACTCCTCCTGGGAGCTGAAGAAGAAGACGGCTCGCTCGGAGATGCCCTGAGGACATGAGTCCTATGGGTTTGGCCATGGTTCGCCCCTTTCCCAGGCCTCCCAGTACCTGCCGCTTTCATAGCTGATTGCTTCACTGTAGCCATTTTTTAAAGGGGCGGCCACCTGACTTCCCAGAGCCAGGCGTTTTTTGAGTCGGCCTCACCAGTACCCATGCGAGAGGCACGAGCCACTCCTCTGGTCATAGTGACTTTCACCATTGCCCTGATGTTAGGTTCCTGATATGTCACAAAGGAGAAGCCCCCTTGGCAATGTGTCAGGAAAGGGGCTCAGGCCCGTCCTTGACAGGATGTACACAGGGTAGTCTACGGAGGCCACGATTTGCCAAAGATGGGCCAGGAAGAAGAAACCTCAGGCAGAGGGAGCCCCTGGGAAGCAGTGCAAAATTCCAGTCTCAGGCCAGCACCGATGGGGTACAGGTGAGTCTCCCCAAATGTCATCCCCTGGTCATCTCCAGGACACATCTGCTTGTGTGCCAGTGGGCTGCTTTCTCACTGGAGGGTCCTAGTTGTGGACAACAGACACCTGCAGCTTCAGGGGCTGCCTGGGGTGAGTGATACTCTGACACAGCTGTGTGTCTGTGTGTGTGGAAGGGGTCTTGTGTGTATGTATGCACCTTTATGTCTCTCTGATTTATCTCTCTCTTCTTTCCTGCTCCCTCTCTTCTCTCTTTCTGCGTGTGTGTGTGTGTGTGTGTGTGTGTGTGTGTGTGTGTGTGTGTGGATGCATGTGCCCTATGTGATATAGTGCGGATTCCTGCAAGATAGCCTTTCTTTTGCTGAGCCTCTCCGCGCATCTCTGCCTGGGTCACATGGCCAATCCTCAGTCATTTCCCTGGTGGTTCCACCTGGAGTTTGTGAAGGCCTAGGAAACATGGGGAAGGAGCTGAGTTGGACCAGCATGGGTTTCAGTCACCTCTTCATCCTGAGCGGCCTATTTCTTAGGACCTAGATGATCACATCCCCCAGCTGTGGACAAAATTCTCACCACAGCTCACTGTCCACCTGCAGGAGGGCTGCCCACCGATCTCAAAGAAGATGCTTCTCACTTCTCTTGCCTTTGCCCTCATTGAGAAATCTAACCACAGTTGGACGCAGAGCCAGAGAGGGTGCTACAAATGGGATGTGGCAAATATCTCTGTCACTCCAATGCTGGCCTTTCTGGCCAAGTCAAATTTTTGGCACTCCCCCCCAACCCTGATGCCTGTGGAGGTGGTAATGTGCTATATTTGGCCTGGACTCTGGCTGAGGCTCTGTCTTCCCTCTTAACTGTCTGCCCCATTTCTGAGAAGCCTAGAGTCTTCTCATTCTGGCTCAGTGTGTTCAACAGAGAACACTCCCCAGTCCAGCAGGGGGAAACTTCATGGAGATGCGTTTTATGTCCATTTTCCGCTCCAAAGCTGTTTCTGGTTGATTTGACTGGTGCAATGATCATGGAGCTCTAGGCTTTCATCCTCTCTTGGTTTCCATGTCCCACTGGATTGCTGTCTGGCTGGAATTTGCAATCTCCACAAGGTGGTGTTGTAATTCATCTGCCCTTCTCTCTCATTCTTTAGCGCCATCTGTCTCCTCTGCTCCTGGGGGAAAGTGCCTTCAAGCATTGTATCTTTTGGTTGCCATGGATGCCAGGGAGCTATCCAAAGGGATTGGGTTTTGCTGGGTGCAGGGGAGGTTGCCTTCAGGGTACCTGCCAGGTAGTGGGGTGGGGAAACCACACCTTGGGGCCCATGGGATCTCTCCATGCCCTAGTGAGGCCTTTCCCTTCTCTCCATTGTAATCCCATTTCCACCTACCCCAGTGGCATCAAACATGGGATCCAAGGTGGAATCCAGACAGCCCATTGGTCACTCTGAATCTGCTCTTCCACTGGGAGCTGAAGCAGAAAACCACTCCCTCGTGGAGGCCCTGAGGACATCAGTCCTATGATTTTGACCCTGGCTTTGTCTCACACAAACCCCTTTCCCAGGCCTCTCCAAAGCTACCGCTTCCACCAAAGCTTTCTCTGCCACCAACTCCACTGCAGACATTTTTTAAAGGGGCAGCAGACTGACTTCCCTGAGCCAGGCATGAGTTGAGTCAGCCTTGCCAGGACACAAGCATGAGGCTGGAACCACTCCTCAGGTCATGGTGACATTCACGGTTTCCCCCGGTGATGAGTTCCTGAGAAGTCACAAAGCAGAATCCCCGTGTGGCAATATGTCAGATACAGGGCTGAGGCCTTTCCTTGCCAGAACGTCTACAGGATAGTCTCCAGGGGCCATGATTCGTAGAAGGTGGGCCAGGTGGAAGAGACCTCAGTTGAGGTGAGTGCTGGGGAAGCAGGGGCAGAATTGCAGTCTCAGGCCTGCATTGACAAGGTACAGATAAGTCTTCCCAAATGTCGTGCCCTGGTCATCTGCAGGATGAATGTGTGACTGTGGGCTTCTCTCTCACTGGAGGGTCCTAGTGGTGGACAACAGAACACTGCAACTTAAGGGACTGCCTGGGGGTGAGTGATGCTCTGTCACTGCTGTGTGTCTGTGTTTGTCAAAGGGGTCTTGTTTGTGTATGTGTGCCTGTATGTCTCTCTGTAATTTCTGTCTCTCTTCTTTCCCGCTCATGTGATCTCTCTGTACCCCAGGGATATCCTTCCCACATCTCTCCATTATAATCCCATTCCCTCTTTACCTGAGGAGCGGCACATGCCTTGCCCAAATGCACTGGGGAGGTTGACTCGGCTCACACCTTCTAGAACTCAGTCTACAGCCTTTTAAGAAATGGCTGCAGTGGAGATGGTGGTGAAGAAAGCGGCTGCAAAAGCAGATTTGGGGAGGTCTTGGAAAGGGGTCTGTGTGAGACCAAGCCAAGGTCAAACCCAAAGGACTGGTGTCTTCGGGGCCTCCATGAGTGAGTGGCCTTCTGCTTCGGCTTCTGGCAGAAGAGGAGATTCAGGACTCCTGATTGGCTCTCTGGAATACACCTTGGATCCCATGTTGGATCACACCTGGGTAAGCGGGAATGGGATTACAAGAGAGAGGTGGGAAGGGTCTCCATCAGGCACAGAGAGATCCCATGGTCCCCCAAGGCGTGGTGTCCCCACTCCTCCACCGTGCAGGTACCCCGAAAGCAACCTCCCCTGCACCAAGCAAAACCCAATCCCTTTGGTTTGCTCCCTGGCATCCATGGCAGCTGGAGATTCAGGGCTTGAAGGCACTTTTCCCAGGAGCAGAAGAGCCAGATGGCCCTCGTGTATGAGAGAGGAAGGGCAGGTGACTTGCAACACTGCCTTGTGGAGAGGGCAAAGACCAACTGGGCAGCCATCCAGTGGGACATGAAGACCGAGAGAGCATCCCTGTCCCACAGGAAGGTGGAAGTCCAGACCTTTATGATCATCGCACGTGTCTAATCATCCAGAAACAGTTTGGAGGGGGGAAATGGACATGAAACACATCCCCCACGAGGTTTCTCCTTGCTGGACTGGGGGAGTGTTCTTGTTTAAGAGAGTGAGCCAGGCCGCGAGGACTTTAGGCTTCTCAGAAACAGGACAGAGAGATAAAGATAGAGGACAGAGCCTAGGACGGAGTCCAGGTCAAATATAGCAAAATGCCACTTCAATGAGCATCTTGGGGCGGGGGGTGGGGAGTGCCAAACGGTTGACTTGGCCTGAAAGGTAGGTGTTGGAGTGACAAAGATGCTTGCCACATCGCGTTCTTGGAGTCCTGCTCCAGCCTTGTCTCGAGCTGTGGCTGGATTTCTCAGTGAGGGCAATGGCGGGAGAAGTGAGAACCACCTTCTTTGAGGTCGGTGGGAAGCCCTCCTGGAGGTGGTCAGTGAACTCTGGTGAGCCTTTTGTCCATGACTGGGGGGTCTTGGTCCTAAGAAGAGCCCACCCAGGATTGGGAGTTGACTGAAACCCATGCTAGTCTGACACAGCTCCCTCCCCCACATTGCCCAGGCTTTCACAAATGCCAGCTGGAACCACCAGGGAAACGACTGATGACCAGCCTGTGACCCAGGCACAGACGTGGGGGAGAGACTCAGCAAAAGAGGGGCCATTGTGCAAGAAAAATCCCTCCAGTGCACAGGGCACACATGTTCCAAAACAAAGACACAGAGAGTGAGAAAGAGATGGAGCAGGAAAGAAGAGAGAGAGAAATTAGAGAGAGACATCAAGGCATACACACACAAACAACACCCCTTACACACACACACAGACACACAGCACTGGCAATGTATCACTCACCCCCAGGCAGACCCTGAAGATGCACGGTTCTGTTTTCCACCACTAGGACACAGCAGTGAGAGCAGCCCACGGGAAAACAGGAAGATGTGTCCTGGAGATGAACGGGGCATGACATTTGGGGAGACTCAACTGTACCACGTTGGCACATGCCTGAGACTGGAATACCGCTCTGCTTCCCTGGCACTCTCTCCACCTGAGATCTATTCCTCCTGGCCCACCTTCAGTGAATCCTGTCCTTTGGAGGCTATCCTGTGGAAGTACTGGCAAGGAAGGTCCTGAGCCCTGTTCCTGACATTGCCACATGGGGCTTCTACTTTGTGACGTCTCAAGAACCCATCACCAGGGCAATGGTGAAGGTCACTATGATCCAAGGAGCATCTCATGCCTTTGGCATGTGCACTGGTAAGGCAGACTCAACATGTAGATTACTGCAGGAGGTCAGGCTGTGTCCCCTTTAGAAATGGCTGTGGCAGATGTGGTGGCAGAGAAAGCGGCGGAAAAAGCAGCACATTTGGGGAGGCCTGGGACAGGGGTCTGTAGGAGACCAATCCAGGTTCAAACCCATAGGACTCATGTCCTCAGGGCCTCCACGAGGGAGCCGTCTTCTGCTTCAGCTCTCAGCAGAAGAGGAGATTCAGGGCTCCTGATGGGCTCTATGGCCTCTGCCTCAGATGCCATTTTGGAACCCACCTGGGTAAGTGGGAATGGGATTGCAATGGAGAAAGGCAGGAAGGACCTTGCTGGGGCACAGAAAGATCCCATGGGCCCCATAGCATGGTGTCCTCACACTGCCACTGGGCAGGTACCCCCTGAAGCAACCTCCCTTGCACCCAGCAAAACCAAATCGCTTTGGCTTGCTCCCCTGGCATCCATGGCAGCCAAAATATTCAGTGCTTGAAGGAACATTCCCCAGGAGCAGTGGAGCCACATGGCTCTCAAGAATGAGAGAGAAAGGGAAGGTGAATTGTGACACTGTCTTGTGGATAGGAAAAAGGCCAGTCAAGCTGCTATCCAGTGGGACATGGAGACTGAAAGAGTGTCTCTGTCCCACATAGGGATGGAAGCCCACAGCTCCACAATCATCACACCTGCCCAATCATCCAGAAACAGTGAAGGCACCATGGGCACTATGGTATTGCAAAGAACGGGAAGGAAAGGCACCATGAGCACTATGGTAAGGCATGGCAAGGGAAGGCAACATGGGCAGCATGAGCACCATGGTAAGTAATGGCAAGCCAAGGCATGGCGAGGCAGGGCACAATGGGCATCATGGTAAGGCAAGGCAAAGTCAGGCAAGACAAGGCAAGGCACTATGGGCACCCTGGTATGGCAAGGTGTAAGGTAATGCAAGACAAGTCACCATGGGTAACCTGATAAGGCTAGCTAATTCATGGCAAGTCGTGGCACAAAGGCACCATGGTAAGGAAAGGGAAGGCAAGACACCATAGGCACCATGGTAAGGCAATCAAGGCAAGACAAGGCACCATAGGCACCATGGGAAGAAAAGGCATTGCAAGGCAAGGCACCATGGGCACCAGGGTAAGAAAAAGGCAAGGCAAAGCAAGGCAAGACAGGGAAAAGCTGGCACCAAGGCAAGGCAAGTCCTGGCAAGACACAATGGGCACCATGGTAATGCAAGGCAATACAAGAAACGTCACCATAGCATCATGGTAAGGCAACAAAAGGGAAAGCACAGCATGACAAGGGACCACTGGCACCATGGTAAGACAAGACAAGGCATGGGAAGACACAATGGTCACCATGGTAAGGCAAGTCAAAGCAAGGCAAGGCAAGAATGGCACCATGGGCACCATGGTAAGGCAAGGCAAGGTCAGGCTAGAAACCATGAGCTCCATAGTAAGGCAAGACAACGCAAGGCAAGGCACCATAGGCACCATGTTAAGGTATGGCAAGGCAAGAAAATGTACAATGGGCATCAAGGTAAGGCAAGGCACCATGGGCACCATGGTAAGGCAAGGGAAGGGAAGGCAAGGCAAAGCAAGGTAAGGCACCAAGAGAACCATGATAAGGCAAGTCAATGTACCATGGGCACCATGGTAAGGCAAGGCAAGTAAAGGAAAGCAAAGAAGCCACAGGCACCATGGTAAGGTAACACAAGGCAACATGGTAACCACGGTAGTGAAAGGCAAGGCAAGGCACCATGGGAAACATGGTAAGGCAAGGCAAGGCACTTCAAGCCACCATGGGCACCATGGGCACCATGATAAGGCATGACAAAGCAAGGTACCATGGGCACCATGGTAAAGCAAGGTAAGGCACCATGGGAACCATGATAAGACAAATCAAGGTATCTTAGGAACAATGGTAAGGTGAGGGAATGCACCATGGACACCAGGGTAAGGAAAAGCAAGGCAAGGCAAAGCACCAAAGGAAACGTGGTAAGACAAGGCAAGGCAAGACAAGGCAAGAATGCCACCATGGGTGCTGTAGTAAGGCAAGGCAAGGCACAATGGGCACCAAGGTAAGACAAGGCAAGGCAAGGGAAGGCACAATGTGTACCATGTTAAAGCCAAACACAGCAAGTAAAGGCATGGCAATGCACTATGGGCATCATGGTAAGGAAAGACAAGGCCAGGCAAGTGAAGGCAAAGTAAGGCAAAGCACCATGGGTTATCATGGTGAGGCAAGGTAAGGCAAGGCAAGGCAAGTTATGACGGGCTCCATGGAAAAACAAAGCTAAACAAGGCAAGGTACCATGGGCACCATGGCAAGTCAAGATAAAGCAAGTGAAGGCAAGGTAGCATGGGAACCATGGTAAGGAGAGGCAACATACTATGGGCACCACGGTAAGGCAAGGCAAGGAAAGGCAAGCAAGTCACCATATGCACCATCGTAAGGCAAGGGAAGGAAGAATGGGCAAGACATTGCAAGGCAAGGCACGATGGGTACCATGGTGAGGGAAGGCAAGGCAAGGCATGACACAGCACCATGGACATCATAATAAGTCATGGCAAGGCACCATTGGTACCGTGGTAAGGTAAGGCAAGGTATGGCACAATTGGCACCATGGGGAGGCAAGGCAAGGCAAGGCACCATGGGATCCATGGTAAGGAAAGGTAGTGCAAGACAAGGAATCCTTGGCACCATGGTAAGCAGGTCAATGCAAGTCAAGGCACAAGGGGCACCATAGTAGGGCAAGGAAAGGCAAGGCTACGTAAGAACCATGGTAAGGCAAAGCAAGGCAAGGCAAGGCAAGGCAAGGCACCATGGGAACCATGGGAAGGCAGAGAAGGCAAGCCAATGCAAGACAAGGCACCATGGTCACCCTGGTAAGGCAAGGAAAGGGCAAG
This sequence comes from Ateles fusciceps, assembly GCA_036589455.1. Classification (NCBI taxonomy): domain Eukaryota; kingdom Metazoa; phylum Chordata; class Mammalia; order Primates; family Atelidae; genus Ateles; species Ateles fusciceps. The sequence continues at coordinate 1,565,336 of JAZHEH010002491.1, read as the reverse complement.
GCCACATGGGAACATGATGAGGCAAGACAAGGCAAGGCAACATGGGCACTATGGTAAGGCAAAATAAGGAATGGCAATGCACCAGAGGCACCATGGTAAGGCAAGGCAAGGCAAGGCACCATGGACACCATGGTAAGGTAAGGCAAGGCAAGGAACAAAGGCCACCATGGTAAGGCAAGGCAACGCAAGTCAAGGCACAAAGGTCACCTTTTTAGGGCAAGGCAAAGAAAAGCACAGTAGGGCATGATCGACCCCATGGAAAGTTAAGGCAAGGCACAATAGGCACCATGTTAAAGCAAGGCAAGACAAGGCAAGGCACCATGGGAACCATGGTAAGGGAAAGCAACGAAAGGCAACATGGGCCACATGGTAAGTAAGGCAAGGCAAGACAAGGTAAGACACCATGGGGAGCATGGTAATGGAAGGCAAGGAAAGGCAAGGCACCATGGACAGCAGGGTAAGGCAAGGAAAGCCAAGGGCACCATAGGCAATATGGTAAGGCAAGGCAAGGCAAGACAAGGCAAGGCACCATGGGAACCATAGTAAGGGAAGGCAACTAAAGGCAACATGGGCCACATGGTAAGGCAAGGCAAGACAAGGCAAGGCACCATGAGCAGCATGGTAATGCAAGTCAAGGCAAGGCAAGGCACAATGGGCAGCAGGGTAAGGCAAGGAAAGCCAAGGGCACCATGGGCAATATGGTAAGGTAAGGCAAGGCACCACTGGCACCATGGTAAGGCAAGGCATGGTACCACAGGCACCATGGTAAAGCAAGGCAAAGCACCATTGGAACCATGGTAAGGCCAGTCAAGACACCATAGGAACAATGGTATATAAAGGTAATGCACCATGGCCACTGTGGTAAGGAAACGCAAGGCAAGGCAAAGCACCATGGGCACCATGGTAAGGCAAGGCAAGTCTAGCCAATGCAAGGTACCATGGGTACCAAGGTAAAATAAAATATGGCAAGGAATGGCAAGGAAATGAACCATGGGCAACATGGTAAGGAAAGACAAAGCAAGGCAAGTGAAAGCAAGGCAAGGCATAGCACCATGGGTATGGTGTTGAGGCAAGGCAAGTCAATGCAAGGTACAATGGGCAGCATGGTAAGGCAAAGCTAAACCAGGCAAGGCACTATGGGGCATCATGATAAGGCAAGGCAATGCCAGTGAAGACAAAGTAAGGCACCATGGGAACCATGGTAAGAAAAGCTAACATACCATGGGTACCATGGGAATGAAATGCAAGAAATGTCACCATGGGCACTACCATAAGGCAAAGGAAGGCACCATGGGCACCATAGTAGTGCAAGGCAAGGCAATGCAAGGCACAATGGGCATAATTTTGAGGCAAGGAATGGCTGGCACCATGGGCAACATGGTCACCTTCTTAAGGGTAGGCAAACAAAGCAGACACAAGGTAAGTCACCATGGGCATCATGATAAGGCAAGGCACCGTGGGCACCATGGATTTGCAAGAAAAGGCAAAGCAAGACATGGCACCAGGGGCACCAATGTAAGGCAAGGTAAGGTAAGGCAAGGCACAGTGGGCAGCAGGGGCACCATTGTGAGTCAAGGCAAACCAATGCAAGGCAAGGCAAGGCACCATGAGCACCATGGAAAGGCAAGGCAATTCGCAGCAAAACAAGGCACCATGGGCTCCCCTTGTATGGCAAGGGAACGCAAAGCAAGTTATGACACAATGGGCACCTTGGTAAGGCTAGGCAAAACATTGCAAAGCACCATGGGCAACACTGTAAGGCAAGGCAAGGCAAGGCCAGGCACCAAGGACACCACGGTAAGGCAAGGCAAGGCAATTCAACATGGGTACCATGGTAAGGCAAGGCAATGAAAGTCAAGGCAATATGGGCACCGTGGTAAGGCAAAGCAAGTCAAGGCATGATGGGCAACATGGTAGGTGAAGAAAGGGAAGGCAAGGCACCAGAGACACCATGGTAAGGAAAGGCAATGCAAGACAAAGTGCCATGGGCACCAAAGTAGGGCAAACAAAGGCAAAGCAAAGCACCATGGGCACCATGGTTAGGCAAGGCAAGGTAAGGCACCATGCGCAATATGGAAAGGCAAGTAAAGGCAGCATGGGCACCATGGCAAGGCAAGGCAAAGAAATTCAAGTCAGGAAACCATAGGCACCATGATAAGGCAACGCAAGGCAAGGAACATGGGCAACAATGTAAGGCAAGGCAAGGCAAGGTAAGAAACCATAGGCACCATGGTAAGGCAAGGCAAAGCAGGGCACCATGGGCTCCATGGGTAAGCAAGGCAAGTGAAGCCTAGACACCGTGAGCACCATGGTAATGCAAGGAAATGCAAGGCACTATTGACACCATGGTAAGGCAAGGCAAGACACCATGGGCAACATGGTTAGTCAAGTCAAAGCAAGACACAGGAAGGCATATTTGGCATCATGGTAAGAAAAAGCATGAAAAGGCAACGCACCATGGGCACCATTGTAATTCAAGGTAATGCAAGTTACCATGGACACCATGGTAAGGAAGGCAAGGCCATGCAAGGCACCATGGGCACGTTGGTTAGAGAAGGTAAGGCATCATGTGCACCATGGTAAGGCAAGACAAGGCAAGGCAGGTAACCACGGGCACCATGGTAGGGCAAGGCAAGGCACCACTGACACCATAGTAAGGCAAAGCAAGGGTAAAACAAGGCAAGGCAAGGCACCATGGACACCATGGAAAGGCAAAGAAAGGGATGCCTAGGCAATAAGGGCCCCATGTGAAGGCAAGGTAAGGCAGTACACGATGGGCACCATAGTAAGGCAAAGCAAGGCACCATGGCAACCATGGTTAGTGAAGGTAAGGTACTTCATGGCACCATGGGCACCATTGTTAGGCAAAGCAAGGCAAGGAAAGGCAAGGTACCATGGGCATCAAGGTAATGCAAGGCAAGGCAAGGTGCCATGGCAGCATGGGCACAATGTTAAGGCAAAGCAAACCAAGGCAAGGCTAGGCAAGGCACCAAGATCACCATAGTATGGCAAGGCAAGACATAGCAAGAGAAGGCAAGGCAATGCGCCATGGACACCATGGTAAGGCAAGGCAAGGCAAGCTACCATGTGCAAAATGGTAAGGCATGGCAAGGCAAGGTGAGTCACCATCAGCACTGTGGGAAGACAAGGCAAGGCACCATGGGCACCATGGGAAGGTATGTCAAGGCAAGGAAAGTCAAGGCACCATGTGACCATCATAAGGCAAGACAAGACACCATGGCAACCATGGTAATACAAGGGAAGGCAAGGCAAGAGACCATGGGGAACATGATATGCAAGGCTAGGCAACATGTGTCCCATGGTAAGGCAGGGCAAGGCAAACCTATGAAGATCACTATGGGCAACATGGTAAAGGGGGGAATGCAAGGCAATGCAATGCACCAAGGGCACCATGGTTAGGCAAAGCAAGGCAAGGCAAGGGAAGTTATGATGTGCATTATGGTAAGGCAAGGCAAAGCAAGGCAAGCAAGGCAAAGTACAATGGGGATCGTGTCAGGGTAAAGCAAGGCATGGCAAGTCACCAGGAACACTGTGGTAAGGCAAAGTAAGGTACTATGGTCACCATGTTAAGGCCAATGAAGGCAAGGGAAGGTAAGGCACCATGGGCACCATGCTAAGGCAAGTCAAGGCAAGGTAAGGAACCATGGGCATCATGGGAAGGCCAGTCAAGACCAGGCACCATGGCCCCATGATAAGTCAAGACAAAGGCAAGGCACAGCAACATGACAAGACAAGGCAAGGGAAGGCAAGAGAAGGTAAGGCACCTGTGGGCATCATGGTAAGCCAAGGCAAGGCACATGGACACCACAGTAAGACAAGACAAGGCACATGGGCACAATGATAAGTCAAAATAACCAAGGTAAGTTAAGGCACAATCGGTACTATGTTAAGACAAGGCAAGGCAAGTCACCATGGGCATCATTTTAAGACAAGGTGGGGGAGGACGAGGCAAGGTACCATGAGCACCATGGTAAGGTAATAAGGTCACCATGGTAAGGCAGAGCATGGCAGTGCAATGCACCGTGGTAAGGCAAGGTGCATCATGGTAAGGCAAGGCAAGGCATGGTAAGGAAAGGCAAAAGGAGGCACCATGTACAACAAGGTAATGCAGCACAAGGCAAGGCAAGGCATAATGGGCACCCTGCAAAGACAAGGCAAGACATGGCTCTATGGGTACCATAGTAAGGCATGGCAAGGAAAGGCAAGGCACCATGGACAGCATTGGAAGGCTAGTCAATGCAAGGCATCCATGGGCACCATGGTTAGGCAATTCAAGGCACAATCAGCACCATGATAAGGTGAAGAAAGTCAAGCCTAGGCACTATATGCAACATCGTAATGCAAGATAATGCAAGGCAAGTCACCATTGCCACCATGGTAAGGCAAGGCATGGCAATACACCATGCATACCATGTTTAGGCAAGGCAAGGCCCACCATAGGCACCACAGTAAGGTAAGGAAAGGCAATATGAGCACCATGATTAAGTGAGGCAAGGAAAGGCAGGACACAGCCTCATGGGCACCATAGGAAGGGAAGGCAAAGCAGACAATGAAAGGCCACAGTGGGCACCAAAGTAAGGCAAGACAACGAAAGTCAAGGAAGTGTGGGCACTATGTTAAGGCAAGGCAAGGCAAAACAATTTACACTAGGTACCATGGTAAGGCAAAACAAGGCAAGGCAAGGCACAATGGGTACCATGGTAATGCAAGTCAAGGTAAGGCAGGGCAAATCAGGCACCATGGTAAGGCAAAAGAATTCGGGCAAGGAACAATGGGCACCATAGTAGGGCAAGGCAATGCAAGGCAAGGTAGCATGTGCACCGTGGTAAGACAAGGAATGGCAGGAATGGCAAGTCACAGTGGGCACCAAAGTAAGGCAAGGCAAGACAAGACACTATAGTCACCATGCTTGCAGAAAGCAAGGCAGGACAAAACAAGGTACTCTTGGTACCAAGGTAAGTCAAAACAATGCAAGGCAATGCATGACACGATGGGCACCATGGTAAGACAAGGAAAGGAAAGGCAACATAGGCACCATAATAAGGCAAGGCAAGGTAAGGCAAGGCACCATGGGTACCATGGTAATGGAAGGCAAGGCATGGAGCCATGGGCAAAACGGAAATGCAAGTCAAGAAAAGACACCATGGTAACTATGGTAAGGGAATTCAAGGTAAGGCAAGGTGCCATGGGCTCAATGGGAAGGCAAGGAAAGGCAATGCATTATGGGCACTATGGTTAGGCAAGCCAAGGCAAGGCAAGGCACCATTGGCATCATGGCAAGTCAAGGCAAGTCAAGGCAAGGCACACAGGACACCATGGTATGGCAAGGCAAGGCAAGACACCATGGGCACTATGGAAGGCAAGGCAAAGCAAGACAGCAGGAGCACCATGGTAACTGAAGGCATGGCCAGACAAGGAAAGGCACCATTGGCACCATGGTAAAGTAGGCAAGGCAAGGTAAGACATTATGGACACCAAGAAAAGGAAAGGCAAGGCAAGGCACCATTGGTACTATGGTAAATCCAAGGAAGGATATTAAAGAAAATGAAAGGCACCATGGGCACCATGGTAAGGAAAGGCAAGGCATGGCACCATGGGCACTATGGTAAGGAAAGGTAGAGCATGGAAATGCACCATTGGCACCATTGAAATTCAAGGCAATTTACCCCTTGGCACCATGGTAAGGCAAGGCAAAGCATGGCAAGGCACAATGGGCAGCAATGTAAGGCAAAGCAAGGCTAGGCTCAATTGTCACCATGGTAATTCAAGGCAAGGCCCCATGGGCACCATGGTAAGGCAAGGCAAGTCATCATGCACACCATGATAAAGGCAAGTCAAGGGAAACAAGGCACCATGGGCACAAAGGTAAGGCAAGGCAAGGAAAGGGAATACAATGTGGGCACCATTGTAAGGGAAGACCAGGGAAAGTACAGCAAGGCTCTGTGGGAACGATGGTAAAGCAAGGCAAGGCAAGGCAATGCACCATGGACACCATGGTAAAGCAAGGCAAAACAAGGCAAGAAAAGGCACTATGGGCACGATTGTAAGGCAATTCAAGGAAAGGCAAGGCATCCTGGGTACCATTGTAAGGCAAGGAAAGTCAAGACAAGGCACCATGGGCAATATGGTAAGGCAAGGCAAGGCAAGGCCCCATGGGAATAATGGTAAAACAAAGCAGGCAAAGCAAGGCATGACATGAACCATGATAGGCAAGGCAAGGCAATGCAAGGCAAGGAAGGCACCATGGGCACCGTGATAAGATAAAGCAAGGCATCATGGGCACCATGGTCAGGCAAGGAAAGGCAAGGCAGGGAAGCATGTGCACCATGGTAGAACAAGGCAAGGCAAGGAAAGGCACCATGCACACCATGGTAAGGCAAGGCAAAGCAAGGCAAGACACAGTACTATAGGAACAATGGTAACTCAATGAAAGACAAGGCACTATGGGTACCATGGTAAGGCAAGGCAAGTCAATGCAAAAGCAGACACCATGGGCCCCATGGTAAGGGAAGGTAAGGAACATTACCATGGGCACCACGGTAAGTCAAGGCAAGGCAAGGAACAATGAACACCCTTGTAAGGCAAGGAAACGCATAACAAGGCACCATAGTCACCATGATAAGTCAAGGCAAGGCAAAACAAGGTAAGGCAACGCACCATGGTCACCATGTTAAAACAAAGCACGGCAAGGAAAGTTACCATGAGCACTATGGTAAAGCAAGGCAAGGCAAGGCAACATGAGCATCATGATTTAACAAGGCAAGGCAACGAAAGTCACCATAGGCACCATGGTAATGCAAGGCAAGAAAAGGCACCATAGGCCCCATGAGAAAGCAAGGCAAGGCAAGGCAAGTCACCATGAACACCGTGGTTAGGCAACACAAGACAAGGTAAGGCACCATGAACACCATGGTAATGCAAGGCAAGTCAATGCAAGGTACAATGGGCACCATGTCAAGGCAAGCCAAGGCAAGGCAAGGCACAAAGGGCACCATGGAAGGCAAGACAAGGCAACGCAAGGCACCATAGGCACCATGGTAGGGCAAGGCAAACAAGGAACCACAGGCACCATGGTAAGGCACGGCAAGCCAAGGCAAGACAAGGCACCATGGGTTACATGGTAATGCAAGGCAAGGATAGTCAAATGGGCACCATGGTAAGGCAAGGCAAAGCAAGACACCATTGTCACCATGGTAGGGCAAGACAAGTCAAGGAAATGAAAGGAAGTGCACTAAGGGCACCATCATAAAGAAAGGCAAGGAAAGACACCATCAGCACCATTGAAAAGCAAGGCACCATTGGTACCATGATAAGTCAAGGCAAGGGACCATGGGCACCATGGTAAGGCAAGATAAAGCAAGACAAAGCACCATGAGCACAATTTTAAAGTAAGGCAAAACATGGCACCATGGTCACCATGGGAAGTCAAGGAAGGCAAGTGAAGGCAATGCAATGCACCATGGGCACCCTTGTAAGGCCAGGCAAGGTAAGGCAACATGGGCTCCATGATGAGGCAAGGCAAGACAAGGCAACATGGGCACGATGGTAAGGCAAGACAAGGAACAATAGGCACTAAGTTAAGGCTAAACAAGGCAAAGCAAGGCACCAGAAACACTGTGGTAAGGCAAGGAAAGGCAAAGCAAGGCAACATGGGCACCATGGTAAGGCAAGGAAAGGTAAGCCACCATGGGCACCATGGTAAGGCAAAGCTAGGTAAGCCAAGGTGAGTCAAGGCACCATGACACCATGGCAAGGCAAGGGAAGGCAAGGTAGCATGGGCAACATGGGCACCATCATGAGGTAAGGCAAACCAGGGCAAGACAAGGCAAGTCACCATTGGCCCCATGGTAAGGCAAGGAAACGAAAAGCAAGGCAAGGAACTCTGGGTCCCATGGTATGGCAAGAAAAGGCAAGGCAAGACATGGCCCCATGTGAACCACGGTAGGGCAATGTAAGGTAATTCAAGGCACCATGGGAAGCAGGGGCACCATCGTAAGTCAAGGGAAACCAATGCAAGGCAAAGAAAGGCACCATGGGAGCCATGTTAAGGCAAGGCAAAGCAAAGCAAGGCATCATAGGCACCATGGTATGGCAAGGCAAGGCAAGGCCCAATGGAAACACTGGTAAGGAATCACAAGGCAAGGCAAGGCAAGGCAATGCAATATATCATGGGCCCCATGGTAAAGCAAGGCAAGGCACCACACTGTGGGCACCATGGTAACGCAAGACAAAGCAACGCAATGAAGGCAAGGCAAGGCACAATGGGCACCATGGTAAAAAATGCAAGGCAACATGTGCTGCATGTAAGGGAAATTAAGACAAAGCACCATGGGCAGCATTGGGACCTTGGAACAGGAAGGCAAAGCAAGGCAAGGCAAGGCAAGGCACCATGGGCAACTTGGTAAGGGAAGGCAATACAATACATGGCACTATGGGCACCATGGTAAGGCAAGGGAAGGCAAGGCAAGGAACCATGGGCAGCATGGAAAGGCAAGGCAAGGGATGACAAGGCAACATGGGAACCACCGTATGGGAAAGCAAGGAAGGCAGGACATCGTTGGCACCATAGTAGGAAAAGAAAAGGCAAGGCAAGGCCCTATGGGCATCATGATAAATCAAGGCAAGACAAGGCAATGCACCCTGGGCACCACGATATGGGAAGGCAAAACAAGGCAAGGAAAGGCGCCATGGGTACCAAGGAAAGGCAAATAAAGGCAAGGAACCATGGGTACAAAGATAATGCAGGAAAAGAAAGGAAACGCAATGAAAGGCAAGGCACCATGGACCAACATGAAAAGGCAAAGCAAGGGAAGGCAAGGGGCCATGGGCATGATGGTAAGGTAAGGCAAAGCTAGGCAATGCAAGACATGCAAGGCAAGGCAGGACAAGGCAATGCAAGACATCATGGGCACCATGGTAAGGCAAGGCAAGCAAGGCACCATGGAAACTATTGTAAATCAAGGCAAGGCAAAGCAAGGCAAGACAAAATACCATGGGCACCATGGTAAGGCAAGGCTAGGTAAGGCAACATGTCCACCATGATAAGGCAAGGCAGGATAAGGGAATGTAAGGCAAGGCAGAATGGACAACATGAAAGGCAAGGCAAGCTAAGACAAGGGCACCATGTTAAGCAAGGCAAGGCAAGGGAAGTTAAGACACCATGGGCACTATAAGAAGGCAAGGCACAGCAATGTGAAGCACCATGGTCACCATAGTAAGTCAGGGCAATGCAAGGCACCATGAGTACCATTTAAGGCAAGGCAAGGCAAAGAAAGCAACATGGGCACCATGGTATGGCAAGGCAGGGAAAGGCCCGATGTGCACCATGGTAAGGCAAGGCAAGACAAGACATCACTATAGTAAGGCATGGCAAGACAAGGCAAGGCACCATGGGCAGCATGGGCCCCCTGGTAAGTCAAGGGACAGCAATGCAAGGCAAGGCAATATACCATGGGCACCATGGTAAGGCAAGGCAAAGCAAAGCAACACACTATGGGCACCAGAGTAATACAAGGCAAAGCAAGTCAACGAAGACAAGGCAAGGTACAAAGGCCACCATGGTAAGCCAAGGCAAGGCTCCATGGGCCTCATTTTAAGGCAAAGCATGTCACGGCAAAGCAAAGCACTAAGGGCAGCATTGGTACCATGGCATGGGAAAGCAAAGTGAGGCAAGGGAAGGCAAAGTGAGGCAAGACAAGGCAAGTAACCATGAGCATATTGCAAGACAAGGCATTGCATGGCACTACTGGCACCATGGTAAAGCAAGGCAAGGCACTATGGGCACCAAAGTAGGGCAAGTCATGACAATGCAAGGCAACATGGCCACCATGGTATGAGAAGGCGAGGAAGGCAAGAAACCGTGGGTACCATGGTAAGAAAAGAAAAGGTAAGGCAAGGCACTATGGGCATCATGGTAAAACAAGCCAAGGCAAGGCATCATAGGCGTCATAGTAAGGCAAGGCAAGACAAGGCACCATGGACACTATGGTAAGGCAAGGCAAAGCAAAGGAAGGCAAGGTAAGGTACCATGGGCATCACGGTAAGGCAAGGCAAGGCACCTTGTAAGGGAAATTAAGGCATGGTAAGGCAAGGCAAAATAAGAGAATGTAATTCAAGACACCATGGGCACCATGGTAAGGCAAGGCAAGGCAAGGCATCATGGTAAGACACGCAAAGACAAGATAAAGCAAGGCAAGCAAAGTACTAACGCCACCATGGTACTGCAAGGCAAGGCACAGCATGGCAACATGGGAACTATGGTAAGGCATGACAAGGCAAGACAAGGCACCATGGGCATCATGGTGAAACATGGCAAGAAAAGGCAAGGCAAGGCAATGCACCATGGGCACCATGGCATTGCAAGACAGAACAAGGCAGCACAAGGCACCACAGGCACCAAGGTAAGGCAAGGAAGGGCAAGGCACCATGGGCACCATGGTAAGGCAGGGAATGGGAGGAAAGGAAAGGCAAGGCAAGGCACCATGGACACCATGGTAAGGCCAGGGATGTCACTGCAAAGCAAGGCACCATTGGCACCATGGTTGGGTAAGGCAAGGCAAGACAATGCAAAGCACTGCAAGGCAAGGCAGGACAAGGCAAGGCATGGCATCATAAGCACCATGGTAAGTCAAGGCAAGACAAGGCATCATGGGCACTATGGTAAGGCAAGGCAAGGCAAGGCAAAACATGGCAAGGTAAGGTACCATGGGCATCATGGTGAGGCAAGGCAAGGCAAGGCACCATGTACACCATGGTTGGCAAGCAAGATATGAGAATATAATGCAAGGCACCATGGGCACCATGGTAAGGCAAGGCAAGGCAAGCCAAAGCACCGTGGTCACCATAGTAAGACACGCAAAGACAAGGTAAGGCAAGGCAAGCAAGGTACCATTGGCACCAAGGTACTGCAAGGCAAGGCAAGACATGGCAACATGGGCACCACGGTAAGGTATGACAAGGCATGGCACCATGGGCATCATGGTAAAACATCACAAGGCAAGCCAAGGCAAGACAATGCATCATGGGCACCATGGCAATGTAAGGCAAAACAAGATAAGGCAAGGCACCATGGGCAACATGGTAATGCCAGGAAAGGCAAGGCACCATGGGCCCATGGTGAGGCAGGGTAAAACAAGGCAAAGCAAGGAAAGGCAAGCCACCATGAGCACCATGATAAGGCAAAACAGGGCAATGCAATGCAAGGCAAGGCATCATGGGAACGATGGTAATGCAAGCAAGGGAAGGTATGACAAGGCACTATGGACACCGTGGTAATTCAAGGCAAGAAAAAGCAAAACACCATGAGGACCTTGGTAAGCAGGACAGGGCAAGACAATACAAGTCCTCCCAAGCACAATGTTAAGGCAAGGCAAGGCAACTCAAAGCACCATTGGCACCATGGTAAGGCAAAGCAAGGCAAACCAATGCACCACGGGCACCATTGAAAGGCAAGGCATGTCAAGGCACCATGGGCACCATGGTAAGGAAAGGCAAGGCACCATAGGAACCATGGCAGGCCAAGGCAAGACACTATAAGCACCATGGGAAGGCAAGGCAAGTCAAGGCAATGCGCTGCGGGCCCCATGGAAAGGCCAAACAAGGCACCATGGACATCATACTAAAACAAGATTAGAAATAATGGACACTATGGTAAAGCAAGGCACAGTACAGCAAGGCAACACTATGCTTTATGGGCACCATGGTAAAACAAGGCAAGGCAAAGATAAGTCAAGGCAATGAACCATGGACACCCTGGTAAGGCAAGGCAAAATAAGGTATATCAGTCAACATGACCACCATGCTAAAGCAAAAAAAGAAAGTCATGGTACCTGGGTCACCATGCTAAGCAAGTCATGGCATGGCAAGGCAAGTGAGGCCCAATGGGCACCATGGTATGGCAAGACAAAAAAGGAAAGCCACCATGGGAACCATGGTAAGGCAAGACAAGGAAAGGCAAGGCAAAGCATTATGAGCACCATGGTAAATCAAGGCAAGGCATGGCACCATGGGCACGAAGGTATGGCAAAACAAAAGAAGGCAAGGCAAGCATCATGGGCACGATGGTAAGGTAAGCAAAGGCAAGGCATTATGGGAACCCTAGTCAGGCAGAGTAAGACAAGGAAAGGCAATAAATGGCAAGACACCACTGGCAACCTTGTAAGCCAAGGAAAGTCAAGGCAAGGCCCCATATGCACCATGGTAAGGCAAGGCAAGATCAGGCACCCTGGGCAACATGATATGTCATGGCAAGGCAAGGCAAGGCAACTAAGCACCACGAGCACAGTGGTAAGGCAAGGAAATGCTATGCAAGAGACAGCACCACTGGCATCATGGAAAGGCAAGACCAGTCATGGCATAATGGGCAACATGGTATGGCAAGGCAAGGTACCATGAAAACACTGGTAAGGAATTGCAAGGCAAACCAAGGAACCATAGGCACCATAGGCACCATGGTATGGCACCGAAAGGAATAGGCAAGGGAACATAGGCACCATGGTAAGGCAAGGCAAAGCATTATTGTCTCAATGGTAAGGCAAGGCAAGGCAATGCTAAGTAAGGCACCATAGGCACTGTGGTTAAGCAAGGCAATGTAAGTCACAGCAAGGAACCATGAAAACCATGGAAAGGCAAGGCAATGCAAGGCACCATGGTCATCATGGTAAGCAAAGCAAAGCAGGGAAATTCGAGGCAAGGCAAGTCAAGACACCATAGGCACCATGGTAAGCCAAGAAAGGAAAGGCCAGGCACCATGGGCACCATGGTAAGGCAAGGCAAGGCAAGGCACCATGGGCACCATAGTAATGCAAGGCAAGGCAATGCATTATATGCATTATGATAAGACAAGGCAAGGCAAAGCACCATGGGTATTATGTTAAGACAATTCAAGGCAATGAAATCACCATGGGCACCATGGTTTGGCAAGTCATGTCAAAGCCCTATGTGCCCCCTGGTAAGGCAAGGCAAGACATGCACAATGGGCACTATAGTAAGTCATGGAAAGGCAAGGCAAGGCACAATGGGCAACATGGGCACCACGGTAAGGCAAGGGAAAACAAAGCAAGGCAAGGCAATATGCTATTGGTGCTATGATAAGGCAAGGCCACATGCCACGGGCACCATGGTAACGCAAGGCAAGGCAAGGCAACGAAGTCATGACAAGGCACAATTGGCACCATGTTAAAGCCATGTAAGGAACTATGGTCCCCATGGTAAGGCAAGGCAAGGCAAAGCACCATGGGCAACATTGGCACCATGGTAAGGGAACGCAAAGCAAGGCAAGCAAGCAAAGAACCATGGGCACCAAGGCAAGACAAGGAAAAGTAAGGTGCCATGGGCACCAGGGGGAAGGCAGAGAATGGGTGGAAAGGCAATGAAAGACATTGCATAATGGACACCATGGTAAGGCAAGGCAAGGTACCATGGGCTCCTTGGTAAGGTAAGTAAAGGCAAGGCAGTGCAAGGCACTGCAAGACAAAGCAGGACAAGGCAAGGCATCACTGGCACCATGGTAAGGCATGGCAAGGCAAGCCACTATAGACACTATGGTAAGGCAAGGCAAAGCAAGGCAATGCAAGTTACTACAGGCACCATGTTAAGGCAAGGCCAGGCAAGGCACCATGTACACCATAGTAAGACAAGATAAGTGAATGTAAGGCGAGGCACCATTGGCATCATTGTAAGACAATACAAGACAAGCTAAGGTACCATGAGCAACATGGTAAGATAAGTCAAGGCAAGGCGCCATGGGAGCCTTGGTAAGGCAAGACACTGCAAAGTAAGGCACCACGTGCACAGTGGCAAGTCAAGGCAAGGCAAGACACCATGGGCACCAAGGGAAGGCAAAAAAAAGGCAAGGCACTATGGACAACATGGTAAGGAGAGAAATAGGAGGAAAGGCAAGGAAAGGCAAGGCACCATAGACACCATGGTAAGGCAAGGCAAGGCACCACGAGTACCATGGTAAGATAAGGCAAAGCAAGACAATGCAAGGCACGGCAAGGCAAGGCAGGACAAGGCAAGGCAAGGCACCATGGGCACCGTGGTAATGCAAATCAAGGCAAGACACTATGGTAAGGTAAGGCAAGGCAGGTCACTATGGGTACTATTGTGTGCTAACCTACCTGTGTTAGCCAGACAGACTCCATTTTTCTGAGAGACAGATAGACTTCATTTTGACCTCCACCTCACCCCCTCCTGCCACTCCTCACTTAAGTGCATACCTGGGTCTTGCTCCTGTGCTGGGTCATGCTGTACTTAGAACTATAGAAACATATAATCTTTGTAAAAATAGCCTGCTTGGAAAGTCCACTTGCCATTGTGAATGCCCCCTCTTGATTGATTATATGACAAATATCGAATACCCTCCTTTGTAACCGGTAATCATGGAAACGGCTTGTGTATACCCTCCTTAGAAAATCGACAATCATGAGAGCCTCCTGCCTCCTAGTTACCAGCCTCCTTTTCTAACTGGCTTATTCTCTTCTGTAAACTCTGCTTCTGCTAGGCTCACCCTCCCCAACCTTAAGCAAGGTATAAAAAGAAGTCCAGCTCCTTCCTCAGGACCGAGAGAATTTTGAGTGTTAGCCATCTCTGGGTCGCCGGCTAAAAAATAAGTGACTCATAATTTGAAACTCAGAGCATGGTGCTGTTCCATCTAACTCGAATGGGTATAACAACGGTAAGGCAAGGCATGGCAAAGCAAAGCAAAGCAAGGCAAGGCAAGGTATTATGGGCACCATAGTAAGGGAAGGCAAGGCAGCATGAGCACCATGGTAAGGCAAAGCAAGGCAAGTCATAAGGGGCACTGTGGTAAGGCAAGGCAAGACATCATGTGCACCACAGTAAGGCAAGGCAAGGGAAGGGAAGGCACAAAGGGCATCATGGTAATGCAAGTCAAGGCAAGGCACTATGGGCATGATGGTAAGGCAATGCAAGGCACTATGGGCACCATGGCAAGGCAAGGCAACATGGGCACCGTGGTATGTCAAAGCAAGGCAAGGCACCAAGGGCAACACGATAAGGCTAGTCAAGGCAACACAAAGTAAGGCACCATGGGCACCTGGTTAGGCAAGGCAAGTCACCACAGTCACCATGGTAAGGCAAGGCAAGACAAGGCACAAAAGACACCATAGTAACGCATGACAAGGCATTATGAGCACCATGGTAAGGCAAGGCAAGGCACCAAGGAAACCATGGTAAGGTAAGGCAAGGAATTATGGGTACCATGGCAAGGGAAGGCAAGGCAAGGCACTATGTGTACCATTGTAAGGCAAGGCAAGGCAACGGAAGGCACAAAGAGCATCATTGTAATGCAAGGCACTGCAAGGCAAGGCACTATGGCACCATGGCAAAGCAAGACAAGGCACCATGGGCACCGTGGTAAAGAAGACACCATGGGCACCATGATAAGTCAAGGCAAGGCACCATGGCACCATAGTAAGGCACGGCATCACAGGTACCACGATATGGAAAGGCAAGGCACCATGGGCAACATTGTCAGGCATGGGTAGGCAAAGAAAGGCATCACAGGCACCACGTTAAGGCAAGGCAAGTCACCATATGCACCATTGTAAGGCAAGGGAAAGACAGGCACCATGGGCACCATGGTAACACAAGGACATGCAAGGCAAGGCAAGGCAACATGAACACCATGGCAAGGCAAAGCAAGGGGGAATCAAGCCAAAGCAATTAAATTCAAGGCACCATCAGCGTCATGGCAAGGCAAATCTCGATGAACATCATGGTAAGGCAAGGGTAGGCAAGGCAAAAGCAGACAATATTGGCATCATGGTAACACAAGGTAAGGCAACGCAAGGAAAGATAAGGCTCCATGCGCACCATGGTAAGGCAAGGCAAGACACCATAGCCCCGTGATAAGGCAAGGCACTATGGTAAGTTAATGCAAGGCAAAGTAAGGGGCATGAGGACCATGGTAAAACATGGAAAGGCAAGGCACCATGAGCACAATGGTAAGAAGGAAAAGAAAGGCACCATGGGAAACATGTTAAGCCATGAAAAGGCAAGGCAAGGGAAGGCAAGGCAAGGCACCATGGGTACAAAGGTAAGGTAAGGCAAGGCAAAGTAAGGCAAAACAAGGTAACATTGGCGCCCTAGTAAGCCCAGTCAAGGCTGTGCAAGGCAAGATGGACCCCATGGTACGGCAGCGGAAGACAAGGAAAGTCAACACAAGGCAACACAAAGCACCATTGGCAGCATGGGCACCATGCTAAGGAAAGGCAAAGCAAGATAAGACAAGGCAAGGTACCATGGGCTCCACGGTAAGGCAAGACATGGCAAGACATGCCACCATGGACACCATGGTAAGCCAAGGCAAGGCAAGTCACGATGGGCCGCATGGTAAAGCAAGGCTAGGCAAGGCAAGGCAAAGCATCATGTGCAGCATTTGCACCATGGTAAGGCAAGACAAGGCCAGGCAAGGCACCATGGGAACTATGGAATGGCAAGGCAAGGTAAGACAACACATGGCATCACGGACATCATGGTTAGGAAAGTCAAGGAAAGGTAAGGCACCATGGGCACCATGGTAAGCCAAGGCAAGGTTCAACAAGGCGTCATTGGCACCGTGGCAAGGCAAGACAAGGAAGATAGGGCACCATGGGTACCATGGTAAGACTTGGCAAAGGAAATGCAAGGCACCATGGTAACCATGGTAATATGATGAAGCCACCATGTGTACCAAAGTAAGGCAAGGCAGGGCATGGCAAGGAACCATGGACACTGTTGTAGGACAAGACAAGACATCATGGACACGGTGGTAAGTTATAGGAAGGCACCATGGGAACCATGGTAAGGCAAGGGAAGTCACCATTGGCATCATGGGAAGGCAAGGCAATGCAACATGGGCACCATGGGAAGGTAAGGCACCATTGTCACCAAGGTAAGGCAAGGCAAGGCATCATGGGCACCAGTGTAAGGCAAGGCAAGGCAAGGCAAGGCATCATGCATAACATGGAAATGTCAAACAAGGCAAGGTAAGGCAAGGCACCATGAGCACCATTGTAAGGCAAGGAAAGGTACCGTGGGCAACATGGTAAGGCAAAGCAAGGCAAGCAAGGACACCTTGGGCACATGGTAAGGCAAGACAAGACACCATGGGCAACATGGTAAAGCAAAGCAAGGGAAGGCAAGGCACAGTTGGCACCAAGTTAAGTCATGGCAAGGCAAGCCTAGGCAATTCACAAAGGCCACCACTGTAAGTAATGGGAAGGCAGAACGGGCACCATGGTATGGCAAGGCAAGTTACTATGTGCATTATGATAAAGCAAGGGAAGGCAAAGAAAAGCACCATGGGTACCATAGAAGGGCAAGAAGGCAAGGCAAGACAAGACAAGGCAAGACAAGGCAAGGCTTTGCAAGTCACCATGGGCAGCATGGTAAGGCATGGTAAAGCAAGGCAATGAAAGGCACTATGGGCACCATGGTAAGGCAAGGCAAGGCACCATGTGCACCTTGGTAGTGCTAGGCAAGGCAAGGAAAGGCACCATGGGAAGCTAAGGTAAGGCAAGGCATGCAATTCACCACAGTCATCAGGGTAAGGCATGGCAAGGCAACATGAGCAACATGGTAAGGTAAGGAAGGCAAGGTAACATGGGTACTATGGTAAGGCAAGCTAAGGCACAGGTAATGCAAGGCACCATTGGAATCATGGTAAGGCAAGGCACAGGAAGAAACTCAAGGCAGCAGGGGACCTTGGCAAATCTAGGCTAGGCAAGGCAGGGCATCATGAACTCCATGGCTAAGCATGGAAAGACACCATAGGCAACAAGGGAAGGAAAGGAAAGGAAAGGCAGCAAGGGAACCATGGTAAGGCAAGGCAAGAAAAGGCACCATAGGCACCATTCTAAGGCAAGGCAAGGCTAGAATCCATGGGCACCAGGGTAAGGCAAGGCTAGAAAAGACATTATGAGCAACATAATAAGGCAAGGCATGATGGGCACCATGGTAAAGAAAGGCAAAGCACCATGGAAACCATGGTAAGGCAAGGCAAGACACCATGGGGACCATGGTAAGACAAGGCAAGCCACAATGTGCACCATGGTAAGGCAAGGCAAGGCAACATGGGCAATGTGGTAGGAAAGGAAAGGAAACATGGACATCATGGTAAGGCATAGCAAGGCGAGGCAAGTCAAGGCACTGTGCGCAACATGGTAAGGCAAGGATGGTCACCATAAGTATCATGGTAAGCCAAGACAAGGAAAAGCAAGGCTAGGTACCATGGCACCAGGATGAAGCAAGGCAAGTCAATCTAAGGTATGATGGGCAGCATGGTAAGGTAAGGCAAAACAAGGCAAAGCACCATGGGCACCGTGGTAGGACAAGGTAAGGCAAAGCAAGGCAAGGAATCAAAGCAAGGCAAGGCAACCATTGCACCATGGGCACCATGGTATTGCAAGGCACCATGGGAAAATGATAAGGCAAGGCAAGGCACCATGTGCACCACAATTAAAATAGGCACAGCAAGGAAAGACAAGGCAATGAATCATAGGCACCATGGTAACCCAAGGTAAGTCAAGGAAAGCCAAGGAAAAGCAAGTTAAGGCAAGGCAAAACACCATCGGTATCTTGATGAGGTAAGTCAGGGCAAGGCCAGGTACGATGGGCAACATGGTAAGGCAAAGAAAAACAAGGCAACACATCATGGGCACCATGGTAATGTAGGCAAGCCAAGGCATGTCACCATGGGTACCATGGTAAGGCAAGGAAGGAAAGGCAAGTAATAGCACCATGGGCACCATCATAAGGCAAGGCATGTCACCAAAGACACCAAAGAGGAGGGGGAAGGAACAAAATGTCACCATGGGGGCCATAATAAGACAAGACAATGCATGGAGTGGCACGGCAACATGAGCATGATGGTAAGGCATGGCAAGGCATCATGAGTACCATGGTAAGCCAAGGAAAGGCAAATCACCATGGATACCATGGTAAGGCATATCAAGGCAAGGTAATTCAAGGTACCATGGGCACCAAGGTAAGGCAAGGCAAGGCAAAGCAAGTCAAGACAATAAGAAATGGTGGTAAGTCAAGGTAAGGCATGGCAAGGTCCTATTGGCACTAAGGTAAGGCATAGCAAGGCAGCATCTATGCCATTGTAAAGCAATACATGGCAAGGCAAGGCATGGCACCTTTGTAAGGAAAGGAAAGTGAAGGCAAGGCAAGGCACCATGTGAACCATTATAAAACAAGGAAAGGCAAGCTACCATGGGAAGCATGGTAAGACATGGCAAGACACAGCAAGTTAAGGCACCATGGGAACCACGGTAAGGTAAGGCAAGGCAAGGCAAGGCACCATGGACACCATGGTAAGGCAAGGAAAGGCAAAGTAAGGCACCATGGGTACCATGGAAAGCAAGGAAAGCCAAGGCAAGGCAAAGCATCATGGGCATCATGGAAAGGCAAGGCAAGGCAAAGCAAAGCCATGAACCATGGGCACTGTGGTAAGGGAAGGCAAGGCACCCTAAGGACTATGGTAAGGCAAGACAAGGCAATGCAAGACAAGTCAAAGCACCAGGGGACCATGGTAAGTCAAGGCAATGCACAACAAGGCACCTTGGCACCATGGTAAGGCAAGGCAAGGCAAGACACCATGCTCACTAAGGTAAGGCAAGGCATGGCAAGGCACAATGGACACCATGGTAAGGCAATGCAAGGCAATGCAAGGTAATGCACCATGAGCATTATGGTAAGGCAAGGGTAGGCAAGGCAAGTCAAGTTACCATGAGCACAAGGGTTAGGCAAGGCTCGACAAAGCACCATGGGGACCATGGTAAAGCAAGGCAAGGTATCATGGGCACCATGGTAAGGCAAGGGAAGGCACCATGGGCACCATGTTAAGTTAAGGCAAGGAAATACACCATGGGCACCATGGTAATGCAAGGCAAGGCACCATGGACACCATGGTAATGAAAAGAATGGCAAGGAAGGTAAGCCAAGGCACTTTGGGCATCATGAAAAGGCAAGTATGGGCAACATGGACACCATGGTAAGGGAAGGGAAGGCAAAGCAAGGCAAGGAATCATGGGCACCAAGGTAAGTCAAGGCAAGAAAACGCAAGGTACCATGTGCAGCATGTTAAGGCAAGACAAGGCAAATCACCATGGGTACCAAGGTGAGGAAAGGCAAAGCAAGGCAAGATACAATGGGCATCATGGTAAGGAAAGGCAAAACAAGGCAACACACCACTAGCACCATGGTAAGTCACGAAAAGTCACCAGGGCATCATGAAATGCAAGACAAGGCATGGCAAGTCTCCATTAGCACTATGATAAGGCACAAGTCACCATGGGCACCAAGGTAAGGCAAGGTAAGGCAAGGCACAATGGACAACTTGGCATGGAATGGCATGGTAAATCACCATGGGCACCACAGTAAGGCAAGGGTAGGAAGGACAAGGCATGGCACCATGGGCACAAGGGTAAGGCATGGCTAGGTGAGGCACCATGGGTACCATGGTAAGACAAGAAATGGCAAACACCATGGGGACCATGGTAAAGCAAGGCCAGGCACCATGGGCACAAAGGTAAGACAAGGAAAGGCAAGTAAATGCACCATGAGTACTGTGGTAAAGGAAGGCAAGTCACCATGGACATAATGATAAGGCAAACAAGGCAAGAAATGTAAGCCAAGGCCCCAATGGGCACCATGGAAAAGCAAGGCCATGTATCATGGACAACATGGTAAGGCAAGGCACCATAAGCACCATGGGTACCATTGTGAGACAAGGCAGAGCAAGGACAGATATTATGGGCACCATGGTAAGGCAATGCAAAACAAGGCAAGACACCATGGGCACCATGAAGGCAAGGCAAGGCAAGGCAAGGAAAGGAACCATGGGAATGATGGTAATGAAAGGCAACGTACTATTGCGACCATGATAAAGCAAGGCAAGGAAAGGCAAGCAAAGGTTCCATGGACACCATTGTGATGCAAGGAAAGTCACCATGGGCACCATAGTAGTGAACTATCTTAACCATGGTAAGGCAAATCTAGGAACCATGGGCAGTATAGTAAGGCAAGACAAGGCAAAGCAATGCACGGCAAGTCACCATGGGCACCATGGTTAGGAAAGGTAAGGCAATGAAATGTAAGGCACAAACGGAGGGCACGATAAGGCACCATGGGCACCATGATAAGGCAAGGCATGGAATGGCACAGCACAAAGGGCACAATGGTAAGGTATGGCAGGACACCATGGGCATGACAAGGGAAGGTACCATGGATACAATGGTAAGGCAAGGAAAAGGAAGGTAAGCAAGGTACCATGTGCACCTTGGTAAGGCAAGGCAATGCAAGTCAAGCCACCAAGAAACCATGGTAAGGCAAGAGAAGGCAGGGCAAGGCACCATTGGCAAGGCAAGGCATGGAAAGGCATATCACCATAAGCACCATGGTAATTCAAGGAAAGTCAAGGAAAGGAAAGGCACCATGGGAACCATGGTAAGGCAAAGCAAGGCAAGACACCATGGGAACCATGGTAAGCCAAAGCAAGGCATGGCAAGGCACCATAAGGAACATTGTAAAGCAAGGCAAGGAACCATGGGAACCATGGTAAGGCAATGAAAGGCACCATAGGTAGCACAGTATGGCAAGGAAAGGCATGGAAAAGCACCATGGGCTCCATTTTAAGGCAAGGCAAGGCAACATGGACACTAATGATAAGACATAGCAAGGCAAGGAAAGTAAGCCAAGGAACCATGGACACTATTGTCAGGCATGACTAGGGACCATGGGCACCATGGTAAGGCAAGGGAAGGCAAAGCAAGACAAGGAACCATAGGTAACATGATTAGGCAAGTCAAGGTAAGGCAAGGTACCATGGGCACCATGGTAAGGCAGGGCAAAACAAGTTAATGCACCATGGGCACCATAGTAAGGCGAGGAAAGGAAAGCAAGCATGGAACCATGGGCACCATGGTAAGGCAAGGCAAGGCAGGCACCTTGGGCACCATGGTTAGGAAGATACGGGAAGGCAAGGCAAGGCAAAATTGGCACCATATGCAAACAAGGCAGGGTAAGGCAAGGAGAAGCAATGCACCATGGACACCATGGAAATGCAAGGCATGCATGTCAATGCAATCCATGGCAAGGCAATTCAAGGCAAAGCACCGTGGTTACCATGGTGAAGCAAGGCAGGTACAATGGGAATCATGGTAAGACAAAGCAAAGCAAGGCATGGCACCATAGGCACCATGGTAAGATCTGGCAAGGCAATGCAAGGCACCATGGAAAACATGGTAAGGCAAGGCAATGTACCATGGGCACCATCATAAGGCAAGGCAAGGCAATGCAAGCACCACAGTCAACATGGTAAAGCAAGGCAAGGCACCATGGTCACCATGCTAAGGCAAGGCAAGGCGCCATGGTCACCATGCTCAGGCAAGGCAAGTCACCAAGTTCACCATGGAAAAGTAGGCAAGGCAAGGCAAGGAAAGACACCATGGTCATCATGGTAAGGCAAGTCAAGGCAAAGCAAGGCAA
Organism: Ateles fusciceps; assembly: GCA_036589455.1. Classification (NCBI taxonomy): domain Eukaryota; kingdom Metazoa; phylum Chordata; class Mammalia; order Primates; family Atelidae; genus Ateles; species Ateles fusciceps. The sequence goes on along the minus strand of JAZHEH010002491.1, from coordinate 1,542,818 downwards.
GATACAGTGGGAACAACGGTAAGGCAAAGGTACCATGGTAACAGGGTATGGCAAGGCAAATAACAGCAAGAAAAGGCACCATGGGCACCATGGTAAGGCAAGGTAAGGGAAGGAACCATGGGCACCATGGTACGGCATGGCAAGGCAGGGCACCATTTTCATCATGGTAAGGCAAGGCAAAGCAAGGCAAGGCACCATAGGCACCAGGGTAAGGCAAGGCAAGGCAAGGCAAGACAACATGGGCACCAAGGTAAGGCAAGGTAAGGAAAGAGACCATGGGCACCATGGAATGTCAAGGCAAGGGAAGGCAAGGGAAGGAAGCATTTCCAGTACGGCAAGACAGGGCAAGGCAAAGCAAGGCACGCCACCATGGGCAACATGGTTAGGCAAGGCAAGGCAAGGTACAATGGGCACTTTGGTAAGGCAGCACAAAACAAGGCCATGCCCCATGGGCACTTTGATATGGCAAGGCAAGGCAAGACACCATCTGCACTCTGTTAAGGCAAGCAAGGCAAAGCACCATGGGGTACATGGTGAGGCAAGGCAAGGTACTATGGGCACCATGGTAAGGCAAAGCAATACATGGCAAGGCACCATGAGCATCATGGTAAGGCAAGCCAAGGTAAGGCACTATGGGCACCATGGTAAGACAAGGCAAGGCATCATGGGCACAATGAAAATGCAAGGCAGGGCACAATGGGCACCATGGTAAAGCAAAGTACGGAATCAGGGGAACCATGCTATAACAAGGCAAGTCACATTGGGCAACATGGTAAGTCAAGGCAAAGCACCATAGGCACCACGGTACGGCTATGCAAGTCAAAGCAAAGGAACATGGGCACTATGGTAAGCAAGGAAAGGCACCATGGACACCACGGTAAGAAAAAGCCAGGCAAGGCAAGGGAAGGCAAGGCAAGGCACCATGGGCACAATGGTAAGGCAAGACAAAGTCACCATGGACACCATGGTAAGAAAAGGTAAGGCAAATATAGGCAAAGAACCAAGGGCACAATGGTAAAGCAAGGAAAGACATCATTTGCAATATGATAAGACAAGGCAATGTAAGGCTAGGTAATGAAGCATGGGAACCATGGTAAGGCAAATCAACATCCAATGTGCACCATAGTAAGGCAGGGCAAGCAAAGGCACCATGGACACCATGGTAAGGCAAACCAAGGCACCATGTGCACCTTGGTAAAGCAAGATAAGGCAAGGCACAGCATGACATCATTCGCACCATGGTAGGGCAAGAAAAAGGTAAGGTATGGCAAGGCAGCAAGGGCATCATGGTAAGGCAAGACTAGTCAAAGCACCATGGACAGCCTGGTAAGGCAAATCAAGGCAAGGAAAGGCAAGGAACCATCTTAACCATGGTAAGGCAAATCTAGGAACCATGGGCAGTATGGTAAGGCAAGACAAGGTAAAGCAATGCACGGCAAGTCACCATGGGCACCACGGTTAGGGAAGGTGAGGCAATGAAATGAAAGGCACCATGGGCACCATAGTAAGGCAAGGAAAGACATCATGGGCATGATGGTAAGGCGAGTCAAGGCAAAACATCGCAAAACACCATAAGAAACATAATAAAACATGCAAGGGACCATGGACAACATGGTAAGGCAAGGCAAGCAAAGGCACCAGGGGCACCACGGTAAGGCAAAACAAGGCATCATGGCACCATGATAAAGCAAGGCAAGGCAAGGGAATGAAAGGCATAATTGGCACCATGGTAAAGCAAGGGAAGTCAAGGCATGGCAAGGCACCATGGGCACCATGGTAAGGCAAGCTAAGGGAAGGCAAGGCACCATGGTCACCAGGTAAGGCAAGGCAAGGTAAGTCAATGAAAGGCACTATGGGCACTATTGTAATGCAAGGGAAGGGACCATGGGCATCATGGCAATGCACAGCAAGGCAAGGAAAAGCACCGTGGGTACCACGGTAAGACATGGCTATGCATGGCACAGCAATGCATAATGGGCACCATGGAAAGGCACAGCAAGGCACCACGGGTGCCATGGTATGGTAAGGCAAGGCAAACCAAAGCAAGGCACAATTAGTACCATGGTAAGGCAAGGCAACGTAGCGCAACACACTATGTGAACCATTGTAAACAAGGCAAAGCAAGGCAAGGCATTCACCAGGGTACCATGGTAAAGCAAGGGAAGGCATGGTAAGGCACCAAGGTAAGGCAAGGCTAAGGAGGCACCATGGGCACTATGGTAAGGCAGGGTTTGGCAAGGCACCATGGGCATCATGGCAAGGCAACACAAGGCAAGGCAAGGAACCATGGGAACCAGAATAAGGCAAGGCAAGGCAAGGAAACAAGGAAAACCATGGAAAGACAAGGGAAATCACCATGGGAACCATGGTAAGGCACTGCAAGTCTCTCATGGGCACCATGGCAACCCAAGGGAAGTCACCATGAGCACCACAGTAAGGCAATGCAAGGAACCATTGGCACCATGGTAGGCAATTCAAGGCACCGTGAACACCAATGTAAGGCAAACAAAGCAAGGGAAGGCAAGGCAAGGTACCATGGAAAAGGCAAGGCATGATGGACAACAATGTAAGGCAAACAAGGCAAGCCAAGGCACCATTTAAGGCAAACAATGCAAGGCAAGGAAAGGCACCATGTTAACCATAGTAAGACAAGGCAAAGCATCATGGGCACTATTGAAAGGGAAGTCCAGGCACCATGAGCTCCACTTTAAGGGATGGCAAGGAAACGGAAGGCACCATAGGCACCATGGAGGTGCATGGAAAGACAAGGAAAGGCACCATGGCACCATGGGAATGTAAAACAAGGCAACGCACAGCAAGGCGCCATGGACACCATGAAAAATCATGGCAAGTCAACATGGGCACAATGATAAAGTAAGGCAAGGCAAGACAAGGGAAAGCACCATGTGTACCATGGTAAGGCAATTGAAGGCAATTAATGCAAGTCACCATGGGAACCATGGTAAGGCAAGGCAGTGCAAGGCAGGTCAAAGCACCAAGGGATCATGGTAAGGCAAGGCAAGGCATGGCAAGGCACCATGGGCTCTATGGTAAGGCACGGGAAGACACCATGGGCACCATGGTAAGGCAAGGCAAGGCAAAGTATCATGTGAACCATCATAAGGCAATGCAAGGCAAGACACCATGGGAACGATGTTAAGGCAAGACAAGGCAAGGCACCATAGGGAATAATGTTAAGGCAAGGCAAGGCAAGGAACCATGGGCATCATGGTAAGGCAAGTCAAGTCAAGGCAAGGCAAGGCACCAGGGGCACAATGATAAGAAATACAAGGCAAGGGAACATGGGCACCATGGTAAAGCAAGGCACTGCTAGGCAAGACAAGGTAATGCACCCCTCGGCACCATGGTAAGGCAAGGCAATCAAGGCAAGGCTGCATGTGCACCATGATAAGTCAAGGCAAGGCTACAGAAAGACACCATGGGCACAATGGTAAGGCAATGCAAGGCAAGGCACTGTGGCCACAATGGTAGGGCAAGAGAAAGGCAAAGGAAGAAAAAGCAAGGCACCATAAGCACCATGGTAAGGTTAATAAAGGGCACCATGGGCACAATGGTAATGCAAGGCAAGGCACCATGCACACCAGGGTAAGTCAAGGCAAGGCAAGGCACTGTAAACATCAAGGTAAAACAAGGCACCATGGACACCATGGTAAGGCAAGGCAAGTCATGGCAATTCACCATGGGCACCAGGGTAAGAAAAGCAAGGCAAAACACTGTGGGCACCATGATAATGCAAGACAAGGCACCATGGTTACCATGGCAAGGCAAGGCAAGGAACAATGGGCACCTTAGCAGGGAAAGACAATTCAAGGCAAGGCTCCACTGGCACCATGGTAATGCAAGGCAAGGTAGTCAAGGCAAGGCACAGTGGTAACTAAGTTAAGGTAAGACAACACAAGGCAAGAGAATGCAAGGCACCATGGGCACCATGGGAAGGCACAGCATGGCACAATGGGCAGCATGTTAAGACAAGCTAGGGGAAGTCAATGGAAGGCACAATGCTTACCACTGTAAGGCATGGCAAGACAAGGCAATTCAAAGCACCATGGGCATCATGGTATGGCAAGGCAAGGCAGGGCACCAGAATATTATGGTAAGGGAAGTCAAGGCAGGGTAAGGCACCACGAACACCAAGGTAAGGCAAGGCAAGGTAAGGGACCATGGCATCATGGCAAGTTAAGCAAAAGGCAAGGTAAGGAGAAACAATGCACCATGGGCACCATGGTAATTCAAGGCAAGGCAAAGCAAGGCACCATGGGTACCCTACTAAGGCAAGGCAATCAAGGCAAGGCACCATGGTCAACATGGTAAGGTAAGAAAAGGCAAGGCACCATGGGTACGATGGTAAGGCAAGCCAAGGTACCATGGGCAAGGCAAGAAAGGCAAGTCAAGGCAAGACATGTCACCATGGGCACCATGATAAGGCAAGGAAAGGCAGAAAGAGAACAAAAGGCACCATGGGCACCGGTAAGGCAAGGCAAGGCAAAGCATTATGAACATTATGGTAAAGCAAAACAATGCATGGCAAGGAACCATGGGCACCACGATAAGGCAAGGAAAGGCAAAGAAGGCAAGACACCATGGACAACATAGTAAGTAAAGGCAAGGCAAGACAAGCCATCATAGGCAACATGGGAAGGCAAGGAAAGACAAATCACTATGGGCACCATGGTAGGGCAAGTCAACAGAAGGCAAGGCACCATTGGCACCATGGTAAGGGAAGGCAAGGAAAGGCGATACACCATGGCACCACGGTAAGATAAGTCAAGGTAAGGCAAGGCAACAAGGTCACCGTGGTAAGGCACAGAAAGTCACCATGGGTAGCATGGTAAAGAAAGGCAACGCAAGGTAACCCAAGGCACCATGGGAACCATCATATGTTAAGGCACGGCAAGGAAACTCAAGGCACCAGGGGAACTTGGTAAACCAAGGTAAGGCACAGCAATGCAAGGTGGACTCCATGGTAAAGCACAGCAAGACATCATGGGAACAATGGTAAGGAAAGGAAAGGCAAGTCACCAAGGGTACCATAGTAAGACAAGGCAAGGCAAGACAGCATGGGCACCATGGTAAGGCAAGGCATGGCAAGACAAGGAACCATGAGAACCAGGGTCAGGCAAGTCTAGTCAAGGCAACACAGGCACCATAGTAAGGCAAGGCAAGGCAAGGCAAGGCACCATGGGCACCTTGGTAACGCAAGGAAAGTCACCATAGGTACCATGGTAAAGCAAGGCTATGCACCATGAGCACCAATATAGGACAAGAGAGGGAATGTCAAGGCAATATGGGCAACATGTTAGGCAAAAAATGGCACCATGGACACCATGGTAAGGCATAACTTACAAAGCAGCATGGGCACCATGGTAAGGCAAGGCTAGGCACAGTGGGTACCATGGTAAAGCAAGGTAAATAAAGCAAGGCAAGGCACCATGGGCACCATGGTAAGGCAAGGAAAGGTAAAATACGATAAGCACCATGGTAAAGTATGGGAAGGCAAGGCAAGGCACCATGGGCACCATAGTAAGGCAGGGCAAAGCAAGGCACCATGGGCGCCATGGTAAAGACATGCAAGGCACCATGGGAACCATGATAATGCAAGGCAAGGCACCATGGGCAATATGGCAAGGTAAGGCTACACACCAAGAATATCTTGATATGGCATGGTAAAAAGAAAGTAAGGGAAGGGACCCTGGGCATATGGTAAGGCAAGCCAAGGCAAAACAAGGCAAGGAATCATGGGCACCATGTAAAGCAAGGCAAGGCGAGGCACCATGGGCACAATGGTAAGGCAAGGTAAGACAAGGCACCCTAGACACCATGGTAAGGCAAAGCAAAGCAAGGCAAGGCAAGCATGGCAGCATGGGCACCATAATTAAACCAGGCACGGCCAGGAAAGGCAGGGCAGTGCACCTTTGGCATCATGGTAAGGTAAGGCAAGTCCAGGCAAGGCAAGGCAAAGCACCATGGGTACCATGGTGTGGCAAAACAGAGCAAAGCCAGGTACGATCGGTACCATGGAAAGGCAAAGCAAAACAAGTCAAAGCACATGTTAAGGCAGGACAAGACAAGGCAAGTCACCATGTGAACCATGGTAAGGCAAGGCAAAGTGTCATGGGCACCATGGTAAGACAATGCCAGGAAAGTCAAGCAAAGTCACCGTGGGCACAATCGTAAGGCAAGGCAGGGCACCATGGGTACCATTTTAGTGAAAGGAAAGGCACAGCATGGCGCCACGGGCACCATGGTGAGGCTAGGCAAGGCATGGAAGGGCATGACACCGTGTGCACAATTGTAAGGCATGGCAAGGCACTATGGACCCCATGGTAAGGCACGACAAGGCAAGGCAAGGCACCATAGATACCATAGTAAGGTATATCAAGGCAAGGTAACAAAAGGGACCATGCACACCATGGTAAGGCAAGGCAAGGTAATTCAAGGTACCATGAAATGATGGTAAGGCAAGGCATGGCATGGCAAGAACCAATGCTAGGTATGGCAAGGCACCATGAACACCTTGGTAAAGCGACACATGGCAAGGCAAGACAGAGCACCATGGGAAGGCAAGGAAAGTCAAAGCAAGGCAAGTCACCACGGGAACCATGGTAAGGCATGGCAAGTCAAGGAACCATGGGAAGCATGATAATGGCAGGCAAGGCATAGCAAGGTAATGCACCATGGAGACCTTGGTAAGGCAAGGGAAGGCAAAGCAAGGCATCATGGACATCATGGTATGGCAAGGCAAGGCAATGCAAGGCTCCATGGGCACCATGGTAAGGCTAGGCAAGGCACCTCGGAAACAATGGTAAGGCAAGGCACGGCAAGGCAAGACACCATGGGCATCATGGAAAGGCAAGGCAAGGCCAGGCACGTTGTGCATCATGGTAAGGCAAGGCAAGGCAAAGCAAGGCAAGGCTTCATGGGCACCATGGTAAGGAAAGGAAAGGCACCATAAGCACCATGGTAAGGCAAGGCAATGCAAGGCAGGGCAAGTCAAGCCACCAGGGTACGATGGCAACCAAGGCAAGGCACGGCAAGGCACTATTGCCACAATGGTAAGGCATGGCAAGACACCATAGGCACCAAGGTAAGGCAAGACAAGGCACAATGGACACCACGACAAGGCAAGGCATGCTAAGACACTATGGGCACCAATGTGAGGCAAGGGTAGGAAAGGCAATTCAAGGCACTATGGGCCCAAGGGTAAGGCAAGGCTAGACAAGGCATAATAACCATGATAAGTCAAAGCAAGCCTAGGCATCATGGGGACCATGGTAATGCTAGGCAAGGCATCATGGACACCATGGTATGGCAAAGCAAAGCAAGAAAGATAAGCCAAGGCATGATGGGCACCATGGAAAGGTAAAACTAAACACCATGGGCACCATAGTAAGGCAGCACAAGGCAAAGTAAGGCATGGCACCATGGTCAACATAGTTAGACGTGTCAAGGCAAGACAAGGTACCATGGGCACCAGGATAAGGCAAGGTAAAACAAGGTAATGCACCATGGACTCCTTGGAAAGGCAAGACAAGGTAAGGATACACCATTTACACCCTGTTAAGGCAAAGCAAGGCAAAGCACGATGGGTAGCATGGTGAGGCAGGGCAAGTCAAGTCAAAGTAGGATGGGCACCATAGTAAGGCAAAGCAAAACATGGAAAGGCATCATGGGCACCATGGTAAGGCAAGGCAGGGCAAGGAATCATTGGCAGCATGGTAAAGCAAAGCAAAGCAAGGCAAGGTACTATGGACACCATTGTAAGGTAAGGCAAGGCAAGGCAAGGCACCCTGGCCACCATTGTAAGGCAAAGCAGGGCAAGAAAAGGCAAGCATAGCACCATAGGCACAATGATAAGGCAAGACAAGAGAGAGCACCATGGGCACCATGGTATAGCCAGAGAAAGCAAGGCAATGAAGGCACCATGGGCACCATAATGAAACAAGGCACGGCAAGGCAAGACAAGGCAATCAACCATGGGCACCGTGGTAAGGCAAGGCAAGTAAAGGCAAGGGAAGGCAAGGGAGGGCAAGTCATCATGGGCACAATAGTAAGGCAAGGCAAGGCAAGACAAGGCAAAGCACCGAGGACACCATGGTAAGGCAAGAGAAGGCACAACAGGCACCATGGGCACCATGGTAGGTTAGGCAAGGCAAGACACCATGGACAGAATTTTAAGGCAAGGCAAGGCATTGCAAGGCACTATGGAGAACATGGTACAGCAATTCAAGACAAGGTAAGACAAGGCACCATGGGCACAATTGTAAGGCAAGCCAGACGCCATGGACACCATGGTAACACAAGGCACACACAGCAAGGCAATGCACCATGGGCAGCATGGTAAGTCAAGGCAAGGCAAGGTAATGCAGGGCACAATGGGCACCATGTTAAGGCAATGCTAGGCAAGGCAAGGCATCATGGGCAAGGTAAGGCAAGGCAAGTAAAGACAAGGCAAGGCATGGCAGCATGGGTTGGTGTTTAGGCAAAGCAAGGCAAGGGAAGATACAATTGATGCCATGGTAAGGCAAGACAAGGTGAGGCACCGTAAGCACCATGGTACAGCAACACAAGGTAAGACAAGGCAAGGCACCATAGCAGCATGGCAAGTAAAGGCAGACCAAGCCAAGGCAAGGCACCATGGCCACCATGGTAAGGCAAGGGAAAGCAAGGCAAGGCAAGGCGCAGTAAGCAAGGCATGGCAAGGTAAGTCAAGGCAAGGCAAGGCACCAATGTCACCATGGTAAGGCAAGACAAGGAAAGGCAGGCACATCAACGCAAGTCACAGGAAGGCAAGGCAGGACACCTTGAACACCATGGTAAGGCAAGTCAAGGCAAGGCAATAAATCATGGAAACCATGATAACACAAGCAAGGAAAGTCAAGACTCTATGTGAACCTTGATAAGGTAAGGCCAGGAAAGGCAATGCACAATGGGCACACTTAGAAGGTGAGGCAAGGAAAGGCAAGGCGAGGCACTATGGGCCCCACGATAAAACAGGGAAAGTCAAGGTAAGGTACCATGGCACCATGGTATGGCAAGGCAAGACAATGCATAATGGGCACCAACTTAAGGCAAGTCAGGTCAAGGCAAAACACCAAGGGCACCATGGTAAGGCAAGGCAAGACAAGTCACCATGGGCCCCAAGGTAACACAAGGCAAGACAAAGCAAGGGAAGGCGCCATGGGCACTATGGTAAGGCAAGGCAAAGCAAGGCACCATGAGAAACATGGTAAGGCTAGGCAATGCAAGACACCATGGGTAACATGGTAAGGAAAGGAAAGTCAAGGAAAGGCACTGTGTGCACCATCATAAGACAGGGCATGGCAAGGAAAGTCACTGTGGGCACCATGGAAAAGCAAGGCAAGGCAAAGCAAGGAAAGGCAATGCACCGTGGGCACCATGGTAAAGCAAGGCAAGGCATGTCAAGGCACTATGGGTACCCTGGTAAGGCAAGACAATGCAAGGCAAGGCAAAGCAAGGCACAATGGTAAGGCAAGGCAAGGCAAGGCATCATGGATAGCATGTTAAGGCACGGCAAGGAAAGGAAAGGCATCATGGGCACAATGGTAAGGCTAGGCAAGGCAAGGTACCATGGACACCATGGTAAGGCAAGGAAAGGCAAGACATTGCATCATGGACACCAAGCTATGGCCAAGCAAGGCAAGGCAAGATACCATGGGCACTGTGGTAGGGGAAGGCAAGGCATGGCATGTCAATGTGCCATGGGTACTTTGGTAAGGCAAGGCAAGGCAAGACAAGGCAAGGCAAGGTAAGGGAAGGCATCATGTGTTCCATGGTAAAATAAAAGAAAGTAAGGCAAGAAAAGGCACCATGGGTACCATGGTAAGGCAAGGCAAGGCAAGGCAAAGCACAGCATAGCAAGGCGAGGCAAGGCGCTATAAGCACTATGGCAAGGCAAGGCAAGAACAGGCACCATGGGCCCCATGTTAGGGTAAGGCAAGGCTAGCCACCATGGGCACAATTATAAGGCAAGGCAAGTCAAGGAACCGTGGGCACCGTGGTAGTGCAAGGTAAGGCACGAATAGTAATGGCAAGGCAAGGAAAGGCAGCATAGGCACCATGGTAAGTTAAGGCCAGGCAAGGCTAGGCACAATGGGCAACATGGTAAGGCTAGGCAAGGCCAAGTTTAGGCAAAGAAAGGCTAGGCACCATGGATACAATGTTAAGGCAAGGCAGGGCAAAGCAAGGCACCATGTGCACAGTTGTAAGGAAAGGTATAGCAAGGCAATGAACCATGGACACCATGGCAAGGCAAGGCAAAAAATGGCAAGGCACCATGGGCACCATGATAAGGCAAGTCAAGGCAAAGCAAGACACCATGGGCACTATGGTAAGGCAAGTCAAGGCAAGGCAAGGCAACATGGGCATCATGGTAAGGCAAGGCAAGGCTAAAGAAGGCAAGGAAAAGCACCATGGGCACCATGATAATGCTAGGCAAGGCATGGCACCTTGGATAAAAAGGTAAGGCAAGGCAAGGCAAGGCACCACGGGCACCATGGTAATGCAAAGCAAGGCATAGCAAGGCAATACGGCACCATAGTTATGTAATGCAAGGAAACAAGACAACGTGTGCAACATGGTAAGGCAAGACAAGGCAAGTCAACACAAGACACTATTGGCACCATGGTAACACAAGGCAAGACAAGGCACCATAGGCAGCATGGTAAGGCAAGGCAAAACAATGCAAGGCATGGCACCATGGGCATCATTTTAAGATAAGGCAAGGAAAGGCAAGGCATATTTTGTACAACTGTAAGGCATGGCAAGCAAGGCAAGGCATCATGGGCACAATAGTAAGGCAAGGCAAGACATGTCAAGGCAACATGGGCACCATGGTTAGTCAAGGCAATATAAAGCAAGGTGTCATTGGCACCAAGGTAAGACAATGGAAGGAAAGGCAAGGTAACATGTGCACCAAGTAAGGCAAGGTAAAACAAGGCAAGGCACCATGATAAGGCAAGGCAAGGCAATGCAAGGCAGAATTGGTATCATGGTAAGACAAGGCAAGGCATCATAGACACCATGGTAAGGTAAGGCAATTCAAGGCATGGTATCATGAACACCATGTTAGAGTAATGCAAGGCAAGGCACCATTGGCACTATGGTAAGGCAAGGCAATGCAAGGCATGGCAAGGCATGGCATGGCATGGCACTATGAGCACCATGGTAAGGCAATGCAAGACCAGACATGATGGAAGCCATGGTAACGCAAGATAAGGCAACACAAAAAAAATTACTGTGGGCACCATGGTAAAGGAAAGCAAGGCAAGTCTCTACAGGCACCACAGTAAGGCAAGGCAAGACAAGGCAAGAGAATGCAAGGCACCTTGGGCATCATGGTAAGACAAGGCACCATGAACACCATGGTAAGGCAGGGCAAGGTATAGCAGGGCACCATGAGCACCATGATAAGAAAAAGCAAGGCAAGGTAAGGTAAGGCAAGACACCATGGGCACCATGGTAAGGCAAAGCAAGGTATAGCAAGGCACCATGGGCACCACAATAAGGAAAGACAAGGAAAGGCAAGGTAAGGTAAGGCTCCATGGACACTGTGGTAAGGCAAGGCAAAGCAAGGCAAGGCATCATGAACACCATAGTGATGCAAGGCAAGGTATTGTAAGGCACCATGTCTACCATGGTAAAGCAAAGCATGGTCAGGCATGTCATCATGGGCAACACGGGAAGGCAAGCAAGTCAAGGCACCATGGGAGCAATGGTAAGGCAAGGGAAGGCATAGCAAGGTACCATGTGCACCATGGTAAGACAAGGCTAGGCAAGCAGCTATGGGGACCATGGGAAGGTAAGGCAAGTCAAGGCACCATGCACATCAAGGTTAAGTAAGGCAAGGCAAGGTGACATGGGCACCATGGTAACACAAGGCAAAAAAGGAAATGCACCATAGGCATCACGGTATGGCACGACAAGGCAAGGCAAGACACCATGGGGACCAAGGAAGGCCAGAAAAGGCAACCATGGCACCACGCACACCAAAGTAGGGCAAGGCAGCACAGCCACCATGGTATGGCAAGACAAGAAAAGGAAAAAAAAAGGCACCATGGACACCATGTTACAGAATGTCAAGACAAGGCACCATGGGCATTATGGTTAAGCAAAATAGGGCAGGGCAGCATGGAGACAATGGTAACACAAGACAAACACTGTCAGCAAAAATGGTAAGGCATAGCCATGTACCATGGGCACCATCGTAAAACAAGGTTAACCACCATGGACACCATTGTAAAGCAAAGCAAGGCAACAAAAGGAAAGGCACCATGGGCACCTTGTTAAGGCATGCTGTGGGTTTCGCTGCAGCGTAGAGACCCTCAAGAGTGCCTCCGCCATAATGTGAGCTTGAGCCCAGAAGCATTTTCCCCCTCCTGGCGGCAGTCGAGCTATGGGAAAGCAGGAACTAAGGATGAGGGATTGTGTAAAGGGCTATTTTGATCTCCCAGGCGCTTACACAGTGGCCTGGTGATGGCTGTGTGGTTTTACTAAGACACTGTGTTTTGTCTCGGTTCTTGCTTTGGACTAGTTTTGTGACTGTTTATCAAGTACTGCTTGAACCCTGTTATTATTCATGTGATTCTTTAAGATTACTGTTCCTGGAATTTATGGTGTGCCTGACCTTTAAAGAATGTTTCTTCGTTAAATATAAAACTATTTCACAATAGATAATAAGAAGAGCATCTGCTTGTTTTGCATCTTTTTGTGGTTATTTTATGACTTCAGTACTGTTCTCTTTTAACTTGTATCTTATCTACTTTGCCAGACTTTGTAACTTTCTGTTCCCTTTAATGTTTAAGCTAAGACAATGTGGACTGACATCAGTGTCTAAAAGCTGACAGTATATATTGGGACCCTATGCACAAATAAAATTGCTGTTTAGGCATTGCTGTTTAGGCATTGCCTATTCATACCTCCAGACCCCGCTTTTCTGTCTTCTATGTTTTCTGCGCACTCTCTCTTCCAGGTATTGGGATCCTTTCGCTGGCCTAGAGCTCCCCCGGCAGACGTACCATCGCTGACAGCACGGCAAGGCAAGGCAAGGTACAATGGCAACCATAATAAGGCAAGGCAAGGCAATGCACCAAAGCAAGATGGACACCATTGTAAGGTGAGGCAAGACAAGGCACCATGGACACCAAGGTAAGGCAAGGCAAGGCACAATGAACACCATGGTAAGATATGGCAAGGCAATGCAAGGCAAGGCAAAACCAGGCACCACGGGTACCATGGTACAGCAAAGCAAGGGAAGGCAAGGCACCATGGGCACCATTGTGAGGCAAGGCAAAAAAAGGCACAATGAGCAACATGATAAAGCAAGGCAAGGGAAGGCAAGGTTGTGTGTGCAACATGGTAAAGAAAGACAAGGCAACACAATGTAAGGTACAAAGGACAACAAGGTAAAACAAGGCAAGCCAAGGCAAGGCAAGACAATGTACCATGGGCACCATGGTAATGCAAGGCATAACAAAGCATGGCAAGGCACTATGGTCACATTGGTGATGTAAGGCAAGGAAGGCAAGGCACCCGGGACACCACTACAAGGCAAGAAATGGCAAGGCAAGGCACCATGGGCATCATAGTAAGGTAAGGCAATGCAAGGCACCATAGGCACCAGGGTAAGGCAGGGAGAGGCCCTATGAGCAGCATGATAAGGCAAGACAAGGCATCATGGGCACCAATGTAAGGCATGATAAGACAAGGCAAGGCATCATGGACACCATAGTAAGGCAAGGGAATCAAGGCAAGGCATTAGTCACAATGTTAAGGCAAGGCAAGTCAAGGCAAGGACCCAAGGGCACCATGGTCAGGCAAGGCAAGGCTTTGAAAGACACCTTGGACCCCATGGTAAACCAAGACAAAGCAAGGTAGGACATTATTGGCTACATAATAAGGCAAAACAAGGCAAGGCACCATGGGCACCATGTTAGGTCAAGATAAGGAATGAGAAAGAATGGCAAGGCACCATGCACACTATGGTAAGGAAAGGCAAGACAAGGCATCATGGGCACCATGGTAAGGTAAGACAAGGCCAGGCAAGGCACCATGGGCACCAGGATAAGGCAAGACAAAACACCCTTGGTTAAATTGTAAGGCAAGGCAAGGCATGGCACCATGGGGACCATGGTAAGGAAAGGGAAGGCAAGGCAGCCTGGGCACCATGGTAAGGCAAGCCAAGGCAAGGCAAGGCAATACATCATGGACACCATGGTAAGGCAAGGCAAGGCACAATTGGCAAAATGTTAAGGCAAGGCAAGGCAAAGAATCATGAGTGACATTTTAAGGCAACGCAAGGCAAGGCAACATGGGCACAAAGGTTAGGAAAGTCAAGGCAAGGCACTATGAACACTTAAGGCAAGTCAAAGCAAGGCAATTCAAGGCACCACGGGCACAATGGTAAGGCAAATCAGGGCAAGCAAGGCAATATTGGCACCACAGTAAGGCAAAACAATAAAAGGCATAGCACCGTGGGCACCATGGTAAGTTAAGGCAAGGCAAGGCAAGTCACCATGGGCACCATGGTGAGGCAAGGGAAGTTAACATGGGAACCATGCTAAGGCAAGGCAAGACATGGAAGTGTAAGGCACAGTGGGCACTGTGATAACCAAGACAAGGTAAGGCAAGGCACCACTGGCACCACGGTAAGGCAAGGCGAGGCAAAGAAATTCAAGGAAAGGCATGGCAAGGAACCTTGGGCACTATGGTAAGGCAAGGTAAGGTAAGGCAAGGAAAGGAGCCATGGGCACAATAGTAATCCAAAAAAGGGCAAGGCAAGGCACAATGGACACCATTGTAAGGCAAGGCAAGGCAGGGCACCATGGAAACCATGGTAAGGCAAGGCAAGACAACATGGGCACTATGGTAAGGCAAGTAAAGGCAAGTCAAGTTACCATGGGTACCATGGTAAGGCAAAGCAAGGCAAAGAAGGTATGATGGCACCATGGTAAGGCAAGGTAAGACAATACCTCATGTGCACCATGGTAAAGCAAGGTAAGGCAATGCACCATGGGCCCTGTAGTAATGCATGGCAAGGCAAGACAAGCCACCAAAGGCATCATGGGCATCAATGTAAGGCAAGGCAAATCAAGGCAATTCAAGGAAATGCAATATGGGTGCCATGGAAAACCAAGGAAAGGCAAGGCAAGTCACATTGGCACCATGATTACACAAGGCAAGGGAAGGCAAAGCAAGGCACCATGGGCACCATGGTAGGGCAAGGCAAGGCCAGGTAAGGCAAAGAAAGGCACCATGGGCACAATGGTAATGTAAGGCAAGGCAGGGCAAGGCAGGACAGCATGGGCACTATGGTAAGGCAAGGAAAGGCAAGTCAAGGTACCATGGATACCATGGTAAGGTAATACAAGGCAAAGAAAGCATGATAGGGCACTATGGTAAGGCAAGGCAAGGCAAGACAAGACTTCATGTGCACCATGGTAAGGCAAGGCAAAGTAATCCACAATGGTCTCCATAGTAAGGCGTGTCAAGGGAAGACAAGGCACACTGGACTGCATTGGAACCACTGTAAGGCAAGGCAAATCAAGGCAAGGCAAGACAAGGCAATGCAGCATGGTGGCTATCATAAGATAAGGCAACACAAAGCAAGTCACTATTGGCACCATGGTTACGCAAGGCAAGGCAAGGAAAGAAAGGCAAGGCACCATGGGAACCATGGTAAGGCAAGGCAAGGGAAGACAAGGCACTATGGACACCATGGTAAGGCAAGACAAGTCAACGCAACATGAGCACCTTGGTATGGTAAGGCAAGGCTAGGAAAGGCACCATGGGCACCATGGTAAGGCTAGGAAAGGCACCATAGGCACCATGGTTTAGGAAAGGCAAGGCAAGGCACCAAGAGGAACATGTTAAAACAAGGCAAGGAAATGCAAGGCACCATGGGTATCATGGAAAGGTAAGGAAAGACAAGGCAAGACACTATGGACACCCTCGTAAGGCAAGGCAAGTCAAGGCACCATGGGCAGCATGGGCACCATGGTAATGCAAGGCAAGGAAAGTCAAGGAAAGGAAAGGAAAGGAACCATGGACATCATGATAAGGTACGGCAAGTCACCATGGGCTAATAGTTAAGGCAAGGCAAGTCACCATGAGCTCCATGGTAAGGCAAGGGAAGGCAAGGCAACATGGGTACCATTGTAAGGCAAGGAAAGCCAATGCACCATGGGCACCATGTTAAGGCAAGGGAAGTCACCATGGAGAAAATGGTAAGGAAAGACAAGGCAAGGGAAGTCACCATGGGCGACATTGTAAGGTAGGGCAAGACAAGTCACAGTGGGTCTCAATGGTAAGGAAAGGCAAGGTAAGCAAAGTAAGGCAGTGCAACACACCACAGGCCACATGGTAAGGCAAGCAAGGCATGGAAAGGCAAGAAAAGGCAAAGCAAGGAACCATGGGAACCATGGTAAGGCAAAGCAAGGCACCATGGGCTAAATGGTAAGGCAAGTCAAGGCACCATGGACACCATGGTAAGGTAAGGGAAGGTAAGGCAGCATGGGCACCATGCTAGGGAAAGGCAAGGCAAGGCAATTCATAATGGGCACCATGGTAAGGCAAGGCAAGGCAACATATGCAAAATATAATGCAAGGCAAGGTAAGGCACCATGGTATCATGGTATGGCAAGGTCAAACAAGGCAAGGCATGGCACCACGGGCAATGACATATGGCAAGGTAAAGCAAGGCACCATGGGGGCTGTGGTAAGACAGGGAAAGACAAGGAAAGCCAAGGAAAGGTCAGGTACTATGGGCACCATGGTAAGGCAATGTAAGGCAAGGGAAGGCAAGGCACCATGGTAAGTCAAGGCAAGGGAAAGCCATGGGCAGCATGGTAAGGCAAGGCAAGGCAAGTCAAGGCACCCTGGGCACCATGTTAAGGCATGGCAAGGCAAAGCAAGGAAAGCAAGATCCCACGGGCACCATGGTAAGTCAAGGCAAAGCAAGGAATGGCAACATGGGAACCATGGTAAGGCAAGACAAGGAAAGGCATGGCAAGACACCATCGGCATCATGGTAAAACAAGGCAAGGCAAGACATGGCAAGGCAATGCATTATGGACACCAAGGTAAGCAAGGCAAAACAAGGCAAAGCAAGGCACCACAGGCACAATGGTAATGTAAGAAAAGGCAAGGCACTATTGCCCTATGGTTAGGCAGGAGTAAACATGGGGAAGCAAGAAAAGGCAAGGCACCACCAATAAGGCAAGGCAAGGCAAGAAAATGCAAGGCATGGCACAATGGGCAACATGGTAATATAAGCAAGGCAAGGTAAGAGAAGGCATCATGGGCACCATGGCAATGCAAGGCAAGGTAAGGTAAGGCAAGGCAAGGCAAGGCACCATGGTAAGGGAAGGCACAGAAAGGCAGGGCAAGGCAAGTCACGTCACCATGGACACCATGGCAAGGCAAGGCAAGACAAAGCATGATAGGCACCATGGTAAGCCAAGTGAAGGTAAGGCAAAACAAGACACCATGGAAACCATGGTAAGGCACGGAAAGGAAAGGTATCAAGGGCACCAAGGTAAGGCAAAGTATGGCACCATGGGTAGCATGGTAAGGAAAAGCAAGACAAGGCAATGCACCGAGGACAACATGGTAATGCAAAGTAAGGCAACGCAAAGCACTATGGGAACCATGGTAAGGCCAGGCAAGGAAAAGCACCATGGGCACCCTTGTAAGGTAAGGCAAGGCAAGGCTCCATGGGTTACATTTTTAGGTATGGCAATGTAAGGCAAGGCGAGACATCGTGGACAACATGATAAGGCACGGCAAGGCACCATGGGAACCCTGGTAAGGAAAGGCAAGGCACGGCAATACAATTCACCATGGGCACCATGGTAAGGCAAAGCAAGGCAAGGCAAGGCACCATGGGAGCCATAATAAGCAAGGGAAGGCAGTGCAAGGCACCATGGGCACATCGGTAAAGTGACAAGGCAAGGCACTATGTGCACCATGTTAAGGTAAAGTAAGGCACCTTAACTCAAGGCAAGGCAACATGGGCAGCATGGAAAGGCAAGTCAAGGTAATGCATGCCAAGGCACAATGGGCACAATAGTAAGGCAAAGCAAGGCAAGGCATCATGGACACCATCATAAGTCAAGGCAAAGCAAGTCAAGGGAAGACATGGCACAACAGGCAACTTTTAAGGCATGGGAAAGGCAAGGAAAGGCAAAGAATGGCATGGCACCATGGACACCATGTTAAGGTAAGGCAATGCACCATGGGCACAATGGTGAGGCAAGGCAAGGCAATACAATTCACTATGAGCCTCATGGTAAAACAAGGATAGTCAAGTCAAGGCACCATGCTAATGCAAAGCAAGGCAAGGCAAGGCAAGTCAAAGCATTATGGGCAGAATGGGCACCATGGTAAGGCAAGGCGGAACAAGGGAAAGCAAGACAAAGCACCATGGGTACATTGGTAAGACAAGGCAATTCAAGGAAAGGCACCATGGGCAATATGGTACTGCAAGGCAAGACAAGGCAAGACATGGCACCATGAGCACTATGTTAAGAAAAGGCAAGGCAAAGCAAGGCACTCTAGGCACCATGGTAATGCAAAGCAAGGCAAGCATGGCCACATGGGCACAATGGTAATGAAAGGCAATGAAAGGCAAGGCACCCTGGGAACCATATTAAGACAAGAAAAGGCAAGGCAAGGCATGACCACGCAAGGCACAATGGGCATAGTGGCAAAACATGGCAAGGCAAAACCAGGCACCTTGGGCAACGTGGTAAGTAAGGCAAGACAGTGCAAGGAACCAGGGGCCACATGGTAAGGCAAGGTAAGGTACAAAAAGTCAAGAAAAAGCAAGGAAAGGAACCATGGGCACCACAGTAAGACAAGGCAAGTCAGCATTGGCTTAATTGTAAGGCAAGGCAAGGCACCATAGGCATCATGGTAAGTCAAGGGAAGGCAAGGTAGCATGGGCATCATAGTAGGGAAAGGCAAGGCAAAGCAAGGCAATGCACCATGGACACCATGGTAAGGCAAGGCAAGGCAAGGCACCATGTGCAAAATAGTAACGTAATGCAAAGCAAGACACCGTGGACACCATGGTATGGCAAGTCAAAACAAGACAAGGCATGGCAACATGGGCACCAAGGTAAAGCAAAAGGAAAGGCAATGAACCATGGGCCCCATCGTAAGGCAGGCAAAGGCAAGGAAAGGCAAGGAATGGCAAGGCCCCATGGGCACCAAGATAAGGCAAGGCAAGCTAGGCATCATGGGCACCATGGTAAAGCAAGGCAAGGCAATGCATGGCATGGCACCATGGTAAGGCAAGATAAGGCAATTTAAGGCCAGGCACCATGGGTATCATGGTAAAACTAGGTAAGGCAAGGCAAGTCACCATGTGCACCATGGTAATGCAAGGCAAAACAAGGCAAGGCAAGACACAATGGACATCATTGTAATGCACGGAAAGGCAAGGTCTCCTGGCCCCATGGTAAGGATGAGGAAACCATGACAAAGCAAGAAAATGCAAGGCCCTATAGACACCATGATTAGGCAAGGCAAGGCAAGGGAATGCATAGCATTATGGGCACCATGGTAATGCAAGGAAGGCAGGGTGTGAGAAAGCACTATGGTGTGAGAAAGCACATGGTCACCATGGGAATGCAAGGCAAGGCAAGGCACAAAAAGCACCATGGTAAGGCAAGGCAAGGTAAGGCAAGGCAAGGCACCATGGACACCATGGTAAGGGAAGGCACAGAAAGGCAAGTCAAGGGAAGTCATGGCACCATGGGCACCATGGCAAGGAAAGGCAAGACAAAGCACATTGAGCACCATGGTAATGCAAGGGAAGACAAGGCAAGGAACCATGGACAGCATGATAAGGTGAGGCAAGGCAAGGCAACGCACCAAGGACAACATGGTAATGCATGGCAAGGCAAGGCACTATGGGATCCATGGTAAGGCATGGCCAGGTAAAGCACCATGGACACCACTGTAAGGCAATGCAATGCAAGGCACCATGGGCACCATTGTTAGGCATGGCAATGTAATTCAAGGCAAGGCACCATGGGCACCATTGTGAGGCACAGCAAAACACCATGGGAATCTGGTAGGAGAAGGCAATGCATGGCAATGCAAGGCACCATGGGCATCATGGTAAGGCAAAGCAAGGCATGGCAAGGTACCATGATAACCATGGTAAGCAAGGCAAAACAGTACAAGGCACCATGGGCACAGTGGTAAGGCACTGGAAGGCAAGGAAAGGCAAGGCAAGGCACCATGTGCACCATGATAAGGCAAAGCAAGGCAAATTAACACAAGGCAAACATGGGCACAATGGTAAGGCAAGTTAAGGTAAGGCAAGCCAAGGCACCATGGGGACAATGATAAGCCAAGGCAAGGAAAGGAAAGGCACCATAGGCACCATGGTAAGGTAAGGCAACGCAAGGCAAGACAAAGCACTACAGGCACCAGGGTAAAACATGGTAAGGAAAGGCAAGGCACTATGGGCACTATGTTAAGGCAAGTCAAAGCACCATGGGAACAATGGTAAAGCAAGGCAAGGCAACGTAAGGCACCAGGAGCACCATGGTAAGGCAAGGCAAGGCAAGGCACCATGAGAAAGTGGGTAAGGCAAAGCAAGGGAAGGCAAGGCACCATGGGCAGCATGGAAGAGCAAGGCAAGGCATGGCAAAGCATTTTGGGTGGCATGGGCACCATGGTAAGGCAAGGCAAAGCAAGGGAAAGCAAGACAAGGCACCATGGGTACAATGGTAAGGCAAGTCAAGGCTACAGAAGGCATCATGGGAAATACGGCACAGTAAAGCAAGGAAAGGCAAGACAAGGCACCGTTGGAGCTATGCTAAAGCAATGCAAGAAAAGGCATCATTGGCCCCATAGTATGGCAAGGCAAAACTACTCAAGGCAAGGCACAATGGACACAATGGTAAGGCAATGACAGGTAAGGCACCATGGGCACCATTGTAAGGCAGAGAAAGGGAAAGAAAGGCAAGACACCATGGGCACCAAGGTAAGGAAAGGAAAGGTGAGGAAAGGCAAAGCACCATGGGCACCATGGTAAGGCAAAGCAAGGCAAGGCACAATGGGCGCCATGATAAGGCAAGGCAATGTACGGCAAGACACCATGGGCACTATGGTAAGAAAAGGCAAGGTAAGGCACCATGGGAAATATGATGGAAAGGAAAAGGAAAGGAAAGGAAAAGGAAAGGAAACGAAAGGAAAGGAAAAGGAAAGGGAAAAGGAAAGGAAAGGAAAGGAAAGGAAAGGAAAGGAAAGCAAAGGAAAGGCAAGGCCCAATGGGCACAATCGTAAGGCAAGGCAAGGCACCATGGACACCATTGTAAGGCAAGGCAAGGCACCATGGGCACCATTGTAAGGCAAGGCAAGGCATGACAATGCACTATAAGCAGCAAGGGCACTATTGTAAAGCAAGGCAAGGAAAGGCAATGCACCAAGGAAACCATGGAGATGCAAGGCAAGGCAAGGCAAGGCCCAATGGGCAGCATCGATAAGGCAATGCAAGGCAACATGGTCACTACGGTAAGGAAAGGCGAGGTAAGAAACCATGGGCAACATGGTAAGGCAAGACGAGGCAAGGCAAAACACCATGGGCACAATGGTAAAGCAAAGCAAGGCAACATGGGCACCATTTTAAGGCAAGGTAAGGCACCATGGGCAGCATAGGCACCATGGTAAAGGAAAGACAAAGCAAGGTAAGGAATGACAATGCACCTTGGGCCCCATGGTAAGGCAAGGCAAGGCAAGGCACAAAGGAGATCATGGTAACACAAGGCAAAGCATGGATAGGTAAAATGGTCACCATTGTAAGGCAAGGTAAGGCTATGCAAGGCACCATGGGCACAATGTTAAGGCAATTCATAACAAGGCAAGGCCACATGGGTACCATGGTAAGCCAAGGCAAGAAAAGGCACTCTGGGCACCATGTTAAGGCAAAGCATGGCAAGGCAAGGCATGTATGGCACCTTGGGCACCATGGTAAGACCAGTAAAGGCAATGCAAGACACCATGGGCACCATGATGACACCATACAAAACAAGTGAAGGCACCATGGTAATTAAAGGCACAGCAAGCAAGACAAGGCTTCACTGGCACCATGGTAAGACAATGCAAGCAAGGCAAGGCACCATGGGCATCATGGGAAGGCAAGTCAAGTCAAGTCATCTTTGGCACCATGGTAAGGAAAGGAAAGGCAAGACACCATGGACACCATGACAAGGCAGGGTAAGTCTAGGCAAGGCAAGGCAAAACACAAAGGGTACCATAATAAGGTAAGACAAGGCAAAGCTAAACACCATGGGCATCATGGTAAAGGAAGGCAAGGCCAGGCAAGGCTAGGCAAGTCAAAATGGGCACCACGTTAATGCAAGGCAAGAGAAGGCAAGGCACCATGTGCGCAATGATAAGGCAGGGCAAGGCAAGGCAAGACACCATGGGAACAATGGTATGGCCAGGCAAGGCAAGACATGGAACCAGGGGTACCATGGTACATCAAGGCAAATCAAGGCAAGGAAAGGCACTATGAACATTATGGTAAGGGAAGGCAAGGAAAAGAAAGAAACCATAGGCACCATGGTAAGTTACATCAAAGCAAGGCAAGGCAAGGCACCCTGGGTACTATATAAGGCCAGGCAAGGCAATGCAAGGCACCATGATCACCATGGTAAGACAAGGCAAGGCACCATGTGCACAATGGTAAGTCAAGGCAAGGCAAGGCATGGAACTATGGGATCCACTGACAGTCAAGGCAAGGCAAGGCAAGGGAATATGGACACCATGGTAAGTTAAAGTAAAGCAATGCAAGGCAAGGCATGGCGCCATGGTTACCATGGTAAGGCAATGCAAGACAAGGCATGATGGGCACCATGATAAGGCAAGGCATGGCAATGCAAAAAGGACACCATGGCGTCATTGGATGGGAAGGCAAGGCACGTCACCATGAGCACCATGGTTAGTCAAGTCAAGGTAATTCAAGGCAAGACACCATGGGCACACTCGTAAGCAACCCGCGACAAGTTCAGGGCACAATGGGCACCAAGGGAAAGTAAAGGGAAGACAAGGAAAGTCAAGGCAAAGCAAGGCAAGGCACCATGGGCACTATGGTAAGGCAAGGCAAAGCAAGGTACCATGGGTAACATGGTAAGGCAAGGCAAGGTAAAGTAATGCAACATGGGTAGCATGGTAAGGCAAGGCAAGGCACCATGGGGAAAATGGTCAGGCAAGACAAGGCACCGACCACAGGCACCATTCTTGAGCAAGGCAAGCCACCATGGGCACCATGGTAAGGCAAGGCAATGCACCATGAACACCATGGTAAGGCAAAGCAAGGCAAGGCAAAGAAGGGGCACCATGGGCAACATGGTAAGACTATGAAAGGCAAGGCAATGCAAGGCACCATGGGCATCATGGTAAGGCTAGGCAAGGCAAGGCAAGCACAGCATGATAGGCAACATTGTAAGGTAAAGCAAGTAAAGGTGAGAACATGGGCACCACGATATGGAAAAGACAAAGCAAGGCAAGTTAAGGCACTATGAGCACCGTGGTAAAACTAGGCCAGGGAAGGCATGTCAAGGCATTGCACCATGACACCATGTTAAGGGAAGGCAAAACAAGGCAGGGCAATGTACAATGGGCACTATGGTAGGGCAAGGCAATGAAAGGCACGGCACCGGGGCCCCATTGTAAGGCAAGGCAATGCAATGCAAGGTGCGATGGGCAGCATGGTAAGGCAAAGTAAGGCAAGGCATTATGGACACCATGGTAAGGCAGGGAAAGGCAAGAAAATGCAAAGAAAGGCGAGTCAACATGGGAAGTGTGGTAATGCAAGGCAAGGCAAAAAAGGCACAATGGGCACCACAGTTAGGCAAGGCAAATCAAGGCAATGCAAGGCATCATTGGCACTATGATAAGGCACAGCAAGGAAAGACAAGGACCATAGGCACCATGATAAGGCAAGGTAAGTCTCCATGGGCAACATGGTAAGACATGGCAAGGTGAGGCACCATGGGAACCATGGTAAGCCAAGGTAAGACAAGGTAACCCAGGCACCAAGGGCACCATGGCAAGACAAAGACACCATTGGCAACATGGGAAGGCACATCAAGGGAAGGCACCATGGGAACCAAGGTAAGGCAAGGCAAGAGAAGGCATGGCACTATAAGCAACACAGTAAGGCAAGGCAACTCGAGGCAAGGCAACTCAAGGCAAGGAAACTCAAGGCAAGGCACCATGGGCACCATGAGAAGGCAACACAAGGCAAAGCAAGGCATCACGGGCACCATGGTTAGGAGTGGAAAGTCAAGGCAAGGCAAGATAGGCACCATGGTAAGTCAAGGCAAAGTCAAGGCAAGGCACCATGCACACCATTGTAAGGCAAGGTAAGGCATGGCATCCCTGGCACCACGGTAAGGGAAGGGAATGAAAGGCAAGACACCATGGGCACCCCTCTAAGTTAAGACAAAGCAAGGCCAGGCAAGGCACCATGGGCACCATGGTAGGACAAGGCAAGGCATTGCAAGACATCATGATTACCATGGTAAGACAAGGCAAGGCACCATGGGCACAATGGTAAGGCAAGGCAAGGCAAAGCATGGAACCATGGGTACTATTGTAGATCAGTGCAAGGCAAGGCGATGCAATATGGGCACCATGGTAAGGCAAGGCAAGCAAGGCATGGCAAGGCATCTCATGGCACTATGGGCACCGTGGTAAGGCAATGCAAGACAAGGCACGATGGGAACCATGGTAAGGCAAGGTAAGGCAATGCAAAAAATGACAGCGTGGGCACCATGGTAAAGGAAGGCAAGGAAAGTCACAATGGGCACCATGGTAAGGCAAGGCATGGCAAGCTAATGCAAAGCAAGACACCATGCCCACCCTGTTAAGCAAGGGAAGGCAGTGCAAAACACCATGGGCACCATGGTAAGGCAAGGGAAGGCAAAGAAAAAGTCAAGGCAGAGCAAGGTGAGTTACCAAATAACTCCATGGTAAGGCAAGGCAAGGAAATTTAAGGCACACAGGGCACCATGGTAAGGCAAGGAAAGGCAAAAAAAAAGTACCGTGGGCATCGTGGTAAGGAAAGGCAAGGCAAAGCCCCATGGGCAACATGGTAAGGCAAGGCATGGCACCATGGGCACCATTCTAGGGCACATCAAGGCAAGGTAGCATGGTACCATTGACACCCATGGTTGGGCAAAACAAGGCAAGAAAAGGAAAGGAAAGTCACCATGGACACTATGGTAATTAAAAGGAAAGGAAAGGCACAATGGGAACAATGGTAAGATAAGGCAGGGCAAGGCAAGGCATCATGGGCCCAATTGCAAGGCAAAACAAGGTAAGGTAAGGCACCATTAGCACCATGGTAAGGCAAGGAAAGGCAAGGCAAGGCATGGCGCTGTGGGAACTATGAAAACGCAAAGAAAGGCAAGGCATCATGGGAACCATTGTAAGGTAAGGCAAGGCATGGCAAGTCAAGGCACCAAAGGCACCATGGTAATACAAGGCAAGGCAAAGGGAAGGCACCAGAGGCACCATGATACAGCAAGACAAGGCAATGCAAGACACCACGAGCACCATAGTAAGGCAAGGAAAGTCATGGCAAGGAACCATGGGCACCATAGTAAGGCAAGGCAAGGCACCATGGGCTTCATGGGATGGCTAGGCAAGGCAAGACAAGGCATCATGTGCATCATGTTATGGCAAGGCAAGGCAAGGCAAGGCAACACACCATGGACACCAAGATAAGGCAAGGCAAAGCACCATAAGCACCATAGTAAGGCAAGACAATGCAAGGCAAATCTAGTCAAGGCACCATGGGACTATGGTAAGGTAAGGCAAGGCATGACAGGGCACCATGTGCACCAAGGTAAGGCAAGGCAAGGCACAGTTTGCACCATGGTAAGGCAAGGCAATATAAGACAACATGGTCACCATTGTAAGGAAAAGGTAGGCAAAGTAAGCAAGGCAACATGGCCACAAGGGTAAGGCAAGGCTAGACAAGGCACAATGGGCAACATGGCAAGGCAAGGCAAGGCAAGGAACCATGTCAAGAAAAGGCAAGGCAAACACCATCGGTACAATGGTGAGTCAAGGAAAGGCAAGGGAATGTACCAACGGCACCACTTATAAGGCCAAGCAAAACAAGGCATGGCACCATGTGAACCATGGTAAACCAGGCAAGGCAAGGCAAGGAAAGGCACCATGAGAAACATGGTAAGGCAAGAAAACACAGCATGGGCCCCATGGTAAAGCAAGGAAAGGAAAGGCAAGCAAAGACACCAGGTGCACCATTGGAAAGTCAGGCAAGGTATCATGGGCACCATGGCATGGCAAGGCAAGACACGGCAAGGCATGGCATGGCATCATGGTCACTACGGTAAGGCACACCAAGTCTCCTCTGGGCACCGTAAAAAAGGCAAGGCAAGGCAAGGCACCATGCTTCCCATGGTAAGGCAAAACAAGGCAAGGGAACACAAGGAACCATGGGCACCATGCTAAGGCAAGGCAAGGCATCAAGGGACCATGGTAAGGAAAGGCAAGACATGGCAAAGCACCATGGGCACCACCGTAAGGCACAGCAAGGCACCATGGGCATCATGTTAAGGCAAGGCAGGGCACCACGGGAACTATGGTAAGGCAAGGCAAGGCACACTGGTCTCCCACGGTAAGGCAAGAAAATCAAGGCAAAAAAAGACACCAAGGGCACCATGGCAAGGCAAGGTAAGGCTAGGCAATACAAGAAATGGAAAGTGAAGACACCATGGGCAGCATTGTAAGGGAAGACAAGGCGAGGAAAGGCAAGGAAGATAGGCACCATGTGCACCATGTTAAGGCAAAGGAAGGCAAGGTAAGACAAGGCAAGGCACCATAGGCACTATTTTAAGGCAAGGCAAGGTAAAAAGACACCATTACACCATGACACCATGGCAAAGCAAGGCAAGACTAGCCAAGTGAAGGCAAGGAATGTCAAGGCACCATGTTCACCATGGTAGGCAAAGCAAGGCAAGTCACCATGGGCACCATGTTAAGGCAAAGGAAGGCAATATAAAGCAAAGCAAGACACCATGGGCACCATGGTAAAGCAAGGCAAGGCACGGCGGAGAGAGAACCATGGTAAGGCAAGGCAAGGCATGAAAACCATGGTAGGGCAAGGTGAGGCAAGGCAAGGCACCATGGGTACCAACATAAGGTAAGGAAAGGAAATGAAAGTCACCAAAGGCATCATGGTCATGTAAGGCACTGCAAGGCAAGGCACAGTGGGACACAATGTTAAGGCAAGGAAGGCAAGTCAAGGCAAGGCACCATGGGCACCATGGTAAGGCAAGGCAAAGTAAGACAAGGTAAAACCCATTGATCACCATGGTAAGGCAAGACAAGGCAAGGTAGGGCACCATGGGAACCATGGTAAGGTAAGGCAAGGAATAGCAAGGCAAAGCACAATGGGGCACCATGGTAAGGCAAGGCAAGGCAAGGCTAGGCAGCATGGGAACAATGGTACACAAGGCAAGGAAGTGTAAGGCACTATGGGCACAATGGTAAGGCAAGGCAAGGAAAGGAAAAGCAACCCGAGATAGAGCACCATGGGTACCATGATAAGGACAGGCGATGAAAGGTAAGGCAAAGCAAGGCACCATGGGCCCATGGCACAGCAAGGAAAAAAAATACAAGGCACCAGGGGCACCATGACAAGGAAAGGAAAGCCTCCATGTACACCATGGTAAAGCAAGGCAAGGCAAAGCAAGGCTTCATGGGGATAACTGTAAGCAAGGGAACTCACCATGGGCACAATGGTAATTAAAGATAAGGAAAGGAAAGAAAAGGCAACGCTAGGCACCATGGACAGCATGGGCACCATGGTAAGGAGAGGCAAAGTAAGGCAAGGGAAGGCAAGGCAAGATGCACACCATGATTAGGCAAGGTAAGGCAAAGCAAGGCACCATGAGAACGATAGTAAGACCAAGCAAGGCAAAGAAAATCACCATGGGCAACATGAGAAGGCAGGGCAAGGCAAGGCAAGGCACACTGGGCACCATGGTAAGTCAAGGAAAGGCAAGACAAGGCAAGGCACAATAACCAACATGGTAAGGCAAGGAAAGGCAAGGTACAATGGATACCATGGTAAGACAAGGCAAGGCAAGGCAAGTAACCATTGGCACAATGGTAATTCAAGCCAAGGTGAGGCATGGTAAGACAACACGGGCATCATGGTAAAGCAAGGCAAGACACCATGAGCACCAAGACAGTACAAGGCAAGGTAAAAAAGGCACCATAGGCACCATGGTAAGGCAAGGCAAAACAAGACATGGCAAGGCACAATGGGCACCATTATAAGGCAGAACAAGGTACCACGGGCAGCATGGTAATGTAAGGCAAGGCAAGGCACCATAGGCACCATGGCAAGGCAAGGCAAGCCAAGTTAATACAAGGCAAGTCAAGGCACCAGGGGACCATGGTAAGGCAAGGCAATTCATGGCAAGTCACCATGGTAAGACACAGCAATGCACTATGGGGCACCATTTTAAGGCAAGGCAAGGCAAGGCACAATGGGCCACATGGTAAGGCAAAGCAAGGCACCATGAAACCATGGTACTAACAAGGCAAGACAAGGAAAGGCACCATGGTGGACAACATGGTAAGACAAGGCAAGGCATGGCAAGGAAAATGGGAACCATGATAAGATATGGCAAGGTACCACAGGCACCATGGTAATGTAAGGTAAGGCAAGGCAAGGTACCCTCGGTACCATGGTAAGGCAAGGCGAGGAAAAACAGGGCAAGGCAAGGGAATTCAACATACCAGGGGATCATGGTAAGGCAAGGCAAGGTAAGGCAAGGCACCACTGTCATCATGGTAAGAAACGGCAAGGCACTATGGGCACCATTTTAAGGGAAGGCAAGGCAAGGCACAATGGGCAACATGGTAAGGCAAGGCAAGGCAATGCACCATAGGCACCACGGTAAGGCAAGGCAAGGTAAGGAATGACACCTTGGAACCACGGTTAGGTAAGGTAAGGCAAGGCACCATGGGCACCATGTTAAGGCACAGCAAAGCAAGGCAAGGCACCATGGGCACCATGGTAGGGCAAGGTAAAATGCAAGGCAAGGCAAGGCCACATGGGCAACATGGTAAGGCAAGGTAAGGCACCATGAGCTCCATGGCTGTGCATGGCATGGCAAGGAAAGGCACCATGGGCACCACGATAAGGCAAGGCATGGCTAGGCACCATGGGCACCATGATAAGGCATTGCAAGGTACTTTCAGCACCATGATAATGTAAGGCAAGGCAGGGCAAGGCACCATGCGAACCATGATAAGGCAAGGCAAGGCTAGGTAAAACATTGCACCATGGGAAATATGGTAAGGCAAGGCTAAGCAAGGCAAGGTACCATGGGCACGATGGTAAGGCAAGGGAAGGCAAAGCAAGAAAAGGTAAGGCCCAATGGGCACCATGGTAATGCACGGGAAGGTAAGGCAAGGCATCATGGGCAGCATGGTAATGCAAGATAAGGCAAGACACCATTGGCATTATGGTAAGGCAAGGCAAGGCAATGAATGGCAAGGCACCATGGTAGGCAAGGCAAGGCAAGGCACCATGGGCACCACAGTAAGGCAAGGCAAGGCACCAAGGAAACCATGATAAAGCAATCCATGGCAAGGCAAGGAAGGCACCACTGGCACCATGATAAGGCAAGGCACAATGGTCACCATGGTAAGGCAAGCAAGGGAAGGAGAGACAAGTCACATGGGCACCATTGTAAGGAAAGGCAACTCAAAGCACCATTGTCACTATAGTAATGCAGTACAAGGCATGGCAAGGCAAGGCACCATGGGCATCAAGGTAAGGAAAGGAAAAACAAGACAAGGCACCATGGGCATCACTGTAATGCAAGGCAAGGTTAGGCAAGAAAAGGCAACATTGGCACCATGGTAAGGCAAAGCAAGGCAAGGCAATGCCAGGCACCATGAGCACTATGGTAAGGCAAGGCAAGAAACCATGAGCACCACGGTAGGTCAAGGCAAGTCAGGTAAAGCCACAATAGGCACCAAGGTATGGCAAGGCACGGCAAGGCACAGCAAGGCACCATGGGCAACATGGTAAGGCAGGGAAAGGTACCATCGTCACGATGGTAATATAAGGCAAGGCAAGGCACCATGGGTACATGGTAAGGCAAGTCAAGGCACAGCAAGGCACCCTGGACACCATAGTAAGTCACAGCAAGTCACCATGGGCACCATGGTAAGGCAAGGCAAGTTAAGGGAATGCAAGGCCAGGCACCGGGGCACCATGGTAAAGTAAGGCAAGGCAACACAGGACAAGTCACCATGGGCACCACGGTAACACCATGGTAAGGCAAGGCAAGACAAGTCACCATGGACAGGATCGTAAATCAAGGCAAGTTTAACCAAGACAAGGCAAGGCAAGGCAGAGCACCGTAAGTATTACAATGAGGAAGTATAGGCAAGGCAATGGAAGGTAAGATGGGAAACAAGGTAAAAAAGAAAAACAATGCAAGACACCATGGGCAACATGATAAGGGAAGGCAATGCAAGGCACAATGGGCCCAATGGTAAGGCAAGGCAAGGAAAGGCACCATGGGCACCATGGTAAGGCAAGTAAAGGGAAGGCAAGGCACAATGGTAACTATAGTAAGCCAAGTCAAGTCAAGGCAAGGCAAGGCACCATGGGAATCATGGTAGAGGAATGTACGGCAAGGCAAGGCAATGCAAAGCAAGTCAACATGGTCACAATGGTAAGGCAAGTCAAGGCACCAGGAGCACCATGCCTTACTGTGCATTACCCTGGTGCCCATGGTGACTTCCCTTGCCTGATTTACCATGGTGCACATGGTTCCTTGTCTTGCCTTGCCTTATCATGGTGCCCATGGTGACTTGCCTTGCCTGATTTACCATGGTGCACATGGTTCCTTGTCTTGCCTTGCCTTATCATGGTGCCCATGGTGACTTGCCTTGCCTCATTTACCATGGTGCACATGGTTCCTTGCCTTGCCTTATCATGGTGCCCATGGTGCCTTGACTTGCCTGCCTTGCATTACCATGGTGTATATGGTGCCTTGCTTTGCCTTGCCTTGCCTTGCCTTGCCTTACAATGGTGTCCATGGTGCCTTTTGTTGCCTTACTTTGCCTTACCAGGGTACCCATGTTGCCTTGCCTTCCCTTCCCTTGCCTTACCTTGCCATGGTTCCCATGGTGCCTTGCCTAGCCTTGCCTTACTATGGTGCCCATGGTGCTATCTTGCCTTCTGTTACCATGGTGCACATGGTGCCTTGCCTTGGGTTGCCTTGTTTTATTATGGTGCCCATGGTGCCTTCCTTTGCCTTGTCATGCCATATCATGGTGGATTTTCTTGCCTTGCCTAGCCTAACCATGGTGCCCATGGTCCCTTGTCTTGAATTACCATGGAGACCATGGTGCCTTGCTTTGCCTTGCCTTGTTTTACTATGATGACTATGGTGCCTAACCTTGCCTTGCAGTGCCTTAACATGGTGCCCAAGGTGCTTTGCCTTGCCTTGCTTTGCCATGTCTGCCTTGCCTTTTCTTACCATGGTGTCAATGGTTTCTTAAGTTCTTAAGTTCCTTAAGTCTTGCCTTGCATTGCCATGGTGCCATTGTGCCTTTCCTTGCCATGCCCTGTCTTACCGTGCCTTGCTTTACCTTGTTTTACGATGGTGTCCATGGTGACCTGCCTTGCCTTACCATGGTGCCTATGGAGAATTGCCTTGCCTTGTCTTACCATGGGTGCCCATGGTGCCTGGCCTTGCCTTGCATTACAAGGTGCCCATGGTGCCTTGCATTGCCTTGCTTTTCCGAGCCTTGCCTTACCATTGTGATCATGTTGACCGGACTTGCATGCTTTGCCTTGCCTTACCAGGATGCTCATGGTGCCTTCCCTTGCCTTGCCTCGTTTACCTTTGTGCACATCATGCCTAGCCTTGCCTTGCCTCGCCTTACCATGTTGCTTATGCTGGCTTGCCTTGGCTTCCCTTGTCTTAACATGGTGCCTTGCCTTGTTTTGAATTGCTTTGTTTTGCCTTACCATGATGCCCTTGATGACTTGCCCTGCATTGCCTTGCCTGTTGTTATCATGGTGCCCATGGTCCATGGCTTTGCCATGACTTTGTGTGCCAACCCTAATGATAGTGCCCATGGTGCCTTGCCAAATCTTGCCTTGCCTTACCATTTTGCCTATGGTGACTTGCCTTGCCTTGCCTTGCCTTTCCATGGTGCCCACGGTGCCTTGTTTTGCCTTGCCTTAACATGCCTTGCATTACCATGGTGCCCATGGTGTCTGGTTTTGCCTTACCGTGTTGCCTATTGTATCTTACCTTGCCTTCGCATCCCATGGTACCCATGGTGCTTTGCCTTACCTTACCTTGCACTGCCTTGCAATGTTGCCCATGTGCCATGACTTACCTTGCCTTACCATGGTGCCAATGGTACCCTGTCTTGCCTTGCTTTACCTTGGCTCCCATGGTGCCTTGCTTTACCTTGCCTGTCCTTACCATGGTGTCCATTGTGCCTTACCTTCTCTTACCGTACCATGGTGCCCATTATGACTTGCTTGCCTTGCCTTTCCTTACCATGCTTTACCATGGTGCCAATGGTGCCTAGCCTTGACTTTATTTGCTTTACCTTACCATAGTGCCCATGGTGCCATGTCTTGCCTTGCATTGCCTTATCATGGTGCCCATCATGCCTTGCCTTCCCTTGCCTTGTCTTACCATGGTGTCCATTGTGCCTTGTTTTGCCTTGCCTTACTATGGTGCCCATGGTACTTTAACTTCTCTTGCTTTGCTTTGCCTTACCATGGTGCCTTGCCTTGCCTAGACTTGCCTTATCATGGAGCCAATGGTGTCTTTTTTTGCTTTGCTTTGCCTTATCATGGTGCTCATGGTGCCTTGCCTTCCCTTGCCTTGCCTTACCTTGGTGCCAATCGTGCCTTCCTTGCCTTGCTTTGCCATGCCTTGCCATGGTGCCCAGGGTGTCTTGCCTTGCCTTGCTTTACATGGTGCCCAAGGTTTCTTGCCTTGCCTTGGTTTATTATGGTGCCCACAGTGCCTTATTGTGTCTTGCATTACCTTACCATGGTGCTCATGGTGCCTTGCCTTGTTTTACTATGGTGCCCGTGGTGCCTTTCTGTTACTTGTTTTGCCTTGACATTCCCGGCCTTACCATGGTGCCCATGTTGCCTTGCATTTCCTTGCGTTACCATGATGACCACGGTGCCTTGCCTTGCCTTGGTAATCCTTGCTTTACCATGGTACCCATGGTGCATTGCCTAACCTTGCCTTACCTTTTTTTTTAACCATGGTGCTCATAGTGCCTTTCCTGCGCATTGCCTTCTCTTGCCTTACCATGGTGCCCAAGGTGCCTTTCCTTTCCTTGTCTTCCCTTACCATGGTGCCCATGGCGCCTTGCCTTGCCTTTCATTGGCATCTTTGCCTTACCATGATGCCCCGGGTGCCTTGCCTTTCCTTGCTTTTCCTTACCATGGTACCCGTAGTGATATGCCTTACTTAGCCTTGTCATAACATGGTGCCCATGGTGCCTTGCCTCGCCTTCTCTTGCATTACCATGGTGCCTATGGTGCCTTGCCTTGCCTTACCATGGTGCCCATGGTGCCTTGCCTTCCCTTGCCTTACCATGATGTCAATGGTGCCTTGCCTTGACTAGCCGTGCCTTACCATGGTGTCAACAATGCTCTTTTTTCCCTTGCCTTGCCTTGCCAAATTATGGTGCCCATTGTGCCTTGCCTTGCTTAACCATGGACCACATGGTGCCTTGCCTTGCCTTACGATGGTGTCCATGGTGCCTTGCCTAGCATTGCCTTACCCTTGGGACAATGGTGCCTTGCCTTCCCTTGCCTACCCTTGCCATGCATTGCCATACCTTGGTGCCCATGATGTCTTGATGTGCATAATCTTGGTGCCAATGGAGCCTTGCCATGCCTTGCCTTGTCTTACCCATGATGCCCTGGTAGCTTGAATTTTCTTGCCTTGCATTGGCTTGCCTTTCCATGTTGCTTATGGTGTCTTGCCTTGCCTTACTATAGTGTCCATGGTGCCTTCCCTTGCTTTATTTTGCCTTACCTTACCAAGATGTCCACGGTGCCATGCCTCGTCTTTTCATGGTGCCCATGGTGCCTCACTTATCTTGCCTTACCATGGTGTCAATGGTGACTTGCCTTGCCTTGTTGTACCATTGTGCCCATGATGCCTTGCATTGCCTTGCCTTGCCATACCGTGGTGACCATGATCCTTCCCTTGCTTTGCTTTACTAAGGTGCCCATGGTGTGCTGCCTTGCCGTGCCTTGAGTTGACTTACCATGGTTCCCATGGTGCATTGCCTTGCCTTACCAATGTGCCTATAGCACATTTCCTTGTCTTAACTTATCTTACTGTGGTGCCCATGGTACCTTCCTTTGCCTTACCATGGTGACCATGATACCTTGTGTTACTTTACCGTCGTCCCATGGGGCCTTGCCTTGCCTTGACTTACCATGGTGCACATGGTGCATTGCCTTGACGTGCTTTGCGTTGCCTTACCATGGATCCCATGGTGACTTGCCTTGCTTTAACATGGTGCCCATGATGCATTTCGTTGCCTCAACATACTTTATTGTGGTGTCCATGGTGCCTTCCTTGCCTTTCCATGCCTTTAATCACATTGGTGTTCGTCGTGCCTTGCCATGCCTTACCTTGGTGCCAATGGTTCCTTGCCATTCCTTGTCTTGCTTTACCATCATTTCTTGTTGCCTTGCCTTGCCTTGACTTGCCTTACTCTGGTTCCCATGGTACCTTTCGTTATCTTGACTTCAATTGCCTTACCATGGTGGCCATGGTGCATTGCCATGCCTTAACATTATGCCATGTTGCTGTGCCATTCCATGTCTTGCCTTGCCT
Organism: Ateles fusciceps; assembly: GCA_036589455.1. Taxonomy (NCBI): domain Eukaryota; kingdom Metazoa; phylum Chordata; class Mammalia; order Primates; family Atelidae; genus Ateles; species Ateles fusciceps. The sequence continues at coordinate 1,507,854 of JAZHEH010002491.1, read as the reverse complement.
TACCATGGTACCCATGGTGCCTTGCTGTGCCTTTCCTTTCACTACCATGGTGCCCATGGTTCCTTGCCTTGTTTACAATGGTACCCATGGTGCCTTTGCTTGATGTTCTTCCCTGCCTTACCATGGTGCCCTTGGTACATTGCCTTTCCTTACCATGGTACCCATGGAGACGTGCCTTGCCTTGCCTTCCCTTACCATAGTACAAATGGTTCATTGCCTTGCCTTACCATGCTGCTCTTGGAGCCTTGAAATGTCTTATCGTGGTGCCCAGGGTTCCTTGCCATGCCTTCCCTTGCCTTGCCTTGTCATGGTCCTCTAGTGACCTGACTTGCCTTGCCTTGCATTGCATTGCCTAATAATGGTCCTATGGTTTCTTGCCTTCTCTTGCTTTTCCTTGACTTGCCTCACCATGGTGCCCAGAATGCCTTGCCTTCCCTAGCATTGCCTTACCATGGGGCCCATGGTGTCATTTCTTGCCTTGACTTGCCTTAGAAAGTGCCTATGGTGTCTTGCCTTGCCTTGCATTGCTTGCCCATGATGCCCATGGTGTTTTGCTTTCCATACAATGTTGCCCATTGTGCCTTGCCTTGCCTTGCCTTACCATGGTGCCCATGTTGCCTTGACTTACCATTCCATGCCTTGCCTTATCATGGTGCCCATGGTGCCATAAGTTGCATTTTGTTACCATGATGCCAATGGTGCCTTGCCTTGCCTTACAATGGTTCCCGTGGTACCTTCTCTTGCCTTGCCTTGTCTTGCTGTACCGTGATGCCCATGGAGCCTTGCCTTGTCTTACTATGGTGCCCATGGTGCTTAGCATTTCCTTACCTTATCATGGTGACCACAGTGTCTTGCCTTCTTTTGCCTTACCTTGGTGCTCATGGTGCCTTGCTTTGCCTTACCATGGTGCACATGGTGCCTTGCCTTGCCTTACCATGGTGCCCATGGTGCCTTGCCTTGCTTTGCCTAACCATTGTGCCTATGATGCCTTACCATGCCTTACCTTCCTATGACCTACCATGGTGCCCATGGTGCCTTGCCTTGCCTCGCCTTACCTTGTGTCCATAGTGTCTAGGCTTGTGATACCTTGTTCCTCCATCGTGCCCATGGTGCCTGGCCTTTCCTTTCCTTCTATTACTATAATCCTCATGGTGCTTTGCCTTTCTTTGCCTTGCCTTGACTTACCATGTTGCCCTTTTTGCCTTATCTTGCCTTACCGTGGCTAACCATGGTGCCCATGGTGCCTTGCCTTGCCTTAACATGGTGTCCATGGTTCTGTGTCTTGCCTTTCCTTGCCTTGCCATTCCATAGTGCCCATGGTCCCTTGCCTTGCCTTACCTTGGTGCCCATAGAGACTTGCATTGCCTTGCCTTGCTTGGTCTTGCCTTACCATTGTGCCCATGCTACCCATGGTGTTTTGCATTGCTTTGACTTGTCTTACCATTTTGCCCAAGGTGCCTTTCCTTACCTTACATTTGTGCTCATTGTTCATGGCTTTGCCTTGCCTTGTCTTATCATTGTGCCTATGGTGACTTCCCTTGCCTTGCCTTACCATGGTGCCTATGATGTCTTTTCTTGCCTTTCCTTACCTTATCGTGGTGCCCATGGTTCCTTGTTTTGCCTTACCTAGCCTTGCCTTACCAAGGTGCCCATGGTGCCTTTCTTTTCCTTGTTTTTCCCAATGGTACCTTGCCTTACTTACCATGATGACTGTGGTGTATTGTCTTGTCTTGTCTTGCCTTACCATGGTTTCCATGGTCACTTGCCTAGCCTTTCCATGGTGCCCGTGGTGCCTTTCCTTATCTTAACTTGCCTTGCGTAACCATGGTTCCCATGGTGTGTTGCCAACCCTTCCCTTCCCTTTCCTTTCTTTATCACGTTGCACATGGTGCCTTGCTTTTCCTTGCCTTACCATGGTGCCCAGAGTGCCGTGCTTTGCCTTGCCTTATATGGTTTCCATGGTGACTTGCCGAGACTTTCCATAGTTCCTTGCCTTGTGTTACCTTGCCTTGCATCACCATGATTCTCATGATTCTTTGCCAACCCTTCCCTTCCCTTTCCTTATCATGTTGCACATGGTACCTTGCCTTAACATGGTGCCCATTGTGCCTTGTCTTACCTTTCCTTGCATTACCGTACCTTGTCTTGCCTTACATGGTTTCCATGGTAAATTGCCTAGACTTTCGTTGATGCTTATGTTGCCTTGCATTGCCTTATTTTGCCTTGTCAAACCATGGTTACCATGATGCATTGCCAACCCTTCCCTTGTCTTTCCTTTCCTTATCATGTTGTGCATGTTGCCATGCCTTGCCTTACCATGGTGTACATAGTGCCTTGTCTTACTTTTCCTTGCATTACCATAATGTCCTTGGTGCCTTGCCTTACCTTGCATTACCATGGTGCCCATGGTGCCTTGACTTGCCTTGCCTTACCATGGTCTCCATGGTGTCCTTTTTGGCTTGCTTTTCCTTGCTTTACCATAGTACCCATTGTGCCTTGCCTTGCCTTTTCTTGCCATGCCTTGCCTTACCATGGTGCCCATTGTGCCTTGTCTTACTTTGACTTGCTTGCATTAAGATAGTGTCAATTGTGCCTTGCTTACCTTGCTTTTCCTTTCCCATGCCTTATCATGGTGCCTGTGGTGCCTTTCCTTGCTTTTCCATGCCTTGCCTTATCATGGTGCCCATCGTGCCTTGCCTTGACTTGCTTTGAATTGTGTTACCATGGTGCCCATGGTGCCTTGTCTTGCCTTGCCTCGTCTTGCTGTACCATGGTGGCCATGGTACCACGCCTTGCCATTCCTTGCCTTAGCATAGTGCACATGGTGCCATGACTTGCCTTACCATAGTGCTCATTGTGCCTTGCCTTCCCTGCTTTGCATTTTGTTAACATAATGCTGATGATTCCTTGTCTTCCCTTGCTTTACCATGGTTCTAATGGTGCCTTATCTTGCCTTGCCTTACCTTACCATGTTGCCCATGGTGCCTTGCCTACCCTGCCTTACCAAGGTGACTTGCTTTGCCTAACCATGTTGCCTATCGTGCCTTGCCATGACTTGCCTTGCATTGCCCTACCATGGTGCCTATGGTGCCTTGTCTTGCCTTGTCTTTCCTAACCATTGTATTCATATTGCATAAGCTTGCCATGTCTTGCATTCTCATTGTGCCCATGGTGCCTCACCATTCCTTGTCTTCCGTTAATATAACGCTCATGATGCCTTGACTTGCTTTGTTTTGCCTTGCCTTACTATGTTGCCTATGATGCCTTGATTTGCCTTGCTTAGGATTACCATGATGTCCACGGTGCATTGCTTTGCCTTACCATGGTGCCCATGGTGCTGTGTCTTGCATTGCCTTGCCATGCCGCTCCAGAGTGCCCATAGTACCTTGTTTTGCCTTACCATGGTGCCCATGGAGCATTGTCTTGCCTTGCTTTGCCTTGTGTTACCATAGTGCCTATGCTGCCCATGGTGCTTTGCCTTGCCTTGACATGCCTTACCATTTTGCCAATGGTGCCTTTCCCTTCCTTACAATTGTTCCCATTGTTCAAGCTTTGCTTTGCCTTGCCTTGCCTTGCCTTGCCTTACCATGGTGACGGTGGTGCCTTACCTTGCTTGCCTTGCTTACCATGGTGCCCATCGTGTCTACCCTTCCCTCCCTTCCCCTCCCCTTCACTTCCCTCCCCTCCCCTTCCTTTTCCTCCTCTCCCCTCCTCTCCCCTCCCCTCCCCTTGCCTTCCCTTCCCTTCCTTTCCTTTCCTTTCCATGGGGCCCATGGTGCATTGTTTTGCCTTACCTTGCCTTGCCTTACCATGATGCCAGTGGTGTTTTGCACTGCCTTGCCTTATTCACCATGGTGCCTGTGGTGCCTTGTCCTGTCTTGCATTGCCTTATCATGGTGCCCATTGAGTCTTGCATTGTTTTGTCTTTCCTTGACGTACCATGGTTTCCATGGTAACTTTCCTTGCCTTTCATTGGTGCCCATGGTGCTTTGCCTTGCCTTACCTTGCCTTACCTGACCATGTTTCCCTTGCTGCATAGCCTACCCATCCCTTGCCTTGCCATTCCTTATCATGTTGCTCATGGTTCCTTGCCTGGCCTTGCCTTGTCTTACCATGGTGCCCATAATGCCTTGCCTTACCTTGCCTTCATTACCATAATGCCCTTGGTGCCTTGCCTTACCGTACCTTACGATGGTGCCCTTTGTGCCTTGCCTTATCTTCCCTTGGTGCCATGGTTCCTTGCCTTGCCTTGCCTTATCATGGCGCCCATGTTTCCTTGCCTTATGTTGCCTTGCCTTACCATGGTGCCCATAGTGTCTTAACTTGCCCTGATTTACCATGGTGCCCTTGGTGACATGCCTTTCCTTTCCTTCCTTTGGTGCCCATGCTGTCTTGCCATGCTTTACCATGAAACCCATGGTGCCCTGCTGTGACTTGCCTTGCTTTATAAAGGTGCCTTGAATTGCCTTCCCATGTCTTGCATTACCATGGTTCCCAATGTGCCTTGCATTACCTTGTCTTGCCTTATATTGCCATGGTACCCATGTGCCTTGCCTTGCCTTGCCTTACCTTACCTTCCCATGGTGCCCATGGCACCTTTCCTTACCTTGCCTTGCACTACCATGGTGCACATGTTGCCTTGCCTTGCCTTACCATGGTGCTTGCCTATCGTGCTTTTCATTGCCTTGCCTTGCCTTACCTTCCCATGGAGCCCATGGTGCCGTTCCTTGCCTTGCTTATCATTTCCATGTTGCTCATGGTGCCTTGCCTTGCCTTCCCTTGCTTACCATGGTGCACATGGTGCCTTGACTTGCCTTGCCTTACTATGGAGAACATGGTGCCTTGCCTAGCATTTCATTACCCTGATGCCCATGCTGCCTTACCTTACTTTGCCTTAGCATGGTGCCCATGATGCCTTGCCTTGCCGTAAATTTCTGCCCATGGTGTCTTGCCTTGCTATGTCTTATCATGGGGTCCCATGGAGCCTTGCTTTTCCTTGCCTTGCCATACCTTGGCGCTCAAGGCGACTTGCTTTCCTTGCCTTGCCATACTATGGTGTCCAAGGTGCCTTGCCTTGCCTTGCATTACCTAACCATGGTGCACATGGTGCCTTTCGTTGCCTTGCCTTGCCTTACCATGGTGCCCATAGTGCTTTGTCTTGCCTTGCTTTGCCAAACCGTGGTGACCATGGTTCCTTGTCTTGCCTTTTCTTGCCTTGTTTTGCCTTATCATGGTGTCCCTGGTACCTTACTTTGCTTTGACTTGCTCTGCTTTGTCATACCATGGTACCAATGATAGCCATGATGCCTTGCCTAACCTTTCTTTGCCTTGCATTACCATGGTGCCCATGGTGCCGTGCCTTGCATTGCCTTTCATTACCATAGTGCCCATGGTCCCTTGTGTAGCCTTGCTCTTCCTTACCATTGTGCCCATGGTGCCTGGCCTGGACTTGCCTTAACATGGTGCCCATGGTGCCTTGCTTTACCATGCTGCCCAGGGTGCCTAGTGTTACATTGCCTTACCATGGTACCCATGATGCCTTGCCTTACCTAGCCTGAGAATTGTGCCCATGATTCCTTGCCTTGCCTTGTCTTGCCTTGGCTTCCCTTACTTGCCTTATGATCGTGCCTCTGGTGCCTTGCCTTGCCTTACCATGGTGCCTATGCTGCCCTGCCTTGCGTTACCTTGCCTTAACATGGTGCCCATGGTACCTTTCTTTGCCTTACCATGGTGTCCATGGTTTCATGTCTTGCCTAGCCTTGCCATTCCATAATGCACATTGTGCCTTGGATGCCTTGTCTTGGCTTACCAGGGTACTCATGGTCCCTTGCCTTGCCTTGTCTTTCTTTAATTTGCCTTACCATGGTGCCAATGTTGTTCATGGTGCGTTGCCCTGCCTTGCCTTGCCATACAGTGGTGATTGTGGTTTTTATGTCACCTTACCTTACCTTGGCTTACCATGGTGCCCATGATGCCTTGATTTCCCTTGCATTACCATGCTGCATGTGTTGCCTTACAGTGCTTTATGATGGGGCCCATGGTGCTTTGCTGTGCCTTGACTTGCCTTACCATGGTCCCCTGGTGGCTTGACTTGCCTTCAATTTTCTTGCCATACCATGGTGCCCATCATGCCGTTACATACCTTGCCTTGCCTTGACATACCATGCTGCCCATGATGCCTTCCCTGGCCTTATGGTGTTGCCCATGGTGCCTTTGCTTGCCTTTCCTTGCCTTACCATGATTCCCTTGGTGCCTTCCATTGTCTTGCCTTGCCTTGCCTTGCCTTATAATGGTGTCCATGGTGCCTAGCCTTGTTTGCTTTGCCTTAACATGGTGTGCTTCATAACTTGCCTTACCTTGCCTCACCATGGTACCTATGGTGCTTTGCCTTGCCTAGATTTAACATTGTGTCCATTGTGCCATGCCTTGCCTTGCCTTACCATGGTGCCCATAGTGTATTGCCTTGTTTTGCCAGGCATTGGCATGGATCCCATGGTACCATGAATTGCCTTGAGTTGCCTAACAATGCTACCCATGTTGCCTTGCCTTACCTTGCCTTACAATGGTGGACAAGGTGCCTAGCCTTGCCTTTCCATGTTGCCTATGGTGACTTGGCTTACCTTCCTTGCTTTGCTTTGGCATACCATGGTGTCCATGGTGCCTTGCCTTGCCTTGCCATTGTGCCCTTGGTGGCTTTCCTTTCCTTACCTTGCCTTACCGCGGTGTCCACGGTGACTTCCTTGCCTTGCCTTACCTTGGTGCCCATGCTGTCTTGCTGTGGCTTATCATGATGACAATGGTGCCGTGTAGTTCCTTGCCTAGCCTTACCATGGCCCCTGTTGCCATTACTTGCCTTGCCATGGATTGCCTTGACCTACCAATGTGCTTATGGTACTTTGTCTTGCCTTACCATGGTGCCCATGGTGTCTTGCCTTGCCTTCTCTTGCCTTAACATGGTGCCCTGGGTTGCCTTGGAGTGCCTGACCTTGCCTTACCATGGTTTCCTGGTGCCTTGGCCTGCCCTGCTTTGCCTTGATTTACCATGCTGCCCATGGTACTTTGCGTTAACTTGCCCTTGCCTTGTTTTACAAAGATTCCCATGGTTCTATGCCTTGCCTTGCTTTGCCTTACCCTGGTGCCAATGATGTATTTCTGTGCTTTACAATGGTGCCCATGGGGCCCTGCTATTCTTAGCCTTGCCTTTTCTTACCATGGTGCCCATGGTGTCTTCCATTGCCTTGCATTTCACTACCTTGATGCCTATTTTCTTTGCATTGCATTACAATGGTGGCCACTGTGACTTTCTTTGCCCTTCCTTGCCTTGTTGTACAATGGTGCCTGTGGAACATTGCCTTGCCTTACCATGGTTCTCATGGTGTCTTACCTTGCCTTGCCTTGCCATACCATGGTCATGGTGCCTTGCCTTGTTTTGCTTTGCTTTACTGTGGTCCACATCATACATTGCCTTGCCCTGCCATGCCTCACCATGCTGCTTTGCCTTCCCTTGTCTTATCTTTGCTTGGCTTGTGTTGCTTTACCATGGTGCCCATGGTGGATTGCCTTGCCTTGTCACGGCTTACCATGGTGTCCATGGTGGATTGCCTTGCCTTGTCATGCCTTACCATGGTTCCCATGGTGCATTGCCTTGCCTTGCCTTGCCATCCCTTGTTTTATCGTGGTGCCCATGGTGCTTTGCAGTGTCTTACCGTGTCTTGCCTTACCATTGTGCCCATGGTACCCTGGCTATCCTTGCCTTACCATGGTGCCCATGGGACTTGTCTTGTCTTGCCTTAAAATGGTGCCCACAGTGCCTTGCCTTGCCTTGTTTACCATGGTGCCCATGAATCCTTGCCTTGCCTTACCATACCATAATGCCCATGGTGACTTCCCTTGCCTTACCATGGTGCCCATGGTGCCTTGCCTTGCCTTACCATAGTTCTCATGGTGCCTTCCTTTGCTTTACCATGGGGCCCACAATGTCTTGCCTGGCCTTGGCTTACTATGGTGCACATGGTGTCTTGCATATCCTTGCCATACCCTGGTGCCCATGGTTCATTGCCTTGCCTTGCCTTACTATGGTACCCATGATGCCTTGCCTTGCCATGGATTACTATGGTGTCCATGGTGGCTTGCCTTGCCTTCCTTTGGTGCCCATGTTTTCTTTTCGTGCATTACAATGGAACCCATGGTGCCTTGCCTTACCTTGCCATGCTCCCCTGGTGACCTGAAGTGTCTTGCCATGCCTTACTTTACCATGGATCCCATGGTGCCTTGAGTTACCTTGCTTAACCTAGCCTTACCATGGTACCCATGGTGCATTGTCTTGCCTTGTCTTGCCTTGCCTTACCATGGTGCTCATGATGCCTTCCCATGCCTTACCATAGTGACCATGGTGCCTTGTCATGCCTTGTCTTGTCTTACCTTCCCATGGTACCCATGGTGCCTTGCCTTATCATGGTGCCCATCGTGCCTTGTGTTGTCTTATCTTGTGTTTCCTTAGCAGGATGCCCATTGTGGCTCTCCTTGCCTTGCATTAACATGATGCAGATGGTGCCTTGCTTTGCATTACCATGGTGCCCATGATGCCTTGCCTTGCCTTGCTTTACCGTGGTGCCTTGTTTTGCCTTGCTTTACCATGGTGCATATGCGACATTGCCTTGCATTACCATCAGACCCATGGTACCTTGCCTTGCCTTCCGTTCCCTTGCCTATGTATAGTGCCCATGGTGCCTTGTTTTGCCATGCCTTGCTTTAAAATGGTATCCATTGTGCCTTGCCTTGACATACCATGGTGACCATTGTGCCTTTGCTGATTTTGCCATGGCTTACCATGTTGTCTATGGTACTTTGTATGGCCTTTTCATGGTGCCCAGGTGCCATCCCTTGCCTTGCCTTGTCTGGCCTTTCCATGTTGCTCATGGTGCCTTGCCTTGCCTTACATTACCATGGTGAACATGATGCCTTCTCCAGACTTCACTTACCCTGGTGCCCTTGATTCTTTGCCTTACCTTACCTAAAATATACCCATGGTGACTTGCCTTGCCTGGCATTCCCATGCTTTACAATGGTGCCCATGGTGCTTTGCCTTTACTTGACTTGTGTTACCATGGTGCTCATAGTGCCTAGATTTGCTTTGCTTTGCATTACCATGGTGCCCATGGTGCCTTGCCTTGCCTTACCATTGTGCCCATGATGGCTTTTCTTTCCTTGCCTTGAATTGCCTTACCATGGTGCCTTACCTTGACTTAACTTGCTGTGCTTTGCCTTATCATGGTGCCCATGGTGCTCTGTCTTGCCTTGCCTTGCCTTTACCTGCCTTGTCTTACGATGGTGCTCATGGTGCTTTACACGGACTTGCCTTGCTTAACATGTGCCCATGGCATCTTGCCTTGCCTTACCATGGTACCCATGGTGACTTGCCATGCCTTACTGTGGTACTCATTGTGCCTTGCCTTGCTTTACATTGCCAAGTCTAACAATGGTGCCTATGGTGCCTTGCCTTGCCTTACCATTGTGCCCATAGTGTCTTACCTTGCCTTGGCTTGCCTTACCTTGGTGCCAATGGTGCCTTGCCTTACCTTGCTTGTATTACCATGTTGCCCTTGGTGCCTTACCTTGCCTTTCCTTACCGTACTGCCCATGGTGCCTTTCCTTGCCTTGCCTAGCCTTGCCTTTCCACGATGCCCTTGGTGTCTTGCCTTGCATTGCCTTACCATGGTGCTCTTGGTGTCTTTTTTTGTCTTGCCTTCTCTTGCCTCACCGTTGTGTCAGGAGTAACTAGGCTTGCCTTGCCTTGCCTTTCCTAGGTGAAAATGGGGTCTTTTTGCCATGTTTTCCCTTGCCTTATCTTGGTGCCCATTGTGACTTGCCTTGCCTTGTCTTGCCCTGATGCCCATGGTACCTTGACTTTAATTGCTTTGTCTGGCCTAGCCTTGCTTTGCCTTGCCATGGTGTCCATGGAGCCTTGCCTTGCCTTACCATAGAGTTCATGGTGTCTTGCCTTGCCTTGCCTTACTGTGGTGCCCATGGTGCCTTGCCTTATCATGCCTTAGCATGGTGCTCATGATGCCTTGCTTTGCCTTACCATTCTGACCATGGTGGCTTTGCTTGTCTTGCCTTATCATGGGGTCCATGGTGCCTTGCCTTGCCTTCCTATGGTGCCCAAGGTATCTTGCTTGTCTTTCCTTGCTTTACCATGATGCCCATGTTTCCTTGACTTGCCTTACCTTTTATTGTCTTGCCTTATCATGGTACCCACGCTGCCTTATCCTTGCCTTTTCTTGCCTTTCCTTTCCTTGGCTTGTCTTACCATTATGTCCATGGTAATTTACACTGCTTTACCTTGCTTACCATGAATCCAATGTTTCCGTGTTTTGCATCGCCTACTCTTACCATGGTTCCCATTTTGCCTGCCTTGCCGTTTTTTGCCTTGCCTTACCATGGTTCCCATGCTGACTTGCTTTGTCTTGCCTTGCCGTATTATGATGCCTATGGTGCCCCGCCTTGCCTTATTATGATGCCTATGGTGCCCTGCCTTGCCTTGCCTTGCCATGCCGTACCATGGTGACTATGGTACCTTGCCTTACCTTACCATGGTACCCATAGTGCTTTGTCTTGCTATGCCTTGCATTACCATGATGCCCTTGGTGCCTTGACTTGCCTTTCCTTGCCTTACCATGGTGCTCATGTTGCATTGGTTTGCCTTACAATGGTGCCCATAATGCCTTGCATTGCCTTACAATGGTGTTCTTGATGACTTGCCTTCACTTACCTTTCCATGCTGCCCATGGTTCCTTGCCTTGCCTTACCATGGTGCCCATGGTAACTAGACATGCCTTGCCTTGCCTTCCCATACCATGGTGCTTGTGGTGTTATTTTTTGTCTTGCATTCCCTTTCCTTACCATGGTGCCCATCTTGCCTTGCCTTCCCTTGCCTCCCCATGATGCCCCTGGTGCCTTGACTTTCATTGCTATGTCTGGCCTAGCCTTGCCTTGCCTTGCCATGGTGTCCATGGTGACTTGCCTTCTCGTGTCTTACCATGGTGCCCATTGTGCCTTGCTTTGCCTTACTGTGGTGTCCACGTTGCCTTTCTTTGCCTTACTCTGTCCTACAGTGCTGCCCATGGTGCCTTGCCTTTCTGTACCCGTGATGCCTTGCCTTGCTATGGTGCCCATGGTGCCTTGCCTTGCCTTACCATGGTGTCCATGGTGTCTTCCATTGCCTTACCATGCTGCCCATAGTGTTTTGCCTTGCTGTACCTTGCATTACAATGATGCACTTTGTGCCTTCCCTTGCCTTGCCTTGCCTTTCCATGGTGACCATGATGCCTTGGCTTGCCTTGCCTTGCCTTACCATGGTGCCCATAATACTTTGCCTTGCCTTTCTATGGTGTCCTTGGTGTCTTTCCTTTCCTTGCCTTAACATGGTGCCCATGGTGCCTTGCCTTCTTTATCATGGTGCCTCACCTTGCCTTGCCTTACCTTACCACGGTGACCATGGTACCTTGCCTTTCCTTGCCTTGCCTTACCAAGGTGCCCATGGTATCTTCTTGCCTTGCCTCACTTTGCCTTACCATGGTGCCCATCGTGGTTTCACCTTGCCTTGTCATTGTGCCCATGGTGCCTGGACTTAATGTCTTTCTCTTGACCAGCCTTGGCTTACCTTGCCATGGTGTCCATGGTGCCTTGCTTTGCCTTGCATTGCATTGCCTTGCCTTACCATGGTGACCATGGTGCCTTTCCTTGTGTACCCTTGCGATGGTGCCCATGGTCCCTTGCTTTGCCCTGCCTTGGATTACCATGGTGCCCCAGTGCCTTGATTTGCCTTGCCTTACCTTATCATAATGCACATGGTGCCTGGCCATGCCTAGCCATATCATGGTACCCATAGTGCCTTTTCTTGCTTAGCCTTGTCTGTCCTACCATGATGCCTATGGTGCCTTCCTTTGCCTTGCCTTGCTTTACCATGGTGTCCATTGGGCCTTTCCCTACCTTGCCTTACTATAGTTCACATGGTGCATTGCCTTGTCTTGTCTTGCCTTGCCTTAACATGGTGCCCAAGATGCCTTGCCTTGCCTTGCATTCCCATGATGCCTATGGTGCCTGCTCTTGCCTTTCCTTGTTTTCCCATGGTGCCCATGCTGCCTTTCCTATACTTCCCATACCTTATCAGGGTACCCATGGTGCCATGCTTTCCATTGACTTGCTTTGTCTTTTCTTACCATGGTGCCCATGTCGCCTTGCATCGCCTTCCCATTTTTTTCCCTTGACTTACCATTTGCCCATGATGTCTTGCCTTGCCTTACCATTGTGACCATGGTGCCTTGCTTTGCCTTGCCTTGCCTTAACATGGTGCCCATGGTGCTTTGTCTTGCCTTGCATTGCCTTATCATTGTGCCCATAATGCCTTGCCTTACCTTGTATTGTCATGGTGCCCATTGTTCCTTGCTTTGCCTTCCTTTGATTACCATGGTGCCCAAGGTGCCGTCCTTGCCTTTTATTTTCTTACCATGATGCGCATGGTGCCTTGCCTTGTATTACCTTTCATTGCATTGCCTTACTATGGTATCCATAATGCCATACCTTGGCATGTCTTGCCTTTTTGTTCCTTGCCTTGCCTTACCATTGTGCCCATGGTGCCTTTCGCTGCCTTGCCTTGCTTACCATGGTTCTCATGGTGCCTTGTCTAGCCTTGCCCTGCCTTACCAAAGTGCCCATTGTGCCTTGTCTTGCCGTTCCTCGACTTGCCTTACCATGGTTACCATGGTGCCTTGCCTTGCATTGCCTTACCATGGTGCCTAAGGGGCTTTGCCTTGCCTTACCTTGCCTTGCCATGCCATGGTGCCAATTGTGCCTGAATATTAATTGCTTTGTCTTGCCTAGCTTTGGCTTACCTTGCCATGGTGTCCAGGGTGCCTTGCTTTTTCTTGCATTGTCTTGCCTTACCATGGTGCACATGGTGCCTTGTCTATGCTTACCTTACTATAGTGCCTATGGTGTGTTGCCTTGCCTTGTTTTATTTTGTCATACCATGGTGCCCTTGTGCCTTGCTTTGTTTACCATGGTGCCCATAGTGCCTTGCCTTGTTTACCATGGTGCCCATAGTGCCTTGCCTTACATGTCCTTGTCCTGCCTTACCATGGTGCACATGATGCTTGCCTTGCCTTGCCCTACAATGGTGCATATGTTGCCTTGCCTTACCTTACCTTGCCATACAATGGTGCCCATGTGTGTTGCCACTTTTATGCCTTTCCTTGCTTTTCCCTGTTTTACCAGGATGTCCATAGTGCCTTGCCTTTGCTTACCTTACCATAGTGCCTTTGGTGCGTTTCTTGCCTTGTTTTGTTTTCCCATACCATGGTGCCCCTTGTGGCATTGTGTTGCCTTGCCTTGCCTTGTTTTACCTTTGTGCCCATAGTGCCTTGCTGTACCTGTCCTTGTCTTGTCTTACCATGGAGACCACAGTGCCTTGCCTTTTATTGTCTTGCCGTAACTTGGTGTCCATTGTGCCTTGCCTTGCCTTGTCCTACCATGGTGCCCATTGTGCTTTGCCTTTCCTCGTCTTGCCTCAATTTGGGTTCCATGGTGCGTTGCCTTGCGTTGCCTTGCCTTACCATGGTGCCCAAGGTGCCTTGTATTGCCTTGCCTTACCATGGTGCCCAGGGTTTCTTACCTTGCCTTGCCTAACCATGCCTTAGCATGCTGCCCATGGTGACTTCCCTTGGCTTGACTTGCCTTACCATGGTGCTCTTGTGACTTGCCTTGACTTTCATTGGTACCCATGGTGCCTTACCTTGCCTTGTTTTGCCTTGCCTTACCGTGGTGCCCATGGCCCATTGCCTTCTGTGTCTTGCCTTGCCTTGCTTACCATGTCACCCATAGCGTCTCACCATGCCTTGCCTTGCCTTGCCTAAACGTGGTGCCCTGGGCGTGTCGCATTTCCTTACCTTCCCTTACCATGGAGCCCGTGGTGCCTTGCCTGGCCTTACCTTGAGATAACTTGGTGTCCATGGTGCCTTGCAATGCCTTGACTTAATATTGTGCTCTTAATGTCGTGCCTTCCTTGCCCTACCATATTGCCCATGGTACCTTGCCTTGCCTTTCCTTGCCTGGCAAGGGGCCCATGGTGCTTTGCCTTGCCTTGCCTTACAATGGTGCCCATGGTGCCTTTCTTTTCCTTTCCATGGTGCCCACGGTGCCTTCCCTTGCCTTTCCATGGTGCCCATGTTGCCTTGTCTTGTCTTGCCTTGCATTGCCTTACCATGATGCCCACGGTGCTTTTCCTTACCTTGCCTAACCATCATGACCATGGTGGCTTTTGTCTTGTCTTGCATTGCCTTGACATGGTGCCTTGCCTGACTTGCTTTGTTTTACCTTGCCTTACCATGGAGCCCATGGTGCCTTGGCTTGCCTTGTATTAACATGGTGTCCATGGGGCCTTGAATTGCCTTGCCTTCGCTTACTATGGTGCCCATGGTGCCTTGCCTTACCATCTTGTCCATGTTGATTTGTATGCCTTACCATGGTACCCATGTCTTGTCTTGCCTTCCCTTACCTTGGTGTCCACGGTGCCTTAATATGAATGCATTGCCTTGCATTATCATGGTGCACATGGTGCATTGCCTTGCTATCCCATGGTGCCCATGGTGCCATGCCTTGTTTTGCCTTTCATTGCATTGCCTTACCGTAGTGCCTATGCTGCCTTGCTTTGCCTTCCCTTACCTTACCATGGCATCCATGGTGCCTTTTCGTGCCTTGTGTTGCCTTGTTTTACCGTGGTGCCCATGGTGCCTTGCCTTCCCTTGCCTTCCCTTGCCTTGCCCTTCCTTGCCTTGTTTACCATGGTGACTATGGTGTCTTTCCTTGTCTTACCATGGTGTCCATGATGCCTAGGCTTGCCTTATCTTGATGCCCATCGTGCCTTTCCTTGCCTTTCTTTTGCCTTGTCTTCCCACAGTACCCATGTTACATTGCCTTGCCTTACCTTACCATACCTTGTCTTACCATGGTGCCCACGGTGCCTTGCATCACTTTACCTTGCCTTGCTTTGTCTTGCCTTACCACAATGTCCATAATTCCATGCCTTGCCTTGACTTAACATGATGACCATGGTGATTTGCCCTGCCTTTCCTTGCCTTGCCTTACCAAGATGCCCATGATTCCTAGCCTTGCCTTGAATTGCTGTACCATGGTGCCAATAATGCACTGACTTTCCTTACCTTGCCTTGCTTTACTTGGTGCCGATGGTGTCTTGCCTAGCCTTGCCTTATCATGGTGCCTATTGTGCTTTGCCTTGACTTGCCTTACAATGGTGCCAGTGGTGCATTGCTTTACTTTCCCTTGCCTTGCCATGCCTTACCATGGTGCCCAAGGTTTCTTGCCTTTCCTTGTCTTGCCTTTTGTTACCTTGGTGCCCATGGTTCCTTGCCTTGCGTTGCCCAGCCTTAAAATGCTTGCTTATGGTGTCTTTCTTTGCCTTCCCTTGCCTTGTATTACCATGGTGCCCAGGGTGCCTTGTTTTCAATTTCCTTGCCCTTTTTGGCCTTGCCTTACCATGGTGTCCATGCTGCCTTGCTTTGCCTTCCCTTCCCTTACCTCAACTTACCATTGGGACCATGGTGCCTTGGCTTGCCTTGCCTTACCATGGTGTCCACGGTGCCTTCCTCTGCCTTGCTTTGCATTGCCTTGCCTTACAATGGTGCACAGGATGCCTTGTATTTCCTTGCCTTACCATGGTGCCCATGGTGCTTCCCGTGCCTTGCCTAGCCTTGCCTTATTTTGCCTTACCATGGTGCCCATGGTGTTTTGCTTTTCTTGCCTTGCCTTGCCTTGCCTTCTCATGTTGCCCATGATGCCTTGTGTTGGTTTACCTTGTCTTACCATGTTACTCATTGTGCCTTGCTCTGCCTTGCCAAGCCTTGCCTTACCATGATGCTTATGATGCTTCGCCTTGCCTTCCTTAGCCTTGTTTTACCATTGTACCAATGGTGCCGTGGCTAGCCTTAATGTGGTGCACTTGGTGCCTTGCCTTGCCTTTTGTTGCCTTGCCTTGCCTTACCTAGCATTGCCTTGCCTTGCCTTACCATAACGCCCATGGTGCCCTATCTTGCCTTGCATTACCGTGGTTCTTATGTTGCCCATGGTGCCGTGCCTTGC
Organism: Ateles fusciceps; assembly: GCA_036589455.1. Lineage (NCBI taxonomy): Eukaryota > Metazoa > Chordata > Mammalia > Primates > Atelidae > Ateles > Ateles fusciceps. The sequence continues at coordinate 1,491,699 of JAZHEH010002491.1, read as the reverse complement.
TTTGCCTTGCCTTACCATGATGCTGATGGTGCCTTGCCTTGCCTGCCTTACAATGATGTCCATGGTTCCTTGCCTTGTATTTATCTGCCTTACTATGGTGACCTTGGTGCCTTTTTGTGCCTTGCCTTATCATGGTGCGCATGGTGCCTTGCCTTGCCTGCCTTGCCACAGTGCCTATGTTGCCTTGCCTTGCCTTGCCTTGTCTTGCATTTCCATTGTGACCTTCGTGCCTTGCCTTACCTTACTATGGTGCAATGGTGCCTTGCCTTGCCTTTCCCCTGCCTTCCTTTATTATGGTGACCATGGTGCCTTGCCTTGCCTTGATTTGTCTTGTGTTACCTTGGAGCCCATGGTGCCTTGGCTTACCACAGTGCCCCTGGTGCCTTGTCATTCCATGTCTTGTCTTGCTGTACCATGATGACCATGGTTCCTTGCTTTGTCTTGCCTTACCATTGTGCCCATGATGCCATGCCTCGCCTTGTCTTACCATGGTTCCCATGGTGCCTTGACTTATTCTGTTGTCTGTATTGCCTAGGCCAGCCTTGCCTTGACTTCCCATGTTGCCCATGGTCTCTAATTTGCCTTGCTCTCCGTTACTATGGTGCTGATAGTGACTTGCCTTGCCTTGCCTTGCCTTACAATGGTGCTAGGGTGCCTTGCCTTGCCTTACCATGTTGCCCATGGTGTCTTGCCTTGCTTTGCCTTCCCTTAATATGATGCCCATGGTGTCTTGCCTGCCTTGCCTCACCTTGCCTTGCCTTACCATGGTGCTCAAGTTGCCTTGCTTTGCCTTGCCTTGCCTTATCACTGAGCCCATTGTACCTTCCCTTGCCTTGATTTTAAGTGTTTGCCTTGCCTTGCCTTAATATGGTGCCCATGTTGCCTTCCTTGCCTTGCTTTGCTTTACCTTGTCTTGCTTGCCTTGTGTTTTGCCTTGTCTTGCCTTATCATGGTGCCTGTTTCCTTGCCTTGCCATGCCTTGTCTTATCATTGTGCCCATGGTGATTTGCCTCACCTTGCTGTACCTTTTCTTACCTTGGCGGCCATGGTGCATTGCCTTGCCTTACTGTGGAGCTCCTGGCGCCTTGACTTGCCTTGCCTTCGATTGCCTTCTCCTGGTGCCCAAGGAGTTTTGCCTTGCTGTGCATTGCCTTTACATGGTGTCCATGGTGCCTTGCTTTGCCTTGATTTGCCTTACTATGGTGCCCATGGTGACTTGCCTTTCCTTGCTTTACCATGGTGTGCAAGGTTCCTTGCCTTGCTTTGCCTTCCCTACTATGGTGCCCATAAGTTCCTTGTCTTCCCTTGCCTTACCATGGTGCCCTGGTTGGCTTGCCTTGAATTATCTTGCCTTAACATGGTGCCCATGTTGCCTTGTCTTGTCTTGCCTTTCCTTACCATGCTGCCCAATGTGCCTTGCCTTGCATTGCGTTTCCATGGTGCACATAGTTTCTTGCCTTGCCTTGCCTTACCATGGTGCCCATTGTGCATTGCCTTGACTTGCCTTGCTTGGTCTTGCCTTACCATGGTGCCAATGCTGCTCAAGTTGCCTTGCCTTGTGTTGCCTTACCATTGTGCCCATGGTGCCTTGCTTTGCCTTGCCTAGCCTTGCCATGGTGCCCATGGCGCCTTTCCTTTCCTTTCCTTACCATTGTACCCATTGGGCGTGGCTTTGCCTTGCCTTGTGTTTCCATGGTGTCCATGGTGCCTTGCCTTGCCTTGCCTTACCATGGTGCCCATGGTGTCTTGTCTTGCTTTGCCCTGGCTTAATATGGTGCCCATGGTTCCTTGTCTTGTCATGCCTGGCCTTGCCTTGCCATGCCTGACCTTGCCTTGCTATATCATGGTGCCCAAGTTGCCTTGCTTTGCCTTGACTTGCCTTACCATTGAGCCCATAGTACTTTCACCTTGCCTTGCTTTACAGTGCATGCCTTGCCTTGCCTTACTATGGTACCCATTTTGCCTTCCTTACCTTATTTGCTTTACCTTGTCTTTCCTTGCCTTGCTGTGTTTTGTCCTGCCTTGCCTTATCATGGTGCCTATAGTGCCTTGCCTGCCATGCCTTGCCTTACCATGGTGCCCATGGTGTGATGCCTTGCCTTGCCTTGCTTTGCCGTGCATGAATTGCCTTGCATTGCCTTACCATTGTGCCCATGTCGTCTTGCATTTCTTAACTTGCCTTGTCTTTGCAGGCTGCCATGATTCCTTCCTTGCTTTTGGTTGCCTTATCATGGTTTCCATGGGGTTTTGCCTTGCCTTGCCTTGTATTACCATGGTAACTATGTTGTCTTGCTTTAACATGTTGCCCATTGTGCCTTCCTTTGCCTTGCCTTACCATGGTGGCCATGGTGCCTTGTCTTGACTTAACATGGTGTCCATGATACCTTGCCTTGCCTTGCATTACCATAGTCTTCATGATTCCTTGACTTTCTTTCCCATGGTGCGCATGGTGCCCTGCCTTGCCTTGCCTTACCATGGTGCTCATGGTGCCTTGCATTGTCTTGCATGCCCTTGTTGCACATGGTGCCTTACCTTGCCTTGCCTTGCCTTACCATGGTGCATATTTTGCCTTCCTATACCTTGTCTTGCCTTGGTGCCCATGGTGCCATGCCTTGCATGGCCTTGCTTTACCATGGTGACCATGGCGTCTTGCCTTGCCTTACCTTACCATGTTATCCATAGAACCTTGCCTTGCCTTGCCTTGCTTTGCCTTACCTTGGTAAATAGGGTACCTTTTAATGCCTTACCTTGCCTGGCTTTAACATGGTGCCCATAGTGACTTGCTTTGTGATACCATTGTTCCCTTGGTGCTTTGTCTTGCCCTACTATGGTGACCATGGTTTTTTGCCTTACCTTGACTTACCATGGTGCCTATGGTGCCCTGCCTTACCTTGCCTTACATTGTGCCCAAGGTGCCTTGCATTGCCTTTCCTTGCCTTAGCATGGTGACATTGATGCCTTGTCTTGCCTTGCTTTGCTTTGCCTAACCATGGTGCTCATATTCCTTGCCTTACGTAACTATGGTGCCCAAAATTCCTTTCTTCCCTTGCCTTACCATGGTGCCCATGTTGTCTTCCTTGCCATGCCTGGCCTTTCCATTTTGTCCATGGTGCTTTGTCTTGCCTTACCATGATGCCCAAAGTGCATTGCCTTGCATTGCTTTGACTTGCCTTACCTTTGTGCCCATGGTGTCTTGCCTTGCCTTGCCTTGCATTACATTGGTGCCCATGGTGTCTTTCCTTGAGTTGCCTTGCCTTGCATAACATTGGTGCCCATGGTGCCTTTCCTTGAGTTGCCCCACCTTACTTTAACATGGTGTTCATGGTGGCTAACTTTCATTTTCCAATGGTGTCCATGGTACTTTGCCTTCTCTTGCCTTGAATTAACATGTTTTCCATGGTGCCTTGCCTTGACTTTCCTTATCATGGTACCGATGGAGCCTTTCCTTTCCTTGCCTTGCCATGCCCTACCATGGTGCCAAATGTGCCTTCTCTACCATGGTGCCCATGGTGCCATTCCTTGCCATGCCTAAACATGGTGCCATGTCCTTGCCATGCCTTGTTTTGTCATGGTGCCCATGATGTCTTTTCTTGCATTGTCTTACCATGGTGCCAATGGGGACTTGGCTTGGCTTGACATACCATTGTGTCCATGTGCCTTCATTGTCTTACATGCCTTTGTTGCACATGGTTCCTTGCCTTGCCTTACCATAAAGACCATGGTGCCTTGCCTAACCTTACCTTGCCTTGCCATGCCTTATGTTATTATGGTGCCACACCCATTGGACAAGTCTTTGCCTTGCCCTTCCTTTCCATGGTGCCCATGGTGCCTTGTCTAACTGTGTTGCCCATGGTGCCTTGCCTTGCCTTGCCTTACAATGGTTCCCATGGTGTCTTGTCTTACACTGCCTTGCCTTGCCTCACCATGGTGCTCATGGTTCCTTGCTTTGCCTTGCCTTACCATGGTGCCCATGGTGAATTGCCTCGCATTGACTTACAGTGGTTCTTATTGTGCCTTGCCTGTCTTGCCATCCCTTATCATCGTGCACATAGTGCTTTTCATTACCTTGCCTTGACTTTCCATGCCTTACAATTATGCCCATGGTGACTTTCCTTGCCTTATCATAGTGACCATTGTGCCTTGCCTTGCCTTGCCTTACCAAGGTGCCCGTGGTGCCTTGTCTTGCCTTGTGTTGCCATGCCTTACCATGGTTCCCATGGTGCCTTGCCTTACTTTGCTTTACATTGTCTTGCCTTTCCATGGTGCCCATGGTGTCTTGCCTTGCCTTTTCTTGCCTTGCCTTACCATTGTGCCAATGGTGCCTTCCCCTTCCCTTCCCTTCCCTTGCCTTACTCTAGTGCCCGTGGTGCCTTGCATTGACTTGCCTTACCATAGTGGCCAAGGTACCTTACCCTTCCTTGCCTTTTTTTTTTACCATGGTGCCTATGGTGCCTTGCCTTTCTTTGCTTTTTCTTCTCTTACCATGGTGCCCATGCATTGCCTTGCATTGCCTCGTTTTACTTTGTCTTACCATAGATATGGTGTCTTACCATAGATATGGTGTCTTACCATAGTTATGGTGTCTTACCTTGCCTTGCCTTACCATGATGCATATGTTTCCTTGCCTCGCCTAGTCTTTGCAGACTTACCATCATGCCCATGGTTTCTTGCCTTAATTTGCCTTTCTTTGTGTTGTGTTGCCTTGCCTTACCATGGTGCCCTTGGTGCCTTACCTTGCCTTGTTTTAAAATGATGCCCATCAGCCCTTGCCTTGCCTTGCCTTGCATTACCATGGTGCCCATGGAGTCTCGCCTTGCCTTACATTACCATAGTTTCCATGGAGCTTTGCCTTGCCTGGCCTTTCCTTACCATGGTGCCCATGGTGCCTTGCCAGTCTTGCCGTTCCTTTTCTTATGATGGTGACCATGTTGCCTTGCCTTCCTTACCTTACCATGTTGCCCATGGTTCATTTCTTGCCTATTCTTGCCTGATTATGTGCCCATGGTGCATTGCCTTGCCTTGCTTTAACATGTTGAAATGGTACCTTAACCTGCCTTAGCTTACCATGGTGCCCATTGTGTGTCATCTTGCCTTTACTTACCATGGTGCCTTACTTACCTTGTCTTTCCTTTCCTTTCCTTACCATGGTGCCCATGTTGCCTTACCTTGTCTTGCCCCACCATGGTGCCCTTGTTGCCTTGCCTTGACTTTTGATGGTGCCCATTGTGGCTTACCTTGTCTTGCCTTACCATGCTGAACATGGTGCCTTGCCTTGCCTTGCATTACGTTACCTTGCTTTTCCTTACCATGGTGCCCATGGTGCCATGCCTTTCCTTACCATTGTGCCTTTCCTTGCCTTACCATGGTGACCATGATTCCTTCATTTGCCTTGCCTTGCAGGGCCTTGCCTTGCCTTAGCATAGTGTCAATGTTGCTTTTCCTTGCTTTGCCTTACCATGATGACCATAGTACCTTGCCTTGCCTTACCACAGTGCCCATGTTGCTTTGCTTTGCCATACCTTACATTGCCATTCCTTGAATTACCATGGTATCCATGGTGTCTAGCCTTGCCTTATCTTCCCATGTTGCCCATGGTGTGTTGCCTTGCCTTGCCTTTCCATGGTGGACAATGTGCCTTACCTTTCTGGCCTTGTCTTTCCTTACCATGGTCCCCATGGTATCTTGCATTACCTTGCTTTGCCTTACCATGGTGTCTAGGGTGCTTTGCCTTGGCTTACCATGGTGACATAGTGTCTTGCCTTGCCTTATCATGGTGCCCATTGTGTCTTGCCTTGCCTTACAATGGGGCCCATGGTGGCTTGCATTGCCTTGCCTTACATTGGTGCCCATGGTGCCTTATTTGCCTTTCTTTGTTTTACCATGGTGCCTATGGTTCCTTACCTTGACATTCCTTACAATGGTGCTCATGGAGCCTTTCCTTTAACTTCCTTGTCTTTCCAGGCCCTACCATGGTGCCATATGTGCCTTGCCTTTCCCTGCCTTAACATCGTGCACATAAAATCTTCCCTTGCCATGCCATGCTTTATCATGGTTCGCTTCCTTTTCTTGCCTTGCCTTGCCTTACCATGTTGCCATAGTGTGCTGCCTTGCCTTATCATGGTGCCCATGGTGCCTTGCCTTGCCTTACATTGGTGCCCATCGTGCCTTATTTGCCTTTCCTTGCTTTACCATGGTGCCCATGGGTATGTGCCTTGATTTACCATGGTGTCCATGGTTCCTTGCCTCGCCTGCCTTGCCCTACAATGGTGCCTAGGGTTCTTTCCCTTGATATTCCCTACCACGGTGCTCATGGAGCCTTTCCATTAATTTCCTTACCTTTTCAGGCCCTACCATGGTGCCATATGTGCCTTGCCTTTCCCTGCCTTAACGTGGTGCACATAATGTGCTGCCTTGCCTTGCGAGGCTTTACCATGGTTTCCTTCCTTCTCTTGCCTTGCCTTGCCTTACCATGGTGCCCATGGTGCTTTGCCATGCCTTGCTATATCATGGTGACTATGGTGTCTTGCAGTGTCTTGCATGTCCATGTTACACATGATGCCTTGCCTTGCCTTACAGTGGTGCCCACGGTGCTTTGCCTTACCTAGCGATGCCTTGCTTTGCCTTATTATGGTGCCCAATTTGCCTTGTCTTGCCTTGCCTTACCATGGTGCCCATGGTGCCATGCCTTGCCTGGCCTTGCCTTACCATGGTGACCAATGTGTCTTGCTTTATCTTCGCTTACCATGGTGCCCAAGGTGCCTTGCCTTGGCCTTTCCTTGCCTTACCATGATGCCCATGGTAACTTGCCTTGCCTTGCTTTATCATGGTCCCCAATTTGCCTTGCCTTGCCTCACCATGTTGCCCATGGTGCCATGCCTTGCCTTCCCTTACCATGGTGCTCATGGTGCCTTACCTTACCTTGCCTTGCCTTTGCTTCCTTATCATGGTTCCCATTTTGCCTTGCCTTACCAGGGTGCCCATGGTGCCTTGCCTTGCCTTTCCTTGCTTTACGATGGTGAACATGGTGCCTTTCCTTGTCTTTCCTTGCCTTACCAAAGTTTCCATGGTGCCTTTCTTGCTTGCTTTGCATTGCCTAACCCTAGTGCCCATGGTGCTTTGTCTTTCCTTGTTTCCGCCATGCCCTACTATGGTGCTCCTGGTTTCTTGCCTTACCATGGGGCCCATGGGGCCCATGGTGCCCTGCCTTGACTTGCCTTGCCTTACCATGGTGACCATGGTGCTTTGCCTTGCCTTGCTAAACCATGGTGCTCATAGTGCCGTGCCTTGCCTGCCTTGCCTTACCATGCTGTTTATGGTTCCTTGTCTTCCATTGCCTTGCCCTTCCTAACTATGGTGCCCATGGTGCCTTCCTTTTCCTTGTCTTGCCTTACCATGGTGAACGTGATGCCTTTCCTTGCCTTGCCTTACCATGGTTCCTAAAGTGACTTGTCTTGTCTTGCTTTACCCTTGTGCCCATGGTGCATTACCTTGACCTAACACGGTGCCCATCGTGCCTTGTCTTGCCCATGGTGGATTGCCTTGTCTTGTCTTGCCCCACCATGGTGCCCTTGGTGCCTTTAGTTGCCTTGCATTACCTTACAACTGTGCCCATGGTGCCTTGCCTTGCCTTATCAATTGGCCCATGATGTGTTGCTTTGTCTTACCTTGCCTTGCCTTACCATGGGGCCCATGGTGTATTGACTTGCCTCACCTTGCTTTACCGTGGTGCCTACAGTGCCTTGGCTTACCTTGTCTTACCAAAACATGATGCCCATCGTACTTGCCTTGCCTTGTCTTGCGTTGCCTTACCATGGTGCCCGTGGTGCCTTGTCTTGCCTTGCCATGCCTCTGTCAAATTATTGTGACCAAGGTGCCTTTCCTTGCCTTGCCTTTCCTTATCATGTTGGACCTGTTGCCTTACCTTGCTTTTCCTTGCTCTGCCTTGTCTTATCATGGTGCCAAATCTAGCCATGTTACCTTGCCTTGCATTTCACTGCTTTGCATTACCATGTGCCCATGCTGCCTTGCTTGCCTTACCTTGCCTTACCATAGTGCTCATGGAGCATTGCCTTGCCTTGATATTCCTTACCTTGTTTTCCATGGTGCCCGTGGAGCCTTACCTTCCCTTGGCTTATCGTGGAGCACATGGTGATTTTTCTTACCTTGCCTTTTTTGCCATTGTGCCCATGGCGACTTTCTTTACCATAACTTGCCTTGAATTGCGTTACTATAGTGCCCACACTGCCTTACGTTACCTTTCCTTACCATGAAGCCCATGGTGCAATATTTTGTACTGCCTTGTTTTCCGTGCCTGATTTGCCTTGCCTTTCCTTACCATGGTGCCCATGGTGCGATGCCTTGCCTTGCCTTCAATTTCCTTATAATGGTGCCCATGGGCTTTTGCCTTGCCTTGCCTTGTCTCTCATTACCATCGTACCTATGGTGCCTTGCCTTGCCTTAACATGGTGCCCATGGTCCCCTCCCTTGTCTTGCCTTCCATGGTGTCCATCGTGCCTTGCCTTGCTTTAACTTACCATGGTGCCCATGGTTAATTGCCTTGACTTGCCTTCCCATGGTGCCCATGGTGCCTTTCCTTTCCTTTCCTTGACTTACCATGGTATATATGCTACCTTGTTTTGCCTTGCCTTGCTTTACCAGGGTGCTCATGGTGTACTGCCTTCCCTTTCCTTGCCTTACCATGGTGCCCATGTTGCCTTTCCTTGTCTTGCCTTCCCATGGTGCCCATGGTGCCTTGCCATTCCTTGTCGTGCTTTACCATGGTTCCCATGCTGAGTTTCCTTGCCTTGCCTTTCCTTGTCTTGCCTTAGTATGGTACCAACCAGGCTTTCCCATGCCTTGCCTTGCCTTAACATGGTGCCAATGGTGCCTTATTTTACCTTGCTCTTTTTTTACCATGGTGCCCATGGTGCCATGCCTTGCCTTTTCTTGCCTTGCCTTACCATGTTGCCTGTGATGCCTTTCCTTTCCTTCCCATGCCTTGCTTTGCCTTGCCTTTCCTTTCCATATCATGGTACTCATGATGTCTTGCCTTTCCTTTACTTGCCTTGCATTTCCATGGTGCCCATGGTGTCTTGCTTGCCTTCCCATGGTTCACATGGTGCCTTGCTTGCCTTCCCATGGTTCACATGGTGCCTTGCTTAGTCTTGCCTTGTCTTATGTTTGTACCCATGGTGCCTTGCTTTGCCTTGCCTTACCATGGTGCCCATGGTGTATTGCCTTGCGTTTCCATGATGCCCTTGTGGTCTTGCTTTCCTTGCCTTGCATTGCCTTGCCTTGCCTTACCATGGAGCCCATGGTGTACGGTCTTGCCTTGTGTTGCATTAACATCTGCCCATGGCGCCTTTCCTTGCTTTGCCTTTTCTTACCATGGTTTACATGGGGCCAGGCATGCATTGCCTTTCCCTGCTTTGCCTTACCATGCTGCCCACGATTCCTTGCTTTTCCTTGACAAGCCTTACCATGGTGCCCATGATGTCTTGCCTTGCCTTGCATTGCCTTACCATGGTATCCATGGAGCTTTGCCTTGCCTTGCCTTGCCTTACTATAAAGCCCATGTTGCCTACCCTTGTCTTGACTTGGCTTGCCTTATCATGGTGCCCATTGTGCCTTGTCTTGCCTTGTCTTACCATGGTGCTCTGACTTGCCTTGCCTTGCCTTGTTTTACAATAGTTCCCATGATGCCTTTTTTTACTTTCCTTGCCTTCCCTTACCATGGTGCCTTTAGTGCATTGCATTGTGTTGCCTTATATTACCATTTGTTCCATTGTTCTTTTCCTTGCATTACCATGGAGCCCATAGTGCCTTGCCTTTCCTTTCCTTTCCTTTTCTTACCACGGGGCCCATGGTGACTTGCCTTGCCATGCCACGCCTTGCATTACCATGGTTCCCATTTTGCCTTGCCTTGCCTTATCATAGTGCCAATGGTACCTTGCCTTGCCTTACCTCGCGTTGCCTAACCATGGTGCCAGTTGTTCCTTGCATTGCCTTGCCTTGCCTTGACTAACCATGGTGCCCATGTTGCCTTGTCTCCCCTTGCCTTGTCTTGCTATACTTTGTTGTCCTTGGTGCCTTGCATTGTCATACCATTCTTCCCATGGTGCTTTGCCTTGCGTGGCCTTACCATGGTGCCCAAGTTGCCTTGTCTTCCCTTGCCTTACCATGGAATCCTGGTGCTTTGCCTTGCCTTATTATTGTGCCCATGATGCCTTACCATGGTGCTCTTGGTGCCTTGCCTTGCCTTACCATTGTGACCATGTTGCCTTGCCTTGCCTTGTCTTGCCTAACCACAGTACCTACGGTGCCTTGCTGTGCCTTACCTAGCCTTGCCTTACCATGGTGCCCATGGTGCCTTGAGTTTCCTTGCCTTACCATGGTGTCCATAGTGCCTAGGCTTGCCTTGCCTAGCCTTACCATGGTGTCCATGTTGTCTTGTCTTGCCTTGTCTTTCCATGCCTTGTCATGCATTACCATTGTGCCCATGGTGCCTTGATTTGCCTTGCCTTGCCTTGTCATTGTGCCCATTATGAATTGCCTTGCCATGCTTTACCTTACCTTATCTTACCTAACCTTACCTTACCTTACCTTACTAAGTTGCCAATGGAGCCTAGCCTTACTTTTCATTTCTATGGCTTAACATCATGGCCATGTAACCTTGACTAGAATATTCTTTCCTTCTCTTGCCTTAGCATGGTGCCCACGGTGACTTTCCTTCCCCTTGCCTTGCCTCACCTTATCAGGATACCTATAGTTTTTTGCCATGCCATGCCTTGCCTAACCATGGTTTCTACTGTGCCTTGCATTGCCTTACCATGGTACCCATAGTGTATTACCTTGCTTTTCCTTGCCTTGCCTTACCATGGTGCCCATGGTGCCTTGTCATGCTTGTCCTTACCTTACCACTGTGCCCATGGTTCTTTGCCTTGCCTTACCGTGGTGCCCATGGTGTCATTTGTTGCCTTGTTTTGCTTTACCAAGTTGCTGATGGTGACTTGCATTGCCTTTCCTAGCCTTGCCCTGCATTACTATGATGCTTTTACTTGCCTTACCATGATGTGTGTAGTAACTTCCCTTGCCTTGCTTTGCAGAGACTGCCTTGCCTTACCTTACTATGGTGCCCATGGTGCCTTCCTTGCCATGCTTTTCTTTACCTTGCCTTGACTTCCCTTCCCTTATCTTACCTTGCTGTGCCTTGCCATGCAGTTCCTTACCTTGCCTTGCCTTACCATGGTGCCTTTCCTTGCCATGTTACCTTTTTCTTGCCGTGTTTTGCCTTACCATGGTGCCCATGGTGCCTTTCTTTCCCTTGTCATGCTTTACCTTACCATGGTGCCTATGGTGCCTTGCCTTGCCTTACCATGGTGCTTATGGTGCTTTGCCTTGCCTTGCCTTTCCCTGATGCCTACTGTGCCTTGCATTGATTTGCCTTGCCTTGCCTTACATTGGTGTCCCTGTAGCTTCCCTTGCCTTCCTTTGCCTTACCATTTTGCCCATTTTACCTAGTTTACCTTGCCTTGGTTTGCTGTGCCTTGCCTTTTTTGCCTTACCATTTTGCCCATGGTGACTTGCCATCCTTTACCATGGTTCCCAAGGTGCCTTGTTTAGAAATGCCAAACCTTGCCTTAACATAATGTCCATGATGTCTTGCCCTTCATTGTCTTGCCTTTCCTTACTACGGTGCCCATGGTGCATTGCCTTGCCTTGGTTATACATGACTTCCATTACTGTTGTGCCCATGGTGCCTTGCCTTGCCTTACCTTGCCTTTCCATGGTGCCTATTGTGCCTTACCTTGATTGTCTCGCCTTCCCATGGTTCCCATGATGTCTTGTCTTGCCTTGCCTTCACATGCCTTGCATTACCATGGTAACCATGCCTTGCCTCACTATGGTACCCATGGAACCTTACTTTGCCTTTCTTCCCTTGGAATGCCATGGTGCCCATGACGCTTTGCCTTGCCTTGTTTTGCATTGCCTTATGATACTGCCCATGGTGCTGTGCATTTCCTTGATTGCCTTACATTACCATGTTGCCAACTGTACCTTGCCTTGCCTCACCATGGTGTCCATGCTGGCAAGCCTTGTCTTGCCTTACTGTTGTGCTCATGGTCCCTTCCCTTGTCTTGCCTTACTATGATGCCGATGGAGTCTTTTCTTGCCTTTTCTTGACTTACTTTATTGCACATGATGCCATGCCTTGCTTTGCCTTGTCTTACCTCTGTGCTCATGAAGCCTTGCCTTCCCTTGCATTACTATGGTGCCCATGGTGTCTTGCAGAACTTTGCCTAGTTTTGCCTTACCATGGTGCCCCTGGTGCTTTGCTTTGCATTGGCTTGCCTTACCATGGTGTCTGTAATGCCTAAGCTTGCCTTGCCTTGCCTTCCCATTGTGCCCATAGTGCCTAGCCTTGCTTACCTTGGATGATTATGTTGCCCATGGTGTCTTGCCTTGACATATCATGATGCCAATGGTACCTTGTCTTGCCTTGCCTTACTTAATCATGGTGCCTCTGGTGCCATGTAGTGCCATGTCTAGCCTTGCCTTACTGTGGTGGCCATAGTGTCTAGGTTTGTCTTGCCTTGCCTTACCATGGTGCCCATGTTGCTTTGACTTGCCTTGTTTTCCATGCATTGCCATGCATTGCCATGTGCCCATGGTGCCTTGAATTGCCTTGCCTAGCTTTGTTCCCATGTCCATAGTGCTTAGGCTTGCCTTGCCTTCTTATGCCTTGGTGCCCACGGTCCTTTGCCTTGCCTTGCCTTGCATTACTATGTTGCCCATGGTGCCTTGCATTGCCTTGTGTTGCCTTACCATGGTGCCCACGGTGCCTTGCCATGCCTTGGCTTACCTTGGGGCCCATGGGGACTTGCCTTGCCTTGCCTTGTTTCACTATAGTGCCCAAGGTGCCTGGCCTGGCCATGCCATGCCTTACCATGGTGCCCAAGGTGCATTTCCTTGCCTTGCCCTGCCTTGCTATGCCTTATCAGGGTGACCATCGTGCCTTGGTTTGCCTTGCCATGGCTTGACTTGCCTTGAATTACCATGGTTCCCATGGTTGCATGCCTTGCCTTGCATGGTCTTACCATCAGGAAAGAGAAGTCAAGGCAAGGCAAGTCAAGACACCATGGGCACCATGGTAAGGCAAGACAAGTAAAGGCATGACACCATATGAACCAAGTTAAGGCAAGGAAACGCAAGGAAGGGCACCATGAGCACCACAGTAAGACAAGGAAAGGCAAGGCACCATGGGCACCATCATCAGCCTAGGCAATAAAAGGGAAGGCAAGGCACCAGGGGCACCACTGTAAGGCAAGTTAAGGCACCATGGGGACCATGATAAGGCATGGAAAAGAAGCAAGGCCCTATGGGCACCAAGGTAAGGCAAGACAAGCCAAGGCCAGAAATGGCACCATGTGCTCCACAACAAGTCCTTGCAAGGCAAAGCAGCATGGGAACCATGGTAAAGCAAGTCAAGGCAATGCTCCATGGGCAAAATGGTAAGGCAAGGCAAGGCACCAAGGGCACCATAATAAAGCAAGGCAAGGCATGACAAGACACCATGGGCACTATGGACAGGCAAACAAGGGAAGGCAAGGCAGGCACCATGGATACCATGGAAAGGGGAGGCAAGGCAAAGAATGGCAAGGCACCCTGGGCCCCATGGTAAGTTAAGGTGAAAGAGAACACCATGAGCATCAAGGTAAGGGAAGGAAAGGAAAGGAAAGGCACTACTGGCAAAATGGTAAGGCAAGGGCAGGCATGGTAAGGCACAACGGGCACCATGGTAAGGCAAGGTGAGGCAACTCAAGTCACCATGGGCAAAATGATAAGGCAAGGCAAGGCACCATGGGCACCATGGTAAGGCAAAGCAAGGCACGACATGGCAAGGCAAGCTACAGCAAGGCCAGGCAAGGCACTTTGGTCACCATAGTAAGGTAAGTCAACACAAGGTTAGAAAACATGGGCACTATGGTAAGGCAAAGCAAGGCATGGCAAGACAAGTAAAGGCAAAGTAAGGCAAGGAATGGCAAAGCACCATGGGCACCATGGTAAGGCAAAGCAAGCCAATGCCTCCTTGGCAAAGCCAGGCAAGTCAAGGAAAGGCACATTAGGCACCAAGGTAAGGCAAGGCTACATATGGCAAGGCAGGATGTTCACCATGGGAATGCTAGGCGAGACAAGGGAAGTCTAGGCAAGGCAAGGCACCATGGGTACCATGGTAATGCAAGGCAAGGCAAGAAAATTCAGCATGGGCACCATAGTACGGCAAGGCAAGCCACCATGCACAACAAGGTAAGGCAAGGCAATTCAAGGCAAGGCACCCAGGCACAATGGTAATACAAGTCAAGGCAAGGCACCATGGGCAATGCGGTAAGCAAGGAAAGGCAAGGTAAGGCACCATGGGCACCATGGTAAGGCAAGGCACCCTGGGCACCATGGGAAGGCAAGGCAAGGAAAGCATGGCAACACAGGAACCATTCTAAGGCAATGCAAAGCATTATGGCCACCATGGTAAGGCAAGACAAGGCAAGGTAAGGCAAGTCACCATGGGCACCATGGTAAAGCAATGCAAGGCGAGGCACAATTGGAACCACGGTAAGGCAAGCAAGGCACAGCAAGGGAAGGCACGATGGGCACAATGGTGAGGCAAGGTAAGGCACCATGGGCACCATGTTAAGTAAGGCAAGACAAGGCAGGGCAACAAGGAACCATGATAAGTCATGGCAAGAAACAGCAAGACACCATTGGCACCATGGTAAGACACAGCAAGTCATCATGTGCACCAAGATAATGCAAGCCAAGGGAAGGCACAATGGGCACCATGGTAAGGCAAGGCAAGGCATGGCAAGGCCCCATGGACACCATGGTAAGGCAAGTCAAGGCACGGCAATGGAAGGCACCATGGGCACCATGGTATGACAAGGCAAGTCCAGACACCATGGACCGATATTAAGGTAAGGCAAGTAAAGGCACCATGGGCATCATGGTAAGGCAATGGAAGGCACCATGTGCACCATGGTAAGGAAAGGCAATATTACACAAGGCTTGTCAAGGAACCAGGTTAGCATAGTAAGGCACAACAAGGCATGGCAAGGCACAGCTGACACCATGGTAAGACAGGGCAAGGCCCCATGGGCACCAAGGTAAGGTTAGTCAAGACAAGGCACAATGGGCACCATGGTAAGGCAAGACAAGGCAGGGACCCTAGGAAACCATGGTAAGGCAAGAAAAGGCATGGCAAGGGAAGGCACCATGGGCACCATAGTAAGGCAAGGCAAGTCAACACATCATGGTAACAATGTTAAGGGAAGGTAAGGCCAGGCACCATGGGCATCATGGCATGGCAAGGCAATGCAAGTCATGGCATTTCAAGGAACCAGGTGAGCATGGTAAGGCATGACAAGGCACAGCAAGGCATCCTTGGCACCATGGTAAGGCATGGCAAGTCACCATAAGCACCAAGGTAAGGCAAGGCAAGGAACAATGGGCACCATGGTAAGCCAAGGCAAGGTAAGGCACCATGGGAACATGGTAGAGCAAGTGAAGTTAAGGCACCATAAGAACCATGGTAAAGCAAGGCTAGTCACCATAGGCACCATAGGTTGGGAAAGGAGGGCACCATGGGCACCATGGTAAGGCAAGGCAAGGTAAGAAAATGCACCATGAACACTATGGTAACCCAAGGCAAGGCACCATGGACACCATGATAAGGCAAAGCAAGGCAAGGTAAGGTAAGCCAAGGCACAATGGGCACCATAGAAAGGCAAGGCTAGGCACTATAAGTACCATGGTAAGGCAAGGCAAGGCAAGGAAAGCAAGGCACCATGGGAAACATGGTGAGGCAAGTAAAGGCACGACAAGGTATGATGGGCACCATTGTAAGGCAACACAAAACAAGGCAATGCACCATGGGTACTATGGTAAGGCACAGCAAGGCAAGGCAATGCACCATGGTAAGACAAGGCATAGCAATGTAAGACACCATGGGAAACATGGTTAGACAAATCAAGGCAAAGCAAGGTATGATGGGTATCATGGTAAGGCAAGGCAAGGCAATGCACCGTGAGCACCATGGTAAGGCAAGGCAAGGCACCACAAGTCACCATGGGAACCATAATAAGACAAGGCTAGGCACCATGGGCACCATTGTAAGGCAAACCAATACATCAATGACGACAGTGTAAGACAAGGCAATTTAAGGCACCGTGGGAACCATGGTAAGGCCAGGCTATGTATCATGGGCAACATGGTAAGACATGTCAAGGCAAACAAAGACACCATGAACACCATGGCAAGGCAGGGCACCATGTTAAAGCCAGGTAAGGTAACGCAAGTCACTACGGGCAACATGTTAAGGAAAGGCAAAGCAATCAAGGCAAGGCACCATGGGCACCATGGTAAGGCAAAGCAAGGCAAGGTAAAACAAGGCAAAGCACAATGGGCACCATAGTAAGGCAAGGGTAGGCACCATAGGTACCATGGTAAGACAATACAAGGCAAAACAAGGCAAGGCAAGGCAAGGCACCATGGGCACCATGGTAAGGCTAGGCAAGGGAAAACAAGGAAAGGCATCATGGCCACCATGTTATGGTCTGGTAAGTAGAAGCAAGGCAAGGCACCATTGGAACCATGGTAAGGCAGGGCAACAAAGGAAAGGCACCATGGGCACCAAGGAAAGGCAAGGCAATGGTCCATTAGCACCATGGTAAGGCAAGGCAATGTAAGGCACCATGGACACGATGTTAAGGCAAGGCAAAGTAAGCCAAGGGAAGGCTAGTCAAGGCAAGGCAAAGCACAATAAGCAGTATGTTGAGACATGTCTAGTTAAGGCAAGGGAAGGTATGATGGGCACCATGGTAAGGCAAAGCAAGGGAAGGCAAGGCACCATGGGCACCATGGTAAAGCATGGCAAGGAAAGGCATCATGGAAATCATGGTAAGGGAAAGAAAAGAAAGGAAAGGCAAATCACCATGGGTACCTGGTAAGGCAAGGAAAGGCAAGTCAAGGCACCATGGACAGCATTTTAAAGCAAGGCAAGGAAGGCAAGGCAAAACAAGGCAAGACGCCATTGGCACCATAGAAAAGCAAGGCAAGGCACCATGGACATCATGGTAAGGCAAGGCTAGACACCTTGGGCACCATGATAAGGCAAGGCAAGGCAGAGCACCATGAGCACCAATGTAAGGCACGGCAAGGCTTGATGGGCACCATGGTAAGGCAAGGTAAGGCATGGAAAGGCACAATGGGCACTATGGTAAGGCAAGGGAAGGCAAGGCAAGGCAACATGGGCACCATGGCAAGGCAAAGCAAGGCAAGGCAAGGCAAGTGAATGCACCATGGGCATCATGGTAAGGCAAGTGAAAGCAAGGAAACGTAAGGCAAGACATCATGGGCACCAAGATAAGGCAAAGCAAGACAAAGTAAGGTATACCATGGTAAGGAAAGGTAAGGCAAGGAAAGGCACCATGGGCAACATTGTAAAGCAAGGCAAGGCAAGGCAAAACAAGGCAAGAAACTACAGGCACCATGGTAAGGCAAGGTAAGTCACCATGGACACCATGGTGACCAAGGTGACTTGAATTTCCTTGTCTTGCCTTGCCTAGCTTTGCCTTGCTTTCCATGGTGCCCATGGTGCATTGCCTTGCCTTGCCTTACCATGGTGACAATGATGCTTGCCTTGCTTTGCCAAACCATATGTGCATAGTGACTTGCCTTGCCTTGTAATCCCTTGTTTTTCTTGGTGCCCATGTTGCTTCGTCTTTACATGACTTGCCTTACCATGGTGCCCATAGTGCCTAGGCTTTAGTTGCCCTGAATTACAATGATGTCCACGGCTCATTGCCTTGGCTTGCCTTGTTTTGCTTTACCATTATGCTTATGGTGTTTTGTCTTGCCTTGCCTTGCCTTGCCTTAACATGGTGCCCATGGTACATTGCCTTGTCTTTCCCTGCCTTGTCTTATCATTGTGCCCATGGTGCATTTTCTGGCCTAGTTTTGCCTTGTGTTACCATGGTGCCCCCTGGTGCTTTGTCTTACCATGGTGCCCATGGTACCTTGTCTTGCCTTGCCTTGTCTTGCATTATCATGATGCCCATGGTGACTTGCCTTGCTTTTCCTTACCATTGTGCTCATGATGCTATGCCAAGCCTTGCCTTACCATGGTGCCCAAGGTGCCTTGGCTTGACTTACATATTCTGGTGTCCATGGTGCATAGGCCTGCCTTGCCTTGCCTTCCCATGTTGCCCATGGTGGCTGCTTTGCCTTGCCCTCCTTTACTATGGTGCTCAAAGTGCCTTTCCTTTCCTTGCCTTCTCATATTGCCCATGGTACCTTGCCTTGGCCAACATTGGTGCCCAAGGTGCCTTGTGTTGCCTTGCCTTGCCTTACCATGATGCCCATGGTAACCTGCCTGACTTTTGCCTTGCCTTGCCTTGAATTACCATGGTGCCCACGGTACCTTGCATTTCTTCGCATTGCCTTTCACTGACATAATAAGGTCCACATGGTACTTTTCCTTTCCTTTTCGTCTTACCATGGTGCCCATGGTGACTTGCCTTGGATTGTCTTGCTTTTCCTTGCCTTAATATAGTGCCCTTGGTGCTTTACATTTCCTTGCCTTGCTTTTCCTTACCATGGGTCCCATGATGCTTTGTCTTGTCTTGCCTTACTATGTTTCTCATGGTTCCTTGTCCTGCCTTGGCTTACCATGGTGTGCATGGTGCCTTGCCTTGCCTTGCTTTACCATTGTGCCCATGGTGCCCTGCCTTGAATTTCCTTGCCTTGCCTTACCATGGGGCCCATGTTGCCATGCTTTCTTTGTCTTGCCTTTCTTTACCATGGTGCTCATGGTGCCTATCCTTGCCTTCCATTGCTTTACCATACTATGATGCCCATGGTGTCTTGCCTTGCTTTTCTTTATCATGGTGCCCACAGTGTCTTGCCTATCCATGCCTTTCCATACCACTGTACCCATGGTGTCATGCCTTGCTTTGTCTTTCCTTACCATGATGCAATGCCTTGACTTACCATGGTGCCCATGTTATCTTGCCTTGCCTTGCATTGCCTTACCATGGTGTCCCTGGTGCCTTGCTTTCCCTTGCCATGCCTTATATTATGCCCATGTTGCCTTATCTTGCCTTGCATTGACTTGCCTTATCATGATACCCATGGTTCCTTGCCTTGCATTGACTTACCATTGTGCCCATGGTGCCTAGACTTGCCTTGCCTTGCTTTGTTTTACAGTGATTCCCATAGTGCCTTTCCTTGCCTGCCCATGTCCTGCCTTAACATTAGTGCCCATGCAGTCTTGCCTTGCCTTGTCTTACCATGGTGCCCATGTTGCTTAACCTTGCCTTGCCTTATCTTATCATGGTGTACATGGTGTCTTGCCTTGCCTTGTGTAGCCTTGCCTTGCCTTACCATGGTGCCCAAGGTACTTTGCCTTGTCTTTCCTTGCTGTACCCTGGTGCCCATGGTGCCCTGACTTACCTTGCCTTGACATCCCTTGCCTTACAATGGTGACCATGGTGTCTTTGCTTGCCTTGCCTTTCATTACCATGGTGAACATGATGCACTGACTTGCTGCCTTGACATCCCTTAACTTACAATGGTGACCATCATGGCTTTGTCTGCCTTGCCTCGCCTTTCATTACCATGATTAACATGGTGCCATTTCACACCTTACCTTGCCTTACCATGGTACCCAAGGTGCCTTGCCTTAATTTGCCTTGCCTTACCATGGTGCCCATCATGCCTTGTTTTGCCTTTCCTTGCCCTGCCATTGTGACCATAGTGCCTTTCATTGCCTTGCATTCCCTTATATTACCATAGCGCTAACAGTGTTTTCCCATGCCTTGCGTTGCCTTACCTTAATATGGTGCTCATTTTGCCTTGCCTTGGCTTGCCTTGCCATAGTGCCCATGGTTCCCTTGATTTGCCTTGCTTGGCTTTGCCTTACCATGGTGCTCATTGTGCCCTCCCTTGCCTTGCCTTGCCACGTCTTGTCTTACCTAGGTGCCCTTGTTGTCTTGCCATGCCTTGCCTTGCCTTACCTTGATGCCACTATTGAATTATCTTGCCTTCCCTTATCTTGCCTTGCCTTACAACGGTGTCCATGTTGGCTTGCCTTTACACTATATGCCCACTTTCCTTCTGGAATGTCCAAATCTAGCTTCTGTAAGAAATGTGTTTCTAACATGCTGAATTGAAACATACGTTCAACTCTCTTAGTTGAACGAACACACACCATAGCAGTTTCACAGAAATGATTCTTCTGCGTTTTCATTCAGTCTTACTGCTATTTCCATAACACGGATTTTGCTGGAAACGTCAGTTTTGAGATTCTCCACAGAAGGTGTTCTCAAACTGCTGGATACACAAATCAGTGTAACTCTCTAAGTTGAAGGCACACATTGTCAAGCATTATCCCAGATAGCTTCCTTTTAGTTTTTAAGTTGAGACATTTCCCATTACAACATATGCCCACTTTTCTTCTGGAATGTCCAAACCTAGCTTCTATATGAAATGTGTTTCTAACCTGCTGAATCGAAACATAGATTCACCTCTCTTAGTTAAACAAACACACACCACAACAGTTTCACAGATATGTTTCTTCTGTGTTTCAGGCACTTTTACTGCTATTTCGCATAACACGCTGTTTGTTGGACACGTCAGTTTTGAGTTTCTCCACACAAAGCATTCTCAAACTGCTGCATACACACATCAGTGTAACTAAGTTGAATGTGCACATTGTGAAGCATTCTCCCAGATAGACTCCTTTTAGTTTTTAAGGTGAGATATTTCCCATTAGAGCATATGCCCACTTTCCTTCAGGAATGTCCAAATCTAGATTCTGTAAGAAATGTGTTTCTAACCTGCTGAATCAAAACGTAGATTCAACTCTCTTAGTTGAATGAACACACAACATAGCAGTTTCACAGACAGGTTTCTCCTGTGTTTTACAGGAAGTCTTACTACTATCTCCTATGTCACGGGATTTTGCTGGAAACATCACATTTGAGATTCTCCACAGAACTTGTTCCCCAATTGCTGCATATACACATCAGTGTAATTATCTAAGTTGAATGCACACCTTGTCAAGCATTCTACCAGATGGCTTCCTTTTACTTTTTAAGGTGAGATATTGTCCATTACAGCATATGCCCACTTTCCTTCTGGAAAGTCCAAATCTAGCTTCTTAAGAAATGTGTGTCTAACCTGCTGAATCGAAAGTAGATTCAAATCTCTTAGTTCAATGAACACACACCACAGCAGTTTCACAGATATGTTTCTTCCGTGTTTTACAGGCAGTCTTATTGCTATTTCATATAACACGTGGTTTTGCTGGAAATGACAGTTTTGAGATTCTCCACAAAAAGCCTTCTCAAATTGCTGCATACACACATCAGTGTAACTCTCTAAGTTGAATGCACACATTCTGAAACATTCCCCCAGACAGCTTCTTTTAGTTTTTAAGGTTAGATATTGACACTTACAGCAAATGCCCACTTTCCTTCTGAAATGTTTATATATGGCTTCTGTAAGAAATGTGTTTATAACCTGCTGAATCAAAACATAGATTCAAGTCTCTTAGTTAACGAACACACACCGTAACAGTTTCAGAGAAACGTTTCTTCTGTGTTTTACAGTCAGTCTTACTGCTATTTTGTATAATGCAGTACTTGGCTGGAAACGTCAGTTTTGAGATTCTCCACAGAAAGCTTTCTGAAACTGCTGCATACACACATGAGTGTAAGTCTTTAAGTTGAATGCACACATTGTCATACATTCTCCCAGATAGCTTCCTTTTAGTTTCTAAGGTGAGATATTTCTCACCTTATGCCCACTTTCCTTCTGGAATGTCCAAATCTAGCTTCTGCAAGAAATGTGTTTCTAATCTGCTGCATCGAAACATATATTCAATTGTCTTAGTTGAATGAACACATACCATAGCATTTTCACAGAAACGTTTCTACTGTGTTTTATAGGCAGTCTTACTGTTATTTCACATAACACGCGGTTTTGCTGGACACGTCAGTTTTGAGTTTCTCCACACAAAGCGTTCTCAAACTGCTGCATGCACACATCAGTGTAAATCTCTAAGTTGAATGTGCACATTGTGAAGCGTAATCCGAGATAGACTCCCTTTTTGTTTAAGGTGAGATATTGCCCATTACAGCACATGCCCACTTTCCTTCTGGAATATCAAAATCTAGCTTCTGCAAGAAATGTGTTTCTAACCTGCTGAATTGAAACATTGAATTAACTCTCTTGGTTGAACGAACACACACCATAGCGGTTTCACAGATATGTTTCTCCTGTGTTGTACAGGTCGTTACTGCTATATCCTATATCACGGGATTATGCTGGAAGCGTCACTTTTGAGATTCTCCACAGAAAGTGTTCCCAACTGCTGCATACACACTTCAGTGTAATTATCTAAGTAGAATGCACACATTGTCAAGCATTCTCTGAGATGGGTTCATTTTACTTTTTAAGGTGAGATATTTTCCATTACAGCATATGCCCACTTTCCTTCTGGGGTGTCCAAACCTAGCTTCGTAAGAAATGTGTTTTTAACCTGCTGAATCAAAACATAGATTCACCTCTCTTAGTAGAATGAACCCACACCATAGCAGTTTCACAGATATGTTTCTTTTGTGTTTTTCAGGCAGTCTTACTGCTATTTCGTTTAACACAGGATTTTGCTGTAATGTCAGTTTTGAGATTCTCCACAGAAAGCGTTCTCAAACTGCTGCATGCACACATCAGTGTAACTCTCTAAGTTAAATGCACACATTGTCAAGCATTCTTCAAGATAGCTTCCTTTTAATATTCATGGTGAGATATTTCCCATTACAGCATATGCAGACTTTCCTTTTGGAATGCCCAAATCCAGATTCTGTAAGAAACGTGTTTGTAACCTGCTGAATGAAAACATAGTTCAACTCTCTTAATTGAACGGACACACTGCATAGCAGTTTCACAGATATGTTTCTTTTGTGTTTTACAAGCAGTCTTACTGCTATGTCGTATAACTTGGATTTTGCTGGAAACGCTAGTTTTGAGATTCTCTACAGAAAGCGTTCTAGATCTGCTGCATACACACATCACTGTAACTCTCTAAGTTGAATGTGCACATTGTCAAGCATTCTCCCAGATTGCTTCCTTTAAGTTTTTAAGGTGGGATATTTCCCGTCACAGCATATGCCCACTTTCCTTCTGGATTTTCCAAATGTAGCTTCTGTAACAAATGTGTTTCTAGCCTGCTGAATCAAAACATACATTCAACTCTCTTAGTTGAACGAACACGCACCATAGCATTTTCACAGAAACGTTTCTACTGTGTTTTACAGGCAGTTTTACTGCTATTTCGTATAGCACGGGATTTTGCTGGAAACGTCAGTTTTGAGGTTCTCCACAGAAAGCGTTCCCAACTGCTGCATACACACATCAGTGTAATTGTCTTAGTTGAATGCACGCATTGTCAAGGATTCTTCCAGATATCTTCCTTTCGTTTTTAAGGTGGATATTTCCCATTACAGCATATGTGCACTTTTCTTCTGGAATGTCCAAATCTAGCTTCTGTAAGAAATGTGTTTCCAACCTGCTGCATCGAAACATAGATTCAACTCTCTTAGTTGAACAAAGACACACCAGAACAGTTTCAGAGAAAAGATTCTTGTGTGTTTTACAGGCAGTCTTACTGCTATTTCGTATAACTCGGATTTTGCTGGAAACCTCCATTTTTAGATTGTCCACAGAAAGCATTCTCAAACTGCTGCAAACACATAGCAGTGTAACTCTCTAAGTTGAATGCACACATTGTCAAGCATTCTCCCAGATAGCTTCCTTTTAGTTTTTAAGGTGAGATATTTCGCGTTACAGCATATGCCCATTTTACTTCTGGAATGTCTAAATCTAACTTCTGTAAGAAATGTTTCTAACTGGCTGAATTGAAACATCGATTCAACTTTCTTTATTGAGGGAACACACACCATAACCAGAAGAAACGTATCTGTGAAACTGCTATGGTGTGTGTTCATTCAGCTAAGAGAGTTAAATCTTTCTTTCAATTCAGCAGCTTAGAAACACATTTGTTACAGAAGCTAGATTGGGACATTCCAGATGGAACCTGGACATATGCTGTAATGGGAAAGAGCTCACCTTAAACACTAAAATAAGCTATCTGGGAGAATGCTTGACAATGTGTGAACTCAAATTAGAGAGATACACAGATGTGTGCATGCAGCGGTTTGAGAATGCTTTCTGAGGAGAATCTCAAAACTGACTTTTCTAAGCAAAATCCTGTGTTGTACGAAATAGCAGTAAGACTGCCTGTAAAACCCAGAAGAAGCGTATCTGTGAAACTGCTATGGTGTGTGTTCCTTCCAATAAGAGAGTTGAATCTTTGTTTCTATTCAGCAACTTAGAAACACATTTCATACTGTAGCTAGATTGGGATGTTCCAGACGGAAATTGGGCATATGCTGTAATGGGAAAGATCTCAGCTTAAACAGTAAAAGGAAGCTATCTGGGAGAATGCTTGACATTGTGTGCATTCAACTTACAAAGATATACTGATGTGTGTATGCAGAAAGACTGCCTGTAAAACACAGAATAGACGTATCTGTGAAACTGCTGTGGTGTGTGTTAATTTAAGTAACAGAGTTGAATATTTGTTTAGATTCAGAAGCCTAGAAACACATTTCTTACAGAAGCTAGATTGGGACATCCCAGAAGGAAAGTGGGCATATTCTGTAATTTGAAAGATCTCACCTTAAACATTAAAAGGAAGCTATCTGGGAGAATGCTTGACAATGTGTTCTTTCAACTTAGATCACTACACTGATGTGAGTATGCAGCAGTTTGAGAACGCTTTCTGTGGAGAATCTCAAAACTGACGTTTCCAAGCAAAATCCCGTGTTGTACAAAATAGCAGTAAGACTGCCTGTAAAACCCAGAAAAAGCATACCTTTGAAACTGCTATGGTGTGTGCTCGTTCCACTAAGAGAGTTGAATCTATGTTTTGATTCAGCAGCTTAGAAACACATTTCATACAAAAGCTAGATTCAGACGTTCCAGTCTCGAAAGTGAGCATATGCTGTAACAGGAAAGATCTCAGCTTAAACACTTAAAGGAAGCTATCAGGGAGAATGCTTGACAATATGTGCATTCAACTTAGAGAGCTACACTGATGTGTGTATGCAGCAGTTTGAGAAAGCTGTCTGTGGATATTCTCAAAACTGACATTTCCAAGCAAAATTCCGTGTTGTACGAAATAGCAAGCAGTAAGACTGCCTGTAAAACACAGAAGAAACGTATATGTGAAACTGCTATGATGTGAGTTCGTTCAACTAAGAGAGTTGAATCTTTGTTTCTATTCAGCAGTTTAGAAACACATTTCTTGTGTCAGTTTGCTGAGAATCAAACACCGCATGTTCTCACTCATAGGTGGGTGTTGAGCAATGAGAACACATGGACACAGGGAGGGGAGCATCACACACTGTGGTCTTTCCGGGAAAAAGGGGAGGGACAGCAGGGGGTGGGGAGTTGGGAAGAAGTAGCATGGGGGAAAAATGCCAGATATAGGTGATGGGGAGGAAAGCAGCAAATCACACTGCCATGTGTGTACCTTTGCAATAATCTTGCATGTTCTTCACATGTACCCCAAAACCTAAAATGCAATAAAAAATATACAAAGTAAATAAATAAATAAAAAACAACAACAAAAAAAAAAGAAACACATTTTTTACAGAATCTAGATTGGGACATTCCAGATGGAAAGTGGGCATATGCTGTAATGGGAAAGATCTCAGCTTAAACACTTAAAGGAAGCTATCTGGGAGAATGACTGATAATGTGTGCATTCAACCTAGAGAGTTACAAAGATGTGTGTGTGCAGCAGTTTGAGGACACTTTCTGTGGAGAGTCTCAAAACTAACGTTTCCAAGCAAAATTCCGTGTTGTATGAAATAGCAGTAAGACTGCTATTAAAACAGAGAAAAAACGTATCTGTGAAACTGCCATGGTGTGTGTTCATTCAACTAAGAGAGTTGAATCTATGTTTCAATTTAGCAGGTTAGAAACACATTTCTTACAGAAGCTAGATTTGGACATTCCAGATGGAAACTGGGCATATGCTGTAACGTGAAAGATCTCAGCTTAATCACCTAAAGGAAGCTATCTGGGAGAATGCTTGACAATGTGTGCATTCAACTTAGAGAGTTACATTGATGAGTGTATGCAGCAGTTTGAGAACGCTTTCTGTGGAGAATCTAAAAATTGACATTTCCAAGCAAAATCCCGTGTTGTACGAAATAGCAGTGAGATTGCCTGTAAAACACAGAAGAAAAGTATTTTGAAACTGCTATGGTATGTGTTGGTTCAACTAAGAGAGTTGAATCTATGTTTCAATTTAGCAGGTTAGAAACACATTTCTTACAGAAGCTAGATTTGGACATTCCAGACGGAAAGTGGGCATATGCTGTAATGAGAAATACCTCACCTTAAAACTAAAAGGAAGCTATCCGGGAGAATGCTTGTCAATATGTGCTTCCAACTTACAGAGTTACACCGATGTGTGTTTGCAGCAGTTTGAAAACACTTTCTGTGGAGCAACTCAAAACTGACATTTCCAGCAAAATTCCATGTTATAGGAAATAGCAGTATGATTGCCTGTAAAACACAGAGAAAAGTATTTTGCCATGTGTGTACCTATGCAACAATCTTCCATGTTCTTCACATGTACCCCCAAACCTAAAATGCAATAAAATAAAAAAAGAAAAAAAAAAGAAAACAGAAAAAAAAAAAGAAAAGAAAAGTATTTTGAAACTGCTATGGTGTGTCTTCGTTCAACTAAGGGAGTGGAATCTATGTTTCAATTCAACAGGATAGAAACACATTTCTTACAGAATCTAGATTTGGATATTCCAGACGGAAGGTGAGCATATGGTGTAATGAGAAATATCTCACATTAAAAACTAAAAGGAAACTGTCTGGGAGAACGCTTGTCAATGTGTGCATTCAACTTACAGAGTTACACTGATGTGTGTTTGCAGCAGTTTTAAAATGCTTTCTGTGGAGAATCTAAAAACTGACATTTCCTGCAAAATCCTGTGTTCTACGAAATAGCAGTAAGACTCCCATTAAAACACAAAGAAACGTATCTTTGAAACTGCTATGGTGTGTGTCGTTTCAACTGAGAGTTGAATCTATGTTTCGATTCAGCAGGTTAGAAACACATTTCTTAGAGAAGCTAGATTTGAACATTCCAGATGAAAAGTGGACATACGCTGTAATGACAAATATCTCACCTTAAAAACTAAAAGGAAGATATCCGCTAGAATGCTTTCAATGTGTACAATCAACTTACAGAGTTACACTGATATGTGTTTGCAGCAGTTTGAAAATGATTTCTGTGGAGAATCTGAAAACTGACATTTCCAGCAATATCTTGTGTTATACAAAATAGTAGTAGAACTGCCTGTAAAACACAGAAGAATCGTGTTTCTGAAACTGCTATGTTGCGTGTTGGTTCAACCAAGAGAGTTTAATCTGTGTTTCTATTCAGCAGGTTAGAAACACATTTCTTACAGTAGCTAGATTTGGATATTCCAGATGGAAAGTGGGCATGTGCTGTAAAGAGAAATATCTCACCTTAAGAACTGAAAAGAAGCTATCCAGGAGAATGCTTGTCAATGTCTGCATTCAACTTATAGAGTTACAATGATTTGTGTTTGCAGCAGTTTGAAAACGCTTTCTGCCAAGAAACTAAAAACTGACATTTCCAGCAAAATCCCGTGTTATACGAAATAGCAATGAAACTGCCTGAAAAACACAGAAGAAACGTATCTTTGAAACTGCTATGGTGTGTGTTGATTCAACTAAGAGACTTGAATATATGTTTCGATTCAGCAAGTTAGAAACACATTTCTTACAAAAGCTAGATTTGGACATTCCAGAGGGAAAGTGGGCATATGCTGTAATGAGAAATATCTCACCTTAAAAACTAAAAGGAAGCTATCTGGGAGAATGCTTGTCAATGTGTGCTTTCAACTTACAGAGTCACACTGATGTGTGTTTGCAGCAGTTTGAAAATGCTTTCTATGGAGAATCTCCAAACTGACATTTCCAGCAAAATCCCAAGTTATATGAAATACCATTAAGACTGCCTGTAAAACGCAGAAAAAACATATCTTTGAAACTGCTATGGTGTCTGTTCGTTCAACTAAGGGGGTTGAATCTATGTTTCGATTCAGCAGGTTAGAAACACATTTCTTTCAGAAGATAGATTTGGACATTCCAGATGGAAAGTGGGCATATGCTGTAATGAGAAATATCTCACCTTAAAAACTAAAAGGAAGCTATCGGGAGAATACTTGTCAATGTATGAATTCAACTTACAGAGTTAAACTGATGTGTTTTTGCAGCAGTTTGAAAACACTTTCTCTGGAGGATCTGAAAACTTACATTTCTTCCCTGAAACTGGTCCTGGTGCCAAAAATATCAGTGCTCATTTTTCTACAGGATTAGATAACAGAGTTTCTGATCTCATGTTGTTTACAATACCATGTGACCACCAAATAGTTGAGTTCTGTGCTATTGTTTTCTTGATCAGATGAAAACAAGAAACATACAAATAAAAAAGGTAGCTTCTTGTTCAATTGAACGTCATAAATGGGAGGCAAAACCAAGGGCAGTCTCCAGGCTGAGGACATACTTTTTAATCAGAGTGGTCTCAACAAGAGCTGACTTAGCCCTTCAGGAAAGGAACATTTGTCCGTGTCTGCAGACAGTTATGTTGTCACAAGAGAGGGGAGGATGGTAATAGAATCTAATGGGCAGAGGTGGGAGATGCTGCTAAACATCTTACACTGTGCAGGACAGTAGCAAACACAGAACAGCAATAGTCTTGTTGTTCAGAAACCCTGACTTAAATATCTACCGTATAGATTGATGGTAACTGTGTTACAAGATCAGCCATCAATATTTGGAAGGAGATACTGGTATTTTGGAAAGAAAATAGAGAAAGTCACGAGCAGACAGATCCAACTGAAGCACTCAGGCAGGAGGAAGGGAAGAAGCACACACCCTGCTGGGGACAGACTGAGGGCAGATCCAACACGGGGGGTGCTCTGGAGGGTTTCTGACTCACTTCTCTGGGGGTCTGGAGCACTGTGTGATTACCGCTGTCATCATAAGAATGACAGTAGTAGTCAGCCTCATCCTCAGACTCCATCCAGAGATGGTCAGGGAGGCAGAGTTGGAGGAGCTCTCAATGGAGCCAGAGAACTGATGAGGGACCTCAGAGGGTCTTTAGTTATCATCATTTATCACAGTGGTAAGGGCATTGCTCAGGAGCTGCTGGTACCAGGGCACATAGCAACCCCCAATGCTTCCACGGCTGCGGGTGCAGCACATAGTGATACTCTGTCCTAGAGACCTAGATACTCAGCACAGAGTAGGGCTAAGTGAGCACAACCTCAGGCCAAGACCCTACAAGGAGGGAACAACAGAAAACAGTGAGGAAAGATCAAGACTGGTTCCCAGGGAGAAGGCAGAGGTCGTCGTACCAGGTGACATCCAGGAGCCCTCGCTGTATTTCCAGCAGGTAGCCACCTGTGCAACGAGTGAGGAGGAGGAGAGGAGCCCAGGCCATGGTGGAGAAACCCCAGGCTCTGCTTCCTGAGCCACAGCCAGGACTGAGCCCATCAACCCTTCTTATCTGTCACCCTGTTCTTCAGGGTGGGTGAGCTCCAGCAAATGTCGCCTTTTCTGGAGCCTGCACAAGCCCCTCCTTTGATTTCAGACTGGCTCTGGCTGAGAAATGGAGAAACTGTACAAGGAGAAGCGGTTGCACCCCATGGAGGACACAGGAACACCTGCAGGTGGAGGACAAACAGCTGACGAGCTGGGGACCTGAGTAGTGCTTAGGGCACAGCGACCTCTGGTGGATGCAGCAGTCACGTTGACCCTGGGCAGATGCTGGTGGTCAGGGACCCTGTCCTTCCATCCTGTACTGCTCACAGTTCCAGCCACTGGTCCAGGGGGTCTCTGCTTAGCATCCAATGTTCACTGTACTTTTTAAACTTTCAGATTTGTCCAGATGGGCCCAGGCCTAGCACTCTGTTGAAGACATTCAGATTCACTTTGTGTTATTGGAGGTGATGAACATCACAGAGAGAATGAGCCGTTTGAAGAAAAACAGAGGAAAAGGCTCTGCCTTCTGTAGGGTGGGGCACATGCGATGAGGATAGGAGAACTTCACTGAGGAGGCCCAGCCCTTCAGGCAGGAAGAGGTTGGAACCCTGAGATTAGAAGCCAATTCCACCATCTGAGACATCAGGAGAGCAGAAAGACTCTGAGGATGCAGAGAGGGATTGGCCCAGGTATGACTTGGAAAAATTTAATCAGAGCCCTTAATCAATAAGTGCCATGAAGGTAGAATAGAAATTCAATAGACCAGATGGATTTGAAAGAGGCCTGGAGAGATAATCTATACGGTTGATGATCAATTGGATTTCTGGGTAAGGTTAATTTTTAAAAATCACTATAACTTTGAAGCTCTCATTTGTGAGCCAGTTTGGGTGTTAATGCGCTCTCATGACAGATATTACCTAGGACCTGCTTAGGGATCTGTGAAGAGTTTGTTTCTCTATTTTGAGAAGTCAGGTACCAGGTAATGACGGAGATGGCATCATGGAGGGAAGCTCTGCAATGCTCGAGCAGCGGCTGTGCCGTCATGGCGGGCACTGTGTGGAAATGACGCATTAGGATTAACACGGAGATATAGGAGCAGCCACTACTTTTAAGAGGATACAAAGACACACTCATTTTATGTTTGAGAAGACTAATTTATTACTCAAAACATTATGCAACAGTTTTTGGAAAATATATTTAAAAGTGGTTACTATACTCTGCTTGATAGCAAGTGACAAAGTCATATGAAGAACAAGGAGGGGACCCCACCCGAAGACCATTGCTGTGCTCATGCCCATGGGCCCATTAGTGATGAGTGCGTGTCTCCTAGGGGAGGGCGTCACATCGTCACCCACTCAGGGCCTCCCTGATCACAGACAATTTCACACTTTCTCCTGAAGCCTCCAATACCTTCTCCCTTATGCTCCTTCCAATTTGACTCACCCAGAGACTTCTAGTCCTGCAAGCGCCATTCATGGTAAGTGCTCTATGCAGGTGTACCATTTTTTATCTTTTATATCATATTTTTACTGTAACTTTTTTTCTGTTTAGATATATCTAGGTAACCACTTACAATGGTGTCTGTGTATCAAAATACATCTAAATAGAGACAGTATAGTAAAAATTGCTCACAGTATTTAGTAGAGTAACATGCTATACAGGTGTGTAGCCTAGGAGCAATAAGTTACACTATATAGCCCAGGTGTATAGTAGGCTGTATCATCTATGCCTGTATAAGTGCACTGTAGGATGTTTGCACAACAATAAAATTGCCTAACAATGTATTTCTTAGAACATGTCACTGTTGTTAAGCCATGCATGATTGTATGTATTCACATAGGAAACAAGAGTAGGTGCAAATTTATCTCTACTATTAGAAAGCACAGTGCAGCACATTCATAACATAATCCTTGGATTAATTCTAAATCTCTCTAATGAATACTACATATGCACGTGTGCACCTATTATGACCTTGCTCATAGCATGAAGTTACGAGCTGTGAAATATTTTTTATCCATTTGATAGAGTTTCAAATGTCACACTATGGTCTAATAACTAGAAAAACTCTAATTTGAGCTCTCTCTAGTAGAAACATAAGAATTTACAGTGTTTTCAGTAGTGCTCATGGTATGGAATAGAGTCTAGAACATCCAAAGGGAACTCCTTATTTGTGTAAAGTATTCTTTTAGCACAGATACCTGCTATCCTTGGGCTTATAACACCAGAAGCCTTCCAGCTACACAATGTCTAGCTTAAAAGCCAGATGCATGGAAATCAGATTCTGTCGATCCTTATGTCTTGAAGAACAAAAGAACTCAGGAAAGCCATGCCTACCCTTGCAAGCAGATGACTGGCTTCGTGGGCTTGCATGGAGGAACTTTCTGGAAGTCAATGCAAATAAGTACTGCTACCTGGGAGCAGAAAGGAACATCCAGGATCCTCAAAGGCAGAGATACATTTGTGGACAACATTTATACTTGGTCAGACCAGTATCATTCCAAGACACTTCAATCTACTGACTGGCAACTTGGACTTCCATTTTTAACCTGTGCACCAAAATGAGAAGGAAATAGGAAAAAAAAAAAAAAAACACCGCTTACACATTTATGTTAGTTTTAAAACAATTTTTTTTAATTGAGGGGTTTGAGTTCTCTAAGGAAAAGGATAGTTCAGTAATAAACCCTAGACTGATTCTGTTCTTTTTCTAAAAGAAATTGAAGCATAATTTGCAGAGTAAAATTCACTTTTTTAGTGTATTGGTCCATTAGTCTTAACAAATACATAATCATATATCCACTGCTTCTTCTGTACCCTCCAAATCACAGCTTCTCCCACTCCCAGCCGCAGCAGTCACAGATCTGTTTCTGGTCCCTGTTGTCTTCCCTCTTCTAGAATGTTCTATAAATACAATCCTCCAACATGCAGGTTTTTGAGGCTGGCTTTTTTCACTTAGCACATGATTCCCATCCACTCTGTGTATGCTGTGATGTCTTCCTTTCAATTGCTGAGTGGTATTCCTTCATATTATGCCACAGTTTGTTCATCCATACACTAGCTGAAAGACATTTGGTTGTGGTAAATGTATGTTTAACTTTCTGAAAAATCATGCCGTTTACTATCCAGTAAATGTAGACTAAAGATATTATCACCTTTCGTTTAAGAGAGAAGAATGAAAATTCTTTCTATTAGGAAATTCTTCTTCATAGAAACAGTGAAATGGAAAATTAGAAGAATTGTAAAATAAGTTTGGTACAATCTCCTAATTTTTCAGAATGAGAAAACTGAAGCCAAAAGAAACAGAGCACATCCAAGTACAATGCAAGGAGCAAGTGATGGATTTGGATTGGGTGGTGCGGGGTGTTACTCCTCCAGGATCTGCTCCTCTCTGTCTGCTCTATCTGGAGTCTCTGTGAATTAGAAAGTGTGGAGGAAAATCTATTTAGGGAAAATACATCCTACATTTTAAGGAGTAAGTCAGGTGTAGGAGAGGAAGTATCTGGGTACATAATTTACGTTAATCAAATTCATTGAGGAGTAACTCACTCTCCATTTCCTTTGTCCCAGTTATACACATATGTCTAACTTACTGTACGTCAAACCATCCCTTCTTCTGGAGAACAGCTAATATGAGCATTAATACAGGTGAGTTTGTCCTAATTATTAAATTTCTACATATAAAAAATATGACATTTGTGGCTAGCAAACTCATTGTGGTAGCCCACAGAGCAGGTGCCATGCCAGGTGAAGACATGATCTTAAGTTTGTTCCAAGTCCTTTAATTTGATTCAAGTACCTCTTAATTAAATTCAGTTAGTGCAAAGAAACTTTGCAATAAACATCTGGGATTATAGTACTATCTCCGACAGCAAAATTACAATTTGTAGTCTCAACATACATTTAATTACGATCACTCAAGAAAGGAAAAAATGAAGGAGAAGAAAATAAAACACAAAAATACATCCATCAAGAAAAAGATCTTCCAAAGGAATTCAAATCTTAATCCAATAATCTTCCAAAGGAATTCAAATCTTATTCAAATAATTACTCACATTATGATCATTTATGGGGTGACTATTTCAGAGTTTTAAACATCCAATTTTTTGACCAAAAGCCATGGGGGTAATTCTATCATGACTCAGTAAGAACATATCATCTATGTCGGGTCTAGACTCAGCAAGAATATTTGTAACCAATATTTAAAGTCACATTTCTGGATTGGATTCCATCTGCATGAAGACTTTCTACCAATATTGCTTATTTTGTCTAATGCCTTCACAAAGTGTTGAAAGTATTTTTACACCTTATGTACATAGTTCTGTTCTCTAGCTCTATCATCTGGTTTTGTGTGGTTTTGTGGGTGAATCTAGGCAACAGTTGTCAACCTTCCAGAAATTCCATATGTCAAATGCTGTAGAAAGAAATATTTTCTTTTCTGGTTAGAGTAAGACCTTCACCCCCAAATTGAATGAAAGCCTCTTGATCTTACCTTCTGCCTTTCATCATCATCCTTCTTCCTGCTGCTATCACTATGCTGGCCTCAAATGTGTTCTGGAATATTCTACTCTAGCAGTCAGAAGCCAAGGACCAAAACTTCTTGTTTGCCCCAGTACAGATGAGACAGACTGGACCCTCCACAAAGGCCTTATGAAAAAGTAAAGGGGCACAGAGAGGAATGACCCCCCCCCCCCCCGTGTAGAAACAGTGAACAATTGACAAGGTTGTTTCATTTCACATGGCTTCCTAAAGTGTAAAGAGATTGCAATTCAGTCATTCCTGACACTTTTCTCTCAAAAGCAAACACACTTTAATTTTCCTGTCTGTATCAGCAAGCTGCAAACATACGTTTTTTTTTTTTTTTTTTATTTTACTTTTGGTGCATACTATATCTGGCATTTCTCCCCCATGTTATCCCTCCCCCACCCTCCCCACCCCCCATTGTCTCTCCCCTACCCCCCCCCCCAACTGTCCCCTGTGTGTGATGCTCCTCTCCCCTGAGTCCAAGTGTTTTCGTTGTTTAACACCTACATATGAGTGAGAACATACGGTGCTTGGCTTTCTGTTCTTGGGTCAGTTTGCTGAGAATGATGGTTTCCAGATTCATCCAACTCTCTACAAAGGACACGAACTCATCATTTTTTTATGGCTGCGTAGTATTCCATGGTGTATATGTACCACATTTTCTTTGTCCAGTCTATCATTGATGGGCATTTGGGTTGGTTCCACGTCTTTGTTATTGTACACAGGACTGCAATGAACATTCGTCCATGTGTCTTTATAGTAGAACGATTTATAGTTCTTTGGGTATACACCCAATAGTGGGATTGCTGGGTCAAATGGAATTTCTATTTCTAGATCCTTGAGAAATCACCACACTGTCTTCCAGAATGGTTGAAGTAATTTACACTCCCACCAACTGCGTAAGAGTGTTCCTATTTCTCCACATCCTCTCCAGCATCTGTTGTCTCCCGATTTTTTAATGATAGCCATTCTAACTGGCGTGAGATGATATCTCAGTGTGGTTTTGATTTGCATTTCTCTAATGACCAGTGATGATGAGCATTTTTTCATATGTTTGTTGGCCTCATATATGTCCTCTTTTGAAAAGCATCTGTTCATATGCTTCACCCACTTTTGAATGGGGTTGTTTGTTTTCTTCTTGCATATCTGTTTTAGTTCTTTGTAGATTCTGGATATTAGGCCTTTGTCAGATGGGTAGATTGCAAAAAATTTTTCCCATTCTGTTGGTTGCCGATTCACTCTAATGATGGTTTCTTTTGCTGTACAGAAGCTCTGGAGTTTAATTAGATCCCATCTGTCTCTCCTGGCTTTTAATGCCATGGCTTTTAGTGTTTTAATCATGAAGTCCTTGCCTATGCCTATGTCCTGGATGGTTTTGCCTAGGTTTTCTTCTAGTGTTTTTATGGTGTTCAGTTTTGTATTTAAATCTTTGATCCATCTGGAGTTAATTTTAGTGTAAGGTGACAGGTAGGGGTCCAGTTTCTGCTTTCTGCACATTGCTATCCAGTTTTCCCAACAACATTTATTAAACATGGAGTCCATTCCACATTGCTTGTTTTTGCTGGGTTTGTCAAAGATCAGATGGTTGTAGATGTGTGTTGTTTCCTCTGAGGTCTCTGTTGTGTTCCATTGGTGTATGTCTCTGTTTTGGTACCAGTACCATACTGTTTTGATTACTGTAGCCTTGTAGTATAGTTTGAAGTTTGGCAGTGTGATGCCTCCGGCTTTGTTCTTTTTGCTTAGGATTGTCTTGGCCATATGGGGTCTTTTGTGATTCCATATGAAGTTTAAAGTGTTTTTTCCAGTTCTGTGAAGAAGATCATTGGTAGCTTGATGGGGATAGCATTGAATCTATAGATTACTTTGGGCAGTATGGCCATTTTCACAATATTGATTATTCCTAACCATGAGCACAGAATGTTTCTCCATCTGTTTGTGTCCTCTCTTATTTCATTGAGCAGTGGTTTGCAGTTCTCCTTGAAGAGGTCCTTTACATCCTTTGTTAGTTGTATTCCTAGGTATTTTATTCTCTTTGTAGCAATTGTGAATGGGAGTTCGCTCTTGATTTGGCTCTCTGTCTGTTATTGGTGTATAGGGATGCTTGTGATTTTTGCACATTGATTTCGTATCCTGAGACTTTGCTGAAATTGCTCATCAGTTTGAGAAGATTTTGGGCTGAGACGATGGGGTCTTCCAGGTATACAGTCATGTCATCTGCAAATAGAGACAGTTTGACTTCCTCCTTTCCTAATCGAATACCCTTTATTTCTTTTTCTTCCCTGATTGCTCTGGCTAGAACTTCCAATACTATGTTGAGTAGGAGTGGTGAGAGAGGACATCCTTGTCTAGTGCCTGATTTCAAAGGGAATTCTTCCAGTTTTAGCCCGTTCAGTATGATATTGGCTGTAGGTTTGTCATATATAGCTTTTATCATTTTGTGATACGTTCCATCAATACCTAGTTTATTGACAGATTTTAGCATGAAGGGCTGTTGAATTTTATCGAAGGCCTTCTCTGCATCTATTGAGATAATCATGTGGTTTTTGTCTTTGGTTCCATTTATGTGATGGATTGCATTTATGGATTTGCATATGTTGAACCAGCCTTGCATCCCTGGGATGAAGCCTACTTGGTCGTGATGGATAAGCTTCTTGATGTGCTGTTGCAATCTGTTTGCCAGTATTTTATTGAAGATTTTTGTGTCGATGTTCATCATGGATATTGGCCTGAAGTTTTCTTTTTAATTGAGTCTCTGCCTGGTTTTGGTATCAGGATGATGTTGGTCTCATAAAATGAGTTAGGGAGGAGTCCCTCCCTTTGTATTGTTTGATACAGTTTCAGAAGGAATGGAACCAGCTCCTCTTTGTACATCTGGTAGAATTCGGCGGTGAACCGTCTGGACCTGGACATTTTTTGGTTGGTAGGCTTTTGATTGCTGCCTCTACTTCATCCCTTGTTATTGGTCTATTCAGGGTTTTGACTTCTTCCTGGTTTAGGCTTGGGAGGATGCCTGTGTCCAGGAATTTATCCATTTCTTCCAGGTTTGCTAGTTTATGTGCATAGAGTTGTTTGTAATAATCTCTGATGATGGTTTGAATTTCTGTGGAATCTGTGGTGATATCCCCTTTATCGTTTTTTTTGCATTTATTTGATTATTTTCTCTTTTCTTTTTTATTAATCTGGCTAGTGGTCTGTCTATTTTGTTGACCTTTTCAAAACACCAGCTCCTGGATTTATTGATTTTTTGAAGAGTTTTTCGTGTGTCTATCTCCTTCAGTTCTGCTCTGATCTTAGTTATTTCTTGTCTTCTGCTAGGTTTTGAGTTTTTTTGATCTTGCTCCTCTAGCTCTTTCAATTTTGATGATAGGGTGTCGATTTTAGATCTTTCCTCTCTTCTCTGGTGGGCATTTATTGCTATAAATTTCCCTCTCAATACTGCTTTAAAGGTGTCCCAGAGATTCTGGTAAGTTGTGTCTTCATTCTGGTTGGTTTCAAAGAATATCTTTATTTCTGCCTTCATTTCGTTGTTCATCCAATCAACATTCAGAAGCAAGTTGTTCAGTTTCCAAGTGGTTGTGTGGGTTTGAGTGTGTTTCTTGATCCTGAGTTCTAGTCTGATTGCGCTGTGGTCTGATAGCCTGTTTGTTATGATTTCTGTTCTTTTGCATTTGCTGAGGAGTGATTTGTTTCCAATGATGTGATCAATTTTAGACTAAGTGCAATGTGGTGCTGAGAAAAATGTATATTCTGCGGATTTGGGATGGAGCATTCTGTATATGTCTATGAGTCACCATTTTAGCTGGCGATTGGAGCTCCGGGAAGACAGAGTCACCCATTCATCTGATTAAAAGGGGACTGAATGAGGGAGCCAGGCCAGGAGATTCCTGGGCAAAAAAGCACCATGAACCTCAGCTCAGCTGTTTCAGCTGGCGCAGTGGGTCACCGCATGGGAAATCACACAGATCCCGGTGCCTTTTCAACAGCTGACTGGAACACCTCAGAGACAATCAACAATTCAACTTAAAAAAAAAAGGCTCTGAGGCAGGGAGCCAGGTGATCAGGCTTGGCTGGTCCCACCCCCCACAAAAAAACAGTAATC
The DNA here is from genome assembly GCA_036589455.1 of Ateles fusciceps. Lineage (NCBI taxonomy): Eukaryota > Metazoa > Chordata > Mammalia > Primates > Atelidae > Ateles > Ateles fusciceps. The sequence continues at coordinate 1,453,367 of JAZHEH010002491.1, read as the reverse complement.
TGAAATGCTATGGATTGAGAGTTTCACAGCAAGCACAGATGAACCCAGGATGGTCCACCTCTGTAGGGGAGGGGCATCCGCCATTACCGAGGCACTCCACCACTACGGAGGTAGTTTGCCATTGCTGAGGCAGCCCGCCACTGCTGAGGCAGCCCTCCATTACAGAGAGAGTCCGCCATTACAGAGGTGGGCGGCCATTGCCGAGGCAGTCTTAACTATACCCATATAAACAGGACTGCAGGGAAGTTCACAAGGCAGCTGGATGGAGCCCACAGCAGCTCAGCAAACCCTCTGCAGGCAGATAGTAACTAGGCTGCCTCCTCGCTGGGCAGGGGAGCCCTGAGAAAAAGGCAGCAGCACAACAGAAACTCATAAATAAAGCCCTAACTCCCCAGAACAGAGCACCTTGGAAAAAAAAAGGGGGGGTTGCTTATGAGTTCAGCTGCAGCAGATTTAAAAGTGCCTGCCCAGCAGCTCTGAATGAACAACTGGGCTCACAGCTCAGCACTTGAGCTCCTATAAAGGACAGACTCTCTCCTCAAGCAGCTCCCTGACCCCCATATATCCAAAGAGTCACCTTATAAAGGAGAGCTCAGACTGGCATCAGGTGGGGTATCCTTCAGGGACAAAGATCACAGAAAAAGAAAATGGCAGCAACCCTTACTGTTCTGCAGCCACTGCAGGTGATCCCCCAGGCAAGCAGGGCCTGGAGTGGACCTCAGCAGTCCTACAGTAGAGGGGCCAGACTGCTAGAAGGAAAACTAAGAAACAGAAAGGAATAACTTCATCATCAACAAACTGGACGTTCACTCAGAGACCCAATCTGAAAGTCAACAACTACAAAGACAACAGGTGGATAAATCCACAAAGATGGGAAGAAACCAGCACAAAAAGGAGGAAAACACCTGAAACCAGAATGCCTCTCCTCCTACAAGGGATCACAACTCCTCACCAGCAAGGGAACAAGGCTGGATGGAGAATGAGTGTGACGAAATGACAGAATCAGGCTTCAGAAGGTGGGTAATAAGAAACTTCTGTGAGCTAAAAGAACATGTTCTAACCCAATGCAAAGAAACTACGAACATTGAAAAAAGATTTGATGAAATGCTAACGAGAATAAACAACTTACAGAGGAATATAAGTGAATTGATGGAGCTGAGAAACACAACAGAGAACTTTGTGAAGCATACACAAGTTTCAACAGCCGAATTGACCAAGCAGAAGAAAGGATATCAGAGATCGAAGACCAACTCAATGAAATAAAACAAGACAGCAAGGTTAGAGAAAAAGAGTAAAAAGGAATGAACAAAGTCTCCAAGAAATATGGGACTATGTGAAAAGAGCTAATCTACGTTTGATAGGTGTACCTGGAATGTGACGGAGAGAATGAATCCAAGCTGGAAAATACTCTTCAGAATATTATCCAGGAGAACTTCTCCAACCTAGCAAGGCAGGCCAATATTCAAGTCCAGGAAATACAGAGAACACCACAAAGATATTCCTCAAAAGAGCAATCCCAAGGCACATAATCATCAGATTCACCAGGGTTGAAATGAAGGCAAAAATGCTAAGGGAAGCCAGAAGAAAGGTCAGGTTACCCACAAAGGGAAGCCCATCAGACTCACAGCAGATCTCTCAGCAGAAACCCTACAAGCCAGAAGAGAGTGGGGGCCAATATTCAACATCCTTAAAGAAAAGAACTTTCAACCCAGAATTTCATATCCAGCCAAACTAAGCTTCATAAGTGAAGGAAAAATAAAATCCTTTAGGAACAAGCAAGTACTCAGAGATTTCATTGCCACCAGGCCTGCCTTACAAGAGCTCCTGAAAGAAGCACTAAACATAGAAAGGAACAACCAGTACCAGCCACTCCAAAAACATACAAAATAGTAAACAGCATCAACACAGTGAAGAAACTGCATCAACTAACAGGCAAAACAGCCACCTAGCATCAAAATGGCAGGATCAAATTCACACATAACAATATCAACCCTAAATGTAAATGGGCTAAATGACCCAATGAAAAGACACAGACTGGCAAATTGGATAAAAAGCCAAAACCCATCGGTGTGCTATATCCAGGAAACCCATCTCACATGCAAGGATACACAAAGGCTCAAAATAAAGGGATGGAGGAAGATTTACCAAGCAAATGCAGAGCAAAAAAAAGCAGGAGTTGCAATTCTTGTCTCTGATAAAATAGACTTTAAACCAACAAAGATCAAAGAGACAAAGAAGGACATTACATAATGGTAAAAGGATCAATGCAACAAGAAGAGCTAATGATTCTAAATATATATGCACCCAATACAGGAGCCCCCAGATACATAAGGCAAGTTCTTAATGACTTACAAAGAGACTTAGACTCCCACACAATAATAGTGGGAGACGTCAATACTCTACTGTCAATATTAGACAGATCAACGAGACAGAAAATTAACAAGGATATCCAGGACTTGAACTCAGACCTGGACTAAGCAAACCTAATAGACATTTACAAAACTCTCCACCCCAAATCCACAGAATATACATTCTTCTCAGCACCACATCGCACCTACTCTAAAATTGACCACATAATTGGAAGTAAATCACTCCTCAGCAAATGCAAAAGAACAGAAATCGTAACAAACACTCTCTCAGACCACAGTGCAATCAAATTAGAACTCAGAATTGAGAAACTAACTCAGAACCACACAGCTTCATGGAAATTAAACAACTGGCTCTTCCAATGTTGACTGGATAAACAAAGCAATGAAGGCAGAAATAAAGATGTTCTTCAAAATCAACAAGAACGAAGACGCAACATACCAGAATCTCTGGGACACATTTAAAGCCATCTCTAGAGGAAAATATATAGCAACAAATGCCCACATGAGAAGCAAGGAAAGATCTAAAATCGACATCCTATTGTCAAAATTGAAAGAGCTAGAAGAGCAAGACCAAAAAAACTCAAAGCCTAGCAGAAGACAAGAAATAACTAAGATCAGAGCAGAACTGAAGGAGATAGAGACATAAAAAAACCCTTCAAAAAATCATTAAATCCAGGAGTTGGTTTTTCGAAAAGATCAACAAAATAGACAGACCACTAGCCAGATTAATAAAAAGAAAAGAGAGAATAATCAAATAGGTGCAATAAAAAACGATAAAGGGGATATCACCACAGATTCCACAGAAATTCAAACCATCATCAGAGATTATTACAAACAACTCTATGCACATAAACTAGTAAACCTGGAAGAAATGGATAAATTCCTGGACACTTGCATCCTCCTGAGCCTAAACCAGGAAGAAGTCGAAACCCTGAATAGACCAATAACAAGGTCTGAAGTTGAGGCAGCAATTAGGGGCTTACCACCCAAAAAAAGCCTAGGTCCAGATGGGTCCACAGCCGAATTCTACCAGACATACAAAGAGGAGCTGGTACCATTCCTTCTGAAACTATTCCAAACAATCCAAAAGAGGGAATCCTTTCCAAATCATTTTATGAGACCAACAACATCCTGATACCAAAACCCAGCAGAGACTCAGCAAGAAAAGAAAACTTCAGGCCAATATCCATGATGAACATTGACGGAAAAAATCTTCAATAAAATACTGGCAAACAGATTGCAACAGCACATCAAAAAGTTTATCCACCATGACCAAGTAGGATTCATCCTGAGGATGCAAGGCTAGTTCAACATATGCAAGTCTATAAACATAATTCACCACATAAACAGAACCAAAGACAAAAACCACATGATTATCTCAATAGATGCAGAGAAGGCCTTTGAAAAAATTCAACAGCCCTTTATGCTAAAAACCCTCAATAAACTAGGTATTGATGGAACGTATCTCAAAATGATAAAAGCTATTTATGACAAACCAACAGCCAATATCATACTGAATGGGCAAAAACTGGAAGCATTCCCTTTGAAATCTGACACTAGACCAGGATGCTCTCTCTCACCACTCCTACTCAATATAGTACTGGAAGTTCTAGCCAGAGCAATCAAGCAAGAAAAAGAAGTAAAGTGTATTCAAATAGGAAAGGAAGAAGTCAAATTGTCTCTATTTGCAGATGACATGATTGTATATCTAGAAGACCCCATCATTTCAGCCCAAAATCTCCTGAAACTGATAAGCAACTTCAGCAAAGTCTCAGGATACAAAATCAATGTGCAAAAATCACAAGCATTCCTATACACCAATAACAGACTTAAAGAGAGCCACATCAAGAACCAACTGCCATTCACAATTGCTACAAAGAGAATAAAATACCTAGGAATACAACTAACAAGGAATGTAAAGGACCTCTTCAAGGAGAACAACAAAACACTGCTCAAAGGAATAAGAGAGGACACAAACAGGTGGAGAAACATTCCATGTTCATGGTTAGGAAGAATCAATATTGTGGAAATGGCCATACTGCCCAGAGTAATTTACAGATTCAATGCTATCACCATCAAGCTACCAATGACCTTCTTCACAGAACTGGAAAAAACCACCTTAAACTTCATATGGAACCAAAAGAGAGCCCGCATAGCCAAGTCAATTCTAAGCAAAAAGAACAAAGTGGGAGGCATCACACTCCCGGACTTCAAACTATAGTACAAGGCTACAGTAATCAAAACAGCATGATACCGGTACCAAAACAGAGATATAGACTAATGAAACAGAACAGAGGCCTCCATGGCAACACAACACATCTACAACCATCTGATCTTTGACAAATTTGACAAAAACAAGCAATGGGGAAAGGAGTCCCTGTTTAATAAATGGTGTGGGGAAAACTAGCTAGCCATGTACAGAAAGCAGAAACTGGACCCCTTCCTGACACCTTACACTGAAATTAACTCCAGATGGATTAAAGATTTAAACATAAGACCTAACACCATAAAAACACTAGAAGAAAATCTAGGCAAAACCATTCAGGACATAGGCATAGGCAAGGACTTCATGACCAAAACACCAAAAGCATTGGGAACAAAAGCCCAAATAGACAAATGGGACCTAATCAAACTCCACAGCTTCTGCACAGCAAAAGAAACAGTCATTAGAGTGAATTGGCAACCAACAGAATGGGAAAAAATTTTGCAGTCTACCCATCAGACAACAGGCTGATATCCAGAATCTACAAAGAACTAAAACAGATTTACAAGAAAAGAAAACAAACAAGCCCATTCAAAAGTAGACAAAGGATATGAACAGACACTTTACAAAAGAAGACATATATGAGGCCAACAAACATATGAAAAAATGTTCATCACCACTGGTCATTAGAGAAATGCAAATCAAAACTACATTGAGATACCATCTCACGCCAGTTAGAATGGCAATCATTAAAAAATCTGGAGAAAACAGATGCTGGAGAGGATGTGGAGAAATAGGAACACTTTTACACTGTTGGTGGGAGTGTAAATTAGTTCAACCATTCTGGAAGACAGTGTGGCGATTCCTCAAGGACCTAGAAATAGAATTCCATTTGACCCAGCAATCCCATTACTGGGTATATATCCAAAGGATTATAAATCGTTCTACTATAAGGACACATGCACACGAATGTTCATTGCAGCACAGTTTACAATAGCAAAAACCTGGAACCAACCCAAATGCCCATCGATGATAGACTGGACAGGGAAAATGTGGCACATACACACCATGGAATATTACGCAGCCATCAAAAATGATGAGTTCGTGTCCTTTGTAGGGTCATGGATGAACCTGGAAACCATCATTCTCAGCAAACTGACGCAAGAACAGAAAATCGAACATCGCATGTTCTCACTCATAGGCAGGTGTTGAACAATGAGAACACATGGACACAGGGAGGGTAGCATCACACACTGGGGTCTGTCAGGGGGAATAGGGGAGGGACAGCGGGGGTTGAGGAGTTTGGGAGAGAGAGCATGGGGAGAAATGCCAATTATAGGTGATGGGGAGGAAGGCAGCAAATCACACTGCCATGTGTGTACCTATGCAGCAATCTTGCATGTTCTTTACATGTACCCCAAAACTTAAAATGCAATAAAAAATCATCGGTTTTCTAAATAGACTAAAGACTTGAACAGGCACTTCAAAAAAGAAAATATATGAAAAGCTACTTGGAGTTAAAAAATTACTCAACATGTAAGAAGTCATCAGGGATATGCAAATTAAAACCACAATGAAAGACACCTAACTATATGTTAGGTACAAGAAACCCACCTAAAATATAATGCTGTAGGTAAGCTAAAAGTAAAAGGGTGGGAAGAGTGATATCATTCAAAAGATATTAACATCAGACAAGCTAGACTTTGGGCACTACATAATGATAAAAGTGATAGTTCACCAAGAAGTCAACATGGTAATAGTTCTAAATGGGTACACACCTGACATCAGAGCTTTAATGTACATGAAATAAAAATGGGTGGAACTGAAGAGAAATTGGCAAAGCCACAATTATAATTGGAGACTTTAACATTTCTCTCTCAGTAATATAGAACAAGCAAACAGAAAATTAGTAAGGATGTAAGAGAACTGAATAACATATCAACAAATTAGATCTGATTGATATTTGCATAACACTTCACCTCAAAATAGTAAAGTACACATTCTCTTAAGTACATGTAGAATATTCAGCAAGATAGATGGTCCTGGGTCAGAAAGCAAACCTAGAGAAATTTAAAAGAATTAGAATCATACAATATATGGTCCTTGATTACATGAAATTAAATTAGAAATCAGTAACAGAAAAATAAGTGAAAAAATCCTGAAACACTTGGAAATTAAACAATAAACTTCTAAATAATCACAGGGTTAAAAGGAAATTTCAAGGGAAAGTAGAAAATATTTGGAACTGAACAAAAAAATGAAAATGCAACGTATTGTAATTTGTGGGATGTTAGCTGAATCATTGCTTAGACTCTGGAACATTTATGGCACTAGGTTCTTACATTAGAAAAGAATTCTCAAATCAGTCATCCAAGCTCCTTCCAGGGGAGGCAGTGCTTTAGCTGAGATCAGGCCTTAACAAGGAATAGAAAAGAGGAAATGTGGACCTGGCTGAAGGCACTGTGCTGGCAAAGGTCCTATTGGGAAAGAACTTGGGAAGTGGGAGGCCAGTGTGGTTGGGAGAAAGAGAGGAAGTATAGAATGGGGTGAAATGGGATGTCAGGAGGGGATACTGTGTAAGACATTGTAAACCATGATTTAAAGGAGTTTTATCTTTGTCCTTAAAACAGTGAAAGTCATTGATGGAGATGACATGATTAGATTTGTTTGGGGAAGATCTCTGGCTCCTATCTAAAGGATGGATTAGAGGGAGGCCAGAGGGAACATGAGTAGACCATTTAGGGGAATATGGCACCACATAGTAGTCAAAAGACTACCCAGTGACATCTTCAGGAGAACAATATCTGGAGCCACCTGGCTTAAGATTAACCCTGGCTTCATTATTTGCGTAGGACCTTGGCCAAATCACTTGACTTTGCTCTCTCTCACTTTCAATGTGAGATTAAATGAGTTAATGTAAGTGAAGTAATCAGAATGATACAGAGAAAAAACAGTGCTTTAGAAGAGCGACTGGATGAGAGACGGTAATGATAACTTAGGCAGAGGTAGAGACGAGAGATGTGCATAAAGATATATTTAAGAGGTAAGAACCAACAAAATGTGGTGGTGGATTGGTTACGGAGGATGGAGAGAGAGTAGAGTGTCAGGCATGACACCAAGTCTCTGACTTCCACATCTGGATGGATGGTGGCAACATTCAGTGAGATGGAGAGCACTGAAAGAGGACCAGGTTTGGAGGAATTGATGTGGGCTTGGTTTTGCTCATGCTGAGTATACTTCTAACGCCCAATATGAAGAAAATGCCTTTCATTCCTTCATGTGAACTAGGAGTAAATAAATGAACTTGTGTTAGTCTACTTTCTGCCCAAAATCACTGCCACAAACGAGCCAATAGGTGTCATCAGTGACCAACAAGAGCTGAATTACTTATTTTTCCTCCTAGATCTGGTTTGATACTTTTTCCTTTACCTTTCCCGATTCTCCTATATGAGAACATAAAACAAAACATGGAATTTTATTTTGAATAACATATAACATTAATACCACTTATCTCAAAATAATAGAAGTTAATTTATAAAACAAATGTATGTCAAATTTCCATAGTCACACAGATACTAATACTGTTTACTTAAGACAGCTTCTTTAATAAATCTTAACCTAGTTCTACATAAAATGCATTGCTGCTAAAACTAATGAGATATCACTTCCAGTAATGACTGGATCAGCTCCTCTCAGACCAAGCTGCCCAGAGATAGCAGCAGTAACCAGCACTTCGGGAGGCAGAGGCAGCTGGATCACGAGGTCAAGTGTTCAAGACCAGCCTGGCCAACAAGGTGAAACCCGTCTTTACTAAAAATACAAAAATTAGCCGGCATGGTGGCACGCACCTGTAATCCCAGCTACTCAGGAGACTGAGGCAGGAGAATCGCTTGAACCCAGGAGGCAGAGGTTGCAGTGAGCCGAGGTGGTGCCACTGCACTCCAGCCTAGGCGACAGAGGGAGACTGCGTCTCAAAAAAAAAAAAAAAAAAAAAAACAGCCGCTCGAAGGCCCTGCAGAACACTCAGAAGTGGGCAGACACTGCAGAGATGCCTCGAACCTCTATTCTGAGGCTTCATTTTTTTTCTTATTTTCGTTCCTGTTTTCTTTTCTTGACTTCCAATGTGTTACTCATTCTGAATTATCTGTGGTTATTGATGAGTGTATCTCTTTGGCTAGATTTCTTAGTGGTTGCTCTTGGAATTATTTTATTCATACATAACTTACCACAGTCTATTAATGTCAACATTCCATTGTAGTGATGCATAAAACCTTATCTCCCTTTAATTCTTTACCTTCCCTCATTTATAACTGTCTTAAATATTTCCTGTATGTACATTGAGAACACAGCAGCCAACAATTTTAAAAACCTGAAAGAAGATCATAGTATTTTCTTATATTTTTACTGTTTCCATTGTTCTTTATTCCTGATGCTCTAAGATTCTTTTATCACATCCCATTTAGAGAATTTCCTTTCACCATTCTTTTTAAGGTAGGTCTGCTGGTAACAGATTATCTTAGACTTTATCTGAGGTTGTTTCTGTTTCCTCTTCATTCCAGAAGGATATTTTCCCTAGATATAAAATTCTGGGTTGACAGTTCTTTTTGTTCAACACTTGAAAAATATTGTGCTACTTCCTTCTGTCTTCCATGGTTTCTAAGGAGAAATTAACTGTCGTTCAAATTGTTTTTCCCCTATTGGTTAATCTAAACGTTGTTTCTCTCTCACTGCTTTCAAGGTATTTTCTTTGTGTTTCATTTTCAGAAGTTTATGGTGTATCTGGCATGAATTGCTTGGGTTTACCCTGTTTGGGGTTTGCTCAGTGTCTTCAGCCTGTAGGTTTATGTCTTTTGCCAAATTTGAGGATTTCTTTTCAGCCATTACTTCCTCAAATATCTTTTCAACTCCACTTTTTTTTTTTTTTTTTTTGTGCCTTTTCTTATGTAGTAGTGTTGTGGTGTTGTGGTTGCTATTGCCAGTACCCCACCCTCCTCCTGCAATGCCAGTTCAGAAAGATCTTGTAGTAGAGTTTAAAGTTATTGATCTAGGATGATGTCAGCTATGTCACTGATTCATCGAAAGGCTCACTTGTTGATATGGTTCTGATCCTGGTGTCATGACTCTGTCTTTGTCCTCCCATTTGCTTAGGCTCACTACTTCCTATGAGAAGGAGGGGTTTCTCCCACCCCGCAACTGACTTCAAGCAGTAAGGCAATCTATATTCCTCTGTCTTCAGGTAAGTACCTTCAGCCTTTGTAACATACAAATCCAGTTTCTTGCCACCACATGCTCCTTCTGCATACAGAGCCCAGGAAACCTCTGGTTTTAGTCTCACCCTCTTTACTCTTCTATCTGTGGTCTGTTGACTTATTTATCTTACTTTTGAGTACTGCTCTGCCTTTTTAACTATCACTGCTTCGTGGCTTTATGTCTAGAGTGGAATGGCTGTGTGGAAGCATAAACTGGTTGAGAAGTTCTTGTGCATTCTTTTTTTAAAAAAATTGAGGCAAGGTTTCACTATGTTGCCCGAGTTGGTCTCAAGCACTTGAGCTCAAGCAATCCCCCTGCATTAGCCTCTGAAGTAGTTAGACTACAGGTACAAGCCACTGCACCCGGCTTAACCCAGTTTGCTGAACAAAATCTCTCTAAATATTTTTGAATCTTTGATTACTTCATTCTTTACATCTGGTTTTGCACAGAAAGCAGTGTGATTCTACACCAGTCATTCACCCTCTCTGGCTGCAGTTTCTGAAATGTATAGTGAGATGGCTGCACTAAATCCTTTTTAGCTCTTAGAGTCTATAGATAAGTCAAAAAAGATACAAAATGATCAAGAAGAAGAAGTTACTCCTGATTCTAAACTTCAAAATCAGGATTTTCCAAGTTGTAAAGATAAAAGAATCGATAGTATCAAATTTCAATTTTGATGATAGCAAAGGATTCTTGGCTATTAGAAATAGAAAACATTTCTTGAAAAACAAATACCTTAAGATAAATAAAATACAGTCTTACAGAAATCACTGGGTAATAATCACAAGGAGTTTGTACTCCAAGAGTCCAGGTTGTAAATATACATTATTTCAGGAAAAGTTTAAATAAATATATATTCCTTGTTAGAAGAAGTGGGATTTTGTTAAAACAAAAACAACCCAGCTGCCCATAAAATACTTTTTGTTTTTCTTAAAATACTTTTATTATTATGCCAAGTCATAAACTATTCACTAACAAATAAGGCTAAAACCCTGTTTAGGCCATTTTTGGATTACTATAAAGAAATAACCAATCATCTCAGCCCAAAATCTCAAGATGATAAGCAACTGCAGCAAAGTTTCAGAATACAAAATCAATGTGCAAAAATCACAAGCATTCCTATACACCACTAACAGACAAACAGAGAGCCAAATCATGAGTGAACTCCCATTCACAATTGCTACAAAGAGAATAAAATATCTAGGAATACTACAAACAAAGGATGTGAAGGACATATTCAAGGAGAACTACAAACCACTGCTCAAGAAAATAAGAGAGGACACAAACAGATGGAAAAACATTCCATGCTCATAGTTAGGAAGAATCAATATCGTGAAAATGTCCATATGTCCAAAGCAATTTATAGATTCAATGCTATCCCCATCAAGCTACCATTGACCTTCTTCACAGAACTTTAAACTTAAAAAACACCTTAAACTTCAAATGGAACCAAAAAAGAGCCCACATAGCCAAGACAATCCAAAGCAAAAAGAACAAAGCTGGAGGTATCATACTACCTGACTTTGAACTATACTACAAGGCTACAGTAATCAAAACAGCATGGTACTGGCACCAAACAGAGATATAAACCAATGGAACAGAACGGAGCCCTCGGAATTAACGCCACACATCTACAACCATCTGATATTTGGCAAACCTGACAAAAACAAGCAGTGCGGAAAGGATTCCCTGTTTAATAAATGGTGTTGGGAAAACTAGCTAGCCATATGCAGAAAACTGAAACTGGACCCCTTCCTTACACCTTATACAAAAATTAACTCAAGATGGATTAAAGACTTTAATGTAAGACCTAAAACCATAAAAATCATAGAAGAAAACCTAGGCAATACCATTCAGGACATAGGCATAGGCAAGGACTTCATGACTAAAACACCAACAGCAATGACAACAAAAGAGATAATAGACAAATGGATCTAATTAAACTAAAGAGCTTCTGCACAGCAAAAGAAATAATCACTAGAGTGAACCAGCAACCAACAGAATGGGAAAAAAAAAATGGCAATCTAGCCATCTGAGAAAGGGCTAATATCCAGAATCTACAAAGAACTAAAGCAGATTTACAAGAAAAAAACGACCCCATCAAAAAGTGGGCAACAGATATGAACACACTTTTCAAAAGAAGACATTTATGCAGCCAACAAACATACGAAAAAATGCTCACCATCACTGGTCATTAGAGAAATGCAAATTAAAACCACATTAAGATACCATCTCATGCCAGTTAGAATGGAGATCATTAAAAAATCTGGAGACAACAGATGCTGGAGAGGATGAGGAGAAACAGGAATGCTTTTACACTGTTGGTGGGAGTGTAAATTAGTCCAACCATTGTGGAAGGCAGTGTGGTGATTCCTCAAGGATCTGGAAATAAAAATACCATTAGACCCAGGATTCCCATTACTGGGTATATACCCAAAGGATTATAAATCATTCTATTATTAAGACACATGCACATGTATGTTCATTGTGGCACTGTTTACAATAGCAAAGACCTGGAACCAACCCAAATGCCCATCGATGATAGAGTGGACAGGGAAAATGTGGCATATATACACCATGGAATGCTATGCAGCCATAAAAAAGGATGAATTCATGTCCTTTGCAGGGACTTAGATGAATCTGGAAACCATCATTTGCAGCAAACTGACACAAGAACAGAAAACCAAGCACCACATGTTCTCACTCATAGGTGGGTGTTGAGCAATTAAAACACATGGACACAGGGAGGGGAACATCACACACTGGGGTCTGTTGTGGGGTAGGGGGGCTAGGGAAGGGATAGCATAGGGTAGGGAGATTGGGGAGGGATAACATTGGGAGAAATACCTAATATAGGTGACAGAGGGATGGAGGCAGCAAACCACCATGGCATGTATATATCTATGTAACAACCTTGCAAGATCTATACATGTACCCTAGAACTTAAAGTATAATAAAAAATATATATACATTTTTTTTAAAAGCAATACTCTAGACTCGGTGAAGAAAAGAGATTTTATGGACTCATGGTTCTGCAGGGTGTACAGGAAGCTTGGCACAGGCATCTCCTCAGCCCTGAGGCCTAGGGAGGCCTCAGGAAGCTTCCAATTATGGCAAAAGGTAAAGGGTGAGCAGGCATCTCATATGGCAAAGCGGGAGCAAGACCATGTTTGTATTGCATAGTACTGGTACCAAAATAGATACATAAACCAATGGAACAGAACAGAGGCCTCAGAAATAACACAAGTGCCACACACTTGTTAGAAGCCATTTCTTCCAAGAATGAACTCACTATGGTGAGGACAGCACCAAGTGATGAGGAATCCACCCCTGTGACCCAGACACCTCCCCCCAGGACTCATCTCCAACACTGAGGATTACAATTCAACATGAGATTTGGTAGGGACATACATTCAAACAATATAAAACCCCCTTATTTTTATCAATAACTTTAATTTCTTTATCATTTCAGGTTACTTAATATCTTGCCATGCTTGCTTGATTATTGTTTTGTCAGGTCCAGTTCCACATCTCAAGATCTTGGAATATTATTTGAACTTGGAATTTGTTATATTTGCAATGTATGTCAGTTGAAAGATAAAGCTTTCTAATGTATTGGTTAAAAGAAAAGGATTAAAAATATGCCTGTATTGCATGGTACTGGTACCAAAACAGATATATAAACCAATGGAACAGAACACAGGCTTCAGAAATAATGCCACACACCTAAAACTATCCGATCTTTGACAAACCTGACAAAAACAAGCAATAGGGAAAGGGTTCCCTATTTAATAAATGATGTTGGGAAAACTGGCTAGCCATATGCAGAAAGCTGAAACTGGATTCTTTCCTTACACCTTATACAAAAATTAACTCCAGATGGATTAAAGATTTAAATGTAAGACCTAAAACCATAAAAACCCTAGAAGAATACCTAAGCAATACCACTCAGGACATAGGTATAGGCAAGGACTTCATGACTAAAACACTAAAAGCAATGGCAACAGAAGCCAAAATAGACAAATGGGATCTAATTAAACTAAAGAGCTTCTGCACAGTAAAAGAAATTATCATCAGAGTGAACAGGCAACCCACAGAATGGGAGAATATTTTTGCAGTCTACCCATCTGACAGAGGGCTACAAAGAACCAAACAAACTTATAAGAAAAAAACAAACAACCCCATCAAAAAGTGGGCAAAGGATATGAACAGACACTTCTCAAAAGGAGACATTTATGCAGCCAACAAACATATGAAAAAAAGTTCATCATCACTGGTCATTAGAGAAATACAAAGTAAAACCACATGGTCAGGAGACAACAGATGCTGGAGAGGATGTGGAGAAATAGGAATGCTTTTATACTGTTGGTGGGAGTATAAATTAATTCAACCATTGTGGAAGACAGTGTGGCAAATTCCTCAAATGTATTTCTAGAACTAGAAATACATTTGACCCAGCAATCCCATTACTGAGTATATACCCAAAGAATTATAAATCATTCCATCATAAAGACACATGAACACATATGTTTACTGCAGCACTGTTCACAATAGCAAAGACTTGGAACCAACCCAAATGCCCATCAATGACAGACTGGATAAAGAAAATGTGGCACATATAACCATGGAATACTTATGCAGCCATTAAAAAGAATGAGTTCATGTCCTTTGCAGGGACAAGAATGAAGCTGGAAACCATTCTCAGCAAACTAACACAAGAACAGAAAACCAAACACTGCATGTTCTCACTGATAAGTGAGAGCTGAACAATGAGAACACATGGACATAGGGAGGAGAACAGCACACACTGGGGACTGTCAGGGGGTGGGAGGCCAGGGGATGGATAGCATTAGGAGAAATACCTAATGTAGATGACAGGGTGATGGATGCAGCCAACCACCACGGCACGTGTATACCTATGTAACAAACCTGAATGTTCTGCACATGTGCCCCAGAACTTAAAGTACAATTTTTAAAAAAAGGTCTGTATTGACAAGTAAATTCTTGAGATTTTTATGTGTAATAGAATGTTAATTTCTTGAGAAATTTTTTCTTTATTTAATTTTAAAATAAAAGAAAAAGAAATTTAATTTCTTTTATTTTAGAAAATTTATCTAGTTCTCAAAGCCTGTATCAGGTAATGAGAAGGAAAAAACGATTGGCCTGAGTTGTATCATAACTTGAAAACAATGCATGGCTCCTGCTTACATTGCTATAGAATCATGATAATTAGCAATCAGAACTTGCTTTAATCAGTGAATAGTGGTTTGATTGCTCTCATCCAGGATTTGGCAAATTTTTTTCTGTGAAGGGGCAAATGGAAATCGCTTCAGCTTTGCAGTCCTTATGGTCTCTGTCACCTTACCCAACTCTGCTGTTGAAACGCAAAAACAGCCACAGAAAATATGTAAATGACCAGTGTGACTGTTTTCCTGTAAGACTTTATTTACAAAAAGAGGTGGGAGTCCACTTTTGGCCTACAGTCCATACTTTGGCAATCCAGACTTAAAGTATGCGTTATCTACAAGGAAAATGAGAGAACAAATGCACTAGATGTACAAATGAACTGAAACCCCTAAAAATTGGGATAATAGTTTATAGATCATATCGTTATTTGAGCCTCCATTTTATCTGTGCCATCTATGTACATGTGACCTTTGCCAAAACTGGCAAGTTTAGTGCTATTCTAGCCCAGCAGCAGGCAAGGCACTACCTCAGGTTCCAGGCACCGCCCACGTGTGGACATGTGTGGTTGGATGAGCAATGTCTCTGTGTAGACTCTGCTGACTGTGGACAGTTCTGCCCTCACCACAGCCTGCAGGCATCAGGGCTTGATACATCTACTGTTGATATTGCACCATTCTTGATATCTGGGGAGGGTCTCATATCCTCATCACCAGAGGACACCCCATTTCCATCCCACGCACTGCTATAAATAAGCCAGCAACTTCTCTGGATCCCATGAGAACAGCTGCTAGGCTTCTTTAACATGACCATTACCTCTGATAGACTGCAATCTAGTAGATACAGCCAACTTGGCATTGTTTTAGTTCTATTTATCTGGAACTACACAAGTGTCAACAGAATTAGACTGTGACACCCTTCACAGAATGTATGAGGCACCCTCCATGGAGGATAGGAGACACACTGGTCTCACGGAGTCATGTGGAGGCTCACAGGGAGAACCGCTCTGCTCTACTCACGGGACTCACTCACTTCCACTTCAGAAGTGCTGAGTCCTGCCTGAGCAGCTGGCTCAGAGCCAATACCTGCCAGACACTAATGGCACCCTGCATCCCACCTCCTAGGTGACTTTTAGTTAACAGACTTCATTGAATTTAACACTTTTAAAATAACAATGTTATTTCTGGTGGTGTTGTCTTCCCAGCGAGATGAAGTGTTCCTGAAGTCCACATTTCTCCTGGTTTACCAGGACTGCATCCTCCCACTTCCATGTTCTACACACCTGCCCCTACACAATTGGGCAGAAGAGAGACCGAGGCTGCATGATGGAAAGTTACCACTGACTTCCTTAAGCTAAACCAAGAAAATCAGGGCACCCTCCAAGCCCTGCTGTCACCAGATGAAGTTCATGAACCTTCTGACCTTTCAGAGCAGACCTCTTGGCCTTCTTGGGTGAAGTGAGAAAGAATGTGGCATGGCAGTTGCAGCGCCTGCCCTCAGCTTCCTGTGGAATGGATGGATCCTTCACAATCACTTGAGCAAAATAATCATAATTTAGCTTTTGATAAAATCTTGCTTTTATAGAAATCTTTACCATCAACTTAAAACTTAAATAGTTGGTTTTTGAAAAAAAAATTCTCTTTAAATTTGGATATAAAAGTATTCCTTATAAAAATTTCATTTATAGTTTAAAACATATTCAAATTATTGCATAAACATTTCTTTAAAAATATGGTCTGTACAAAAAAATTGAGTAAATCCTAAATTACAGAGTGATGGTGACTGTGACTTTAGTATCCTGAGACTTTGCTGAAGTTGCTTATCATCTTAAGGATATTTTGGGTTGAGACGATGGGGTCTTTTAAATAAACAATCTCATGTCATCTGCAAATAGAGACAATTTGACTTCCTCTTTTTCTAATTGTATACCCTTTACTTCTTTTTCTTGCCTGATTGCTCTGGCTAGAACTTCCAATACTATGTTAAATAGGAATGGTGAGAGAGGCACCCTTGTTTAGTGCCAGATTTCAAAGGAAATGCTTCCAGTTTTTGCCCATTCAGTATGATATTGGCTGTCAGTTTGTCATAAATAGCTTTCATTATTTTGAGATATGTTCCATTGATACCTAGTTTATTGAGAGTTTTTAGCATAAAGGGCTGTTGAATTTTGTCAAAGGCCTTCCCTGCATCTGTTGAGATGATCATGTGGTTTTTGTCTTTGGTTCTGTTTATGTGATGGATTACATTTATAGACTTGCTATGTTGAACCAGCCTTGCATCCCCGGATGAAGCCTACTTAATCATGATGGATAAGCTTTTTGATGTGCTGTTGCATTCGGTTTGCCAGTATTTTATTGAAGATTTTTGCGTCGATGTTCATCATGAATATTGGCCTGAAGTTTTCTTTTTAGTTGTGTCTCTGCCAGGTTTTGGTATCAGGATGATGTTGGTTTCATAAAATGAGTTAGGGAGGATTCCCCTCCCTTTGTATTGTTTGATACAGTTTCAGAAGGAATGGAACCAGCTCCTCTTTGTACCTCTGGTAGAATTCGGCTGTGAACCTATCTGGTCCTGGACTTTTTTTGGTTGGTAGGCTATTAATTGCTGCCTCAACTTCCAACCTTGTTATCGATCCATTCAGGGATTCAACTTCTTCCTGGTTTAGGCTTGGGAGAGTGTACATGTCCAGGAATTTATCCATTTCTTCTAGATTTACTGGTTTATGTGCAGAGAGTTGTTTGTAGTAATCTCTGATGGAAGTTTGTATTTCTATAGAATTGGTAGTGACATCCCATTTGTCATTTTTTATTGCATCTATTCTATTCTTCTCTCTTTTCTTTTTTATCAATCTGGCTAGCAGTCTGTCTATTTTGTTGATCTTTTCAAAAGACCAGCTCCTGGATTTATTGATTTTTTGAAGAGATTTTGTGTCTCTATCTCCTTCAGTTCTGCTCTGATCTTAGTATTTCTTGTCTTCTGCTAGCTTTTGAATTTGTTTGATCTTGCTCCTCTAGCTCTTTCAATTTTGATGATAGGGTGTGCATTTTAGATCTTTCCTCGCTTCTCATGTGGGCATTTAGCTTATTCTTACCATTAAGCCAGGGCTGGGGCATTTTAAATGAAAGAAAATGCTAGTGAGTTTCTTTCAATGAATGTACAACATGAAGGAAGATAAATCTTTTTTCAAAATGCATTTTCCAAGACACTCTTCCATGCTCATTTGAGAATGTGACAAAGGAAGTTGACAAATGTGCACAACTTCAGAGTTTTTGACACATTAGAAAAGTATAGGGACAGTAGAGAAAAAGCTTCAGTCATGCTTAGGCCAGAAAGTGAAGTACATCTGCAGGGGACAGACCCACAGGGGTGTGGGCATCTCTGCCATTAAGGACTCTACCTTCTCTTCAGTCAGTGGAATCTCTTTTTTGTATTTTTAGTAGAGACTGGATTTCACCATTCTGGCCGCGCTGGTCTCAAACTCTTGATCTCAGGTGATCTTCAGGTCTCTCTTTGATTTTTTAAATGCCATTTTTTGGCTTCCAAAGCAAGAAGAGGTTGTCAGGGAGCCAAAAACATCCTGGAAATTAGTACCTGGGGGTTCTGTGTCAAGGAGTGTAACTTAGCAACACACTGAATCAATTGTGAGAGCTATGGTGGTGGGGGCAGGCAGCAGCAGAGCAGCCAGCAGACCTTCACCAAGTGGCCATGCTCGCGGTGCCTACCTGTGAGGGTGGGGGACTCACCACAGCAGAACCCATGGGAGGGTGGGCAGTGAGGGGAGTCTGGACTGTGAACTACATGGCCCACTCCTCCCTGCCTTCCCAGCCTCTTTTCATTGGTGAAATGTCCTATCTGTCAGGCCCGCAGAGGTGAGAAATATTGCAGCTCCCTTTCCTGAGTGCTTGTGATGGATGGCTAGGGGCAGACGTTAAAGAGCAGGCATAGTCTCAGTCTTCAGTGGTTTTGTGGTTGAATGTGCGAGGCTGGACCAACTCAAATAAAACCAGTTGAAATATATAATACCACGTACAAATGGAGCAAATTTGACTTGCCAACCCAGTAGCAGTGGGGAAACTCACCAGTTTAACAAAAGAGGAAGCCTGCCGTGTTCTCTGCCAGTGGAGGGCTTTGTCAGTTTGCAGCATTATAGAATATCCTTTGCTGTGGACTGGCTCAGCTTCCTTTTGCCAGTTGGGAGGCTTTCTTGGTGTGTGGAGGTGGTCAGAGCTAGCTGTCACCTGGCCACTGTGTTCTATTTCCTTAAAACAAAGAGGCAGAGAGAGAAGCCTACTTACTTAGGGTACTGTGCATCTAAGGGTTACAATTGTCCATACATTCATTTATTCAGCATGTATTCATGGAGCACCTCCTCTGCTCCAGGCACAGCACCGGGCTTTGAGGATGTGGTGAGAGCAGTCCTGACAAGATCTCTGTCCTTACGATACATGAGGTAGGCAGTAATCACACAAAACAATCACCAAAATTGTTGTATTTAAATTCCGACAGTACTGTGACCTGGGCTGTTAGTGGCCCTGTGACAGGCACATAGTCAACAGTAAGTGTACAGGTGCACCGTCCTACCCTCACTCTCCCTGTCCAAACCCCATTGTCTGTTGTTGTCAACCAGCTGGATTCAAATAAATTTTCAGATGAATCCCTTACTATTTGAACTCCGACATCCACTATCTGAAACTCAAGAACACATGGATTTGGCAACACTGTATCCCTGGATTTGGCAACACTGTATCCCTGGATTTGGCAATACTGTATCCCTGAAAACTCAGACTTGCTATGGGAATTCCAATATTCAGATAGCAAGCTTGGCTGACACAGGGAGACCCGGTCTCAAAAACAAAGAAAAAAAACGGTATGTGAATTGTGAATGAAGGGCAACACTGTGTCATAGGCAGGAACATGGAGGCCAAGAGTGTTCCGACTTGGTGATTAATGATACTGAATGAGAGCATAGGAGTGCGTGTGCAGCAATATAAACAGAAATCATTAATGGAATAAAGCTCACACTCAGGACTTTGGTAGTATGTCTGTCATTTAGTCCATTTCTCATACTCTATAAGACACACTGGACCTTAACCTGCTCATTTATATCTGACTTTGCCAGCAAAGATTTGCAGTGGAATGGAAAACGAGCCAGAAGAGAAGTGATTTTAGGATTACAATTAGATAAACAAGTACTCATCAACATCTGCTGTATGCCAGAATTGTCCTAGATGTTTTCATATATATTATCTAATTTAATCCTCTCCAACCACAAATGAAAAAACAAAGCCTGTGATCATAGTAATCATCAGTACTAGTGTTATTTGCATGCTTTTCAGGATTAAGTCACCAAAGTCAAACTCTTAAGTCATCAATTTCCATGAGGTAGAAACCAGTCGATACTTTGCAGATGAGTTTGGAAGACCCTTCTTCTGGGCCTGGCATTCCCCACAACCTTACACCAGACTTTGACCTTCTGTCTAAATATATTCATACCTGCAGACCCAGAGACACACTGACTGGACTGGAAGGCAAACATGTTATTCTTCTATTTCAAAGCTTCTGTCTCATATAGGATCTCACTCATAATGCAGTGCACTACAAATCCTAGAGTTTTCTTATAAGTAGCCCAATTAGTGTGCTACACTTTGTTGCATTTAAGAAAACACCATGGCAGTGGCTCACGCCTGTAATCTCAGCACTTTGGGAGTTCGAGGCGGGTGGATCACGAGGTCAGGAGTTCAAGACCAGCCTAGCCAAGATGGTGAAACCCCGTCTCTACCAAAAATACAAAAATCAGCCGGGCATGGTGGTAAGTGCCTGTAATCCCAGCTACTCGGGAGGCTGAGGCAGGAGAATCGCTTGAACCCAGAAGGCGGAGGTTGCAGTGAGCCAAGATTGCACCACTGCATTCTAGCCTGGGGAACAGAGCAAGACTCTGTCTCAAAACAAAAAAGAAAGAAAATACCATTTGGCAAATTGTAAACACATATACCAAAATGTTTAAAAACTTATTTTATCATATCTTCCTTTCAGAATATACTAATCACTTCAGAAGGCGGAAGTGGCTCAGGCCTTCTCAACTTAAGAGGCTAAGGGACTTTGGGTTGTATTATTAGCTCCATGAAATTTCATAGATGAGACATGAGCCTCAGCAGGGTTGTTTTTCTTCTTACTTTACCTTAAGTTTTTTCCACTGTGTCATGTTAACCGTGAGCAAATCAAAGGTATCCTACAGTTTGTAAGAGTGGCACAGTGCTTATTTGCAGCCTTTGGGAGAGGTGACACGAAGTGGGATTTCTGGAGAAGTCCCTGCTTTCCTTGGATTAATACTGTAAACAAGATGATGCAGGTGTTATTAGGGCCTCCCTTTCTCCCTACTTTCTATAGCCTGGGAAAAAGGGATGATCAATCTGGTTTGAGATCCACTGGGGTGCCCATTGCCTTTCCTTGCAGTGCCTTTGCTCTTGGCTTCATTTTTCCAAACTCCTCTCTCCCTTAGCTCTCCCCAGACCTGTGTCCTTGAGAGCAGGCCCTGGAATTCACTGTTCCTGCTAGTTAGGTCAGGACGTGGATTCTTCCAATTACCTCAGCCGTCAGGGCAATCTTCCCCACATCCTCCACACCAGGGGGCAGCAAGAGGCAGGCAGAAGGGATCCCAACCCTGAGCATTCTGAGCAGACTCTGGGACACCAGCCCTTTCGGGGGTGGGTCAGGAAACTAAAGGTTCACCAATTCAAAGGTGGAGGGGAAAAACAGTTCAGTCTTTGGAACCTGTCTTTGGTGTGAAAGGAGCGCTTGCCTCTGGCTCACAGCCCTGCAGCCAGCTCCACTGCTTGGCCCCAAACCCAGTTGTCTGGGAGGCACTGGCTGGGAGGTGGGCAAGGGAGGTGGGCTAAGGAGGATCTCCGCTTGGGGAAGCAGCCAGCCAGTCCAGCCCTTCTCAGGTGTCTGCTGGGGTGGCCCTCTCCCAGAGAGGGGGCACCTTCCTCCATCTGTCCCATGAGGAAAAGAGGAGAGGAGGACCAGGGAGAGGGATCCAGAGGAAAAGGAAACACCAAGTCCCAGGGATGCACTGAAAGAGACAGCTTCTCCTCCCTCTCAGGGCTAGGGGCTGAGAGGTGCCCCCCGCCCCCTGGGAGTGAGTGAGGAGGGAGCTGGGCAAGACCCAGCCTTGTTAGTGAGCAGCTCTGTGGCCTTGACTTGATCCCATATTCTGTCTCCTCATTTAGTAAAGGGCAAGACAGGCACATGCAGGCTGTAGTGGGACAGGCTGTCTGCAGGTAGCTTAGCTCAGAGTTGATCCTCAGAACACAGCCTTAGTCATGGCCATACAGCCCGAACCCACACTCTGGGCCCAGGGCAGGCATCCCCTGAAGTAATGAAGATTCCTTAGTTGGAAAGTCTGGAAAGAGCCTCCAGTTCTGATCGCCTCCTGCCCCAGCCTGTGCCACACCCCCCACCGCCCCGGACAGGCAGCGCTGTCCCTGCTGCTGGGCTGCTCACTGGGACCTGTTGGCCTCAGCGAGTGGAAGGACCTGCTCAGCTGGACCAGTTTTTTCCCTGCCCGGGGGATGTCTGATCGGTGTGTTGGGCAGGAGGTGATATTTGAGAGCTGCACTTGGGCAGCTGCCTCAGAGCCACTGTGCCCGGCAAATGATGACAACATGGCCTTGGGCGACCACCCACCACCCGCTATGCCTGCCCGCCTGCCGTGCCCTTGGGGGAGCTGGTAAGTTTGGACCAGCCACCTGCAGAGGGAGAGACAGGGAAGCCAGCCTGGGGGCCAGACCCAACTGTGCTCCCCCTCCCAGGAGAAGAGGGACCCAGGCTCAGAGCGGGTGCAGCTGCAGGCAGTCGGCAGATCCCACTCCGTGCCCTCCCTTAGGTGACAAGTGTGGCTTTCCTCCAAAACAAAACCCGCTATGGGTCAGGGAACGGTAGGCCACCTGGCTGTCAGAGGCTGGGGAAATGCTGCTAAAATGCCAGGCCAGGGTCTTCAGGAAGATGTAGGAAATGGATTTTTATTACATGGCTTCTTTCGTCCAACTATTTGTGCCTTTCTGAAGTTTGAAGTGGAGAGGCTGTGCCTGTCCTTCTGAGAGCAGGTCTTCAGTATTAATTATCATGCCAGCTGACTTTGAACTTTGCAGGGTCTGCACACAAGGTAGCTTGTGGCAACATCTGCCATCAAACAGTCATGTGAGGGGCCCTGGTTACAAGTAAGAATCTGTCGCTGTGTCACACTCTGGGGTGCCGTACGGCTGAGGGTGGCCTTGATCTCTGCGGAGCCTGGCATGCTCCATCTGCAGAGCTGCTCAAGTCTCCTCTGAGCCAGCTGGCACCACACCCTCTTCACTGAGGGGCACACTCAAATCTGGGTTCCAATCAGGGCAAAGGAGTGTGTCTTGTTTTTCCAACACCTTCTGAAATATCTAGCTTGTGGGTGATATTCTCTTGCCCACCCTTAATTTGGCAGTGCTGTCCCTGAGCAGAGAGGAAAAGATAGACGGTGAATCCACTTTTAAATTAGATATGACCAGCCCTTCTCACTGTCACTCATCTGCCTAGAAGATTGGGCCTGATTGAGTGACTTTTAGGCAAACTGGCTAGAGGGTGACCATTGATGGCAACCAAAAAGGGAACCAGGCAGGGTGGGCCTAGCATCTGGGTGGCTCCAGCTGAAGCCCCACTTCAGAGGCAGGTTTCTGCCAGGGCTGTCACCCCAGGCACAAGCATGGGCATCCTGCCAGAGTGGCGGCATTGTTGTGCTCCAGTGAGTCCTGTGTACCAGCCCCCCAAGTGCCCCCCCACCTGGAGCAGCCGCATAAGCAGCCAGGGTACTGGCTGACTCCAGCTCTTCCTGTTGAGCCTGAGCTCTATGTCAGTCCTGCAAGCCCCTAGTGGCGCCCTGTCTGCCGGGGGAGAGACTCACCAGCATTTCCTCCCCCACAGTCCGACGGCGGCCCCCGCAAGGGGTCCAGGTCAGTCTGTCCAGGTCAGTGAGGGGTCCAGACTGTCACTGAGAGTTGGACCTCAAAGAACAGGCATTTCCTGGCTGGGGATGAGGGGTAGGAGAGGGAAAGGCCTAGAGGCCAGGGGACAGCAGCTGACGGGGGGCTAAAGGGATGGAACTTCTAGAATCAGGGAAGTACCCAAGGGGAGGATTGTGAGACTATCTTCAGGGTTCCCACCTGCCCTGCTCCTGCCAGGGGAACTCCTGGAAGAGCAAAGTGCATGCTCCTGTTTCGCTCTGGGGCATAAGTGGTTTGGGGTAAGAGGGTGAGGGGCTCAATGACAATCAAAACTGACATTAGCCCAATCTTCTTCCTTTATTTGTGTCGTTAAGTAACGTTGGAATAGTGCAGGAATAGTGCAGAAAGTTCTGTGTGCTCTTCACTCGGCTGCCCCTAATGCCCCCATCTTCCATGGTACAACTTTTGAAATCAGGAAACTAACACTGATACTGTACTGTCAGGCATTCTGTAAACCTTTCTCCAGTTTGCTCATTTCCCCAGTAATGTTGTTTCTCTGGTCCAGGGTCCTGACCAGGATCCCACATTGCATTTAGCTGTCCTAGCTCTTCATCTCCTTTAATCTGGGACAATACCTCCATCTTTATCTTGACCCTTTTGAACAGTTCTGATCAGTTGTTTTTCTACAATGTCTCTCCATTTGGTCTTGTCTGATGTTTCCTCATTACAACTTTTTTTTTTTTTTTTTTTTTTTTTGAGACCGAGTTTTGCTCTTGTTGCCTAGGCTGGAGTGCAATGGCATGATCTCGGCTCACTGCAACCTCCATCTCCCGGGTTCAAGCGATTATCCTGCCTCAGCCTCCCGAGTAGCTGGGATTACAGGTGCACGCCACCATGCCTGGCTAATTTTTTGGTATTTTTAGTAGAAACGGGCTTTCACCATGTTAGCCAGGCTGGTCTCGAACTCCTGACCTCAGGTGATCAGCCTACCTTGGCCTCCCAAAGTGCTAGGATTACAGGTGTGAGCCACCATGGCCGGCCCATTTATTTTTAATTCATGAGTAATCCTATTCATTATCAAAAATTGTGAAAGCACAGAAATATTATGCAATCCATATTTGTGCCTATACTCATATATGTGCACATCCCTATTTGATGGGGTTATTCTGGACCTCCCATTCTGCACCTGCCTTTCCCATAAATGAGTGTTCCTACTAAGGAAGGAGAATCATGTCTGCCTTATATCCGTGGTGAGGGATGGGGAGGTAAATGGGAGAAGGGGAGAACGTCAAGGTGGGTGGGTGATTCTGATCCCATTGAGCAGAAGACGTGCTGGCTGGAAAGGCGAATGCAGAATCAGCCTAGCACAGGCCGCCCTCTGCCTCAGTCTCCTGGGGGTGCAGCCACTGCTGCCCACTGGGGCTGACCCCAGAGCACCAAGCCTTAGGGGCCCAGCAGATTCTGTCTCAGGGCCTGAGGCCTCATGGACAGGCCTATGTTTTTCTAAGGATGTGAGTTCAGAAAATGGGTCATAACACCAGGCCAGCAAAGAGGGACAGAGAATGCAAAATCTAGTCATGGGATTTGGGATTCGGATGCTGTCCATGGTGGGGGCAGCCCAGGGAGGACCTTCCCCTTCAGGGAATTCAAGAGCAGGCCCATGCTGCTGACCTTCCGTATGAACAAAGGGCCAAAAACGCCAGGAAAGCAGAGTCAGACAGGGGCTCAAACGAGGCCCAGGTTGCTCCCCCGGCTTCCCTAGGCCCCAAATCACCCCACGGGCCAGGCTGGCTCCCCTATGCTACTTGATGATGACAGACTTGAATGGGCCTGGCCCCGGGAATCTGCAGTTTCTACCACCTCTCTGCTCCCCTGAGCCTGCTCTCATAGATTGCTGCCTAAAATAGTTGATTTTCAAGTCTTTGTCGTTAAAATTCACATTTTTTAAACTCTTTATTTTGTAGTAATTATAGATTTATAGGAAGTTGCAGAAATAGTTCAGACAGGCCTTCTGTACCATCCCCAGCCTCCTTCAGTGGCTGCATCTTTTCTGAGGATAGTACAGTTTCAGAGCCAGGAAGCTGCCCTTGGGGCCTTGCAGGTCCACTTTTCTCATGTGTGAGGATTCAGGGAATCGCCACCGCATCAAGACACATACAGCTCCCTGCTGCTCACCACAAAGAGCTCCCTTGTGCTAGCATTTTAGGGCGTCCCTCCCCCATCCTGGCCTCCCTCACCTTCTTCTAAACAGATCCCTGAAAGCCATTACTTCCATCCCTATAATTTGGTTATTTTCATAGTCATGTAAATCAGTAACCACGCAGTATGTGAGCTTCAAGGGTGGCTTCTTCCACCCAGCGTGATGCTCTGTAGCCCATCCGAGCTGCGGCGGCATCAGTAGCTCACTGCTGCTTACCGCTGAGTGGCGTCTGTGGAATGGATTCACTGGCATTCATTCAACCATCCCCCCTATTGAGAAACAGTTTGCTTATTTCCAGTTCTGGGCTGTTCCAAATAAAGCTGCTGTGAACACTCATGTGCAGCCTTTTCTGTGGGTGTAGTGTTCACTTCTCTGGGGAAAATGCCCTGTATGATTGCTGGGTGTAATAAGTATATGCTTTATTACAAAACTGACAAACTGTTTTCTAGAGCAGCTGGAAAAATAACTTCTGCATTTTACATTCCCACTGGTAACTTATGAGACTGTAGCATTAAAGTTCATGTTTTATGCAGTTTACTGGTGAATTTAGATTTCTTATTTAAAAACAACATTAATTTCAAAATGTAACCTCCAAGTTCAAGGAAGCTTTGAATGGATGATTGTTAAGATGAGAACAGACATCCACTTATTTTCTCTCTCCTCTCTCCTTCACTTGGCAAGTGTGTGTGCCTCACAGACCTGCCCTACTCTGGGCCAGCTGTATGCAGGTGCTGAAGAATGACCACACCATTACCTGTGTGGTAGAGTTGACTCTTCAGCTATTTTACAAGCTGAATGGTGAAGGTTGCAAGCTCACCCAGGTGACTGTGAGCAGGGAAATGCTTTATGAACGGGAGTCCAGTAAATTCCTTTATCTGTCAACCTTGTCACTAGTTGACTTACGAGATTTTTTGACTCATTAAAAAGAAACAGCTAAGAAGATTTCTAGAGGCTCAGAAAGTTAAAAGGGGAGTCAGTGCAAACACTTTGATGTTGGATGTTTTCTTTGAGCTGCTTAACTCGCCTGCACATGAGTCAGAGGGAAATCCTCTGAGGTCTTAGAAGTTCATCCTGAGCTCTTCCAGCTCAGCACATTTATCATGTCTTACCCAAATGGCCAGTATCGCCTTCATTCTAACCTGTGGCTGCTTTTACTCTGTTTAAAGAGCCTGTTTGAAATTCACTGAAGCCAGTCTTAGGAGCCTCCCAGGATCCCCCAGGACTCTGTGTGGACTGAAAGTGACCGAATGGGTCTGCAGGAAGGAATTAGGGCTCCTATAAGGCCTGAAATCAGTCAAGTATCTTCCCCTTTCTTCTAAAATTTCCTTAGAAGCTGAGTTTTTCAAAAGGAAAAATCATCTCCCTTGCTTTCCTCTGTCCCCCTGTCAGCTCTCCATACTTCCAGGAGCAGCAAAAGTTAATTCAATTTGCCCCAGTTTTATTTCATCATATGCTTTTCACACTTCTGCCTTTTTGCTCTTCTCCCTCTGTTCACTCCTCTCACTGCCACACAGCCTCTTCCCATCCTGGGCCAGGCTCCCGCAGGACACAGCCCTTTCTTCCCTTCTGTTCTCCTTCAGGACATGGGAGCCACCAACCTCTGTGCCCACAGGACCCCTGAGTCCAGTTGGAATGATGCCTGAGGGTGTTCCCTGGAAGACAAGGAAGGGAGAACACGGGGAAAGGGAAGGCCTCTGCCTAGGAAAGAGCAAGGCCTCCCGGGAGGGAAGATGAGAGGGGCCATGGGATAGGAGTTGGGGTAAGCCTCCCACACTGCCTGTGGTCGCCTTGGACACCCTCTGCCAGGCCCAGCCCCTACTCTGGGAGACCACAGTGTGTTCAGGTTCAGTAAAATAGAGTCAGTCAGGATGGGGTCCAAAGCCTGCCTGGCTCTGCTGCCTCATCGCTGTGAGACCCTGGACAGGTTACTTAACCACTCTAACAGCAGTTTTCTCGACAATGGAAAGAGTAACAGGAAAGAGAAACCAAGATCCTGTAAGACAGCTGCAGGGTTGGATACGGACTTCACAGGACGTGTCAGGACAGGGCGAGTGAGTGCTCCATGATGTCAGCCCCTACTACTTTGTCCTTGGTGGTCACTGGACCTCTTATTAGAAAGTGAAGTTCTCAAATGGGACCTAATTAAACTAAAGAGCTTCTGCACAGCAAAAGAAACTGTCAACAGAGTAAACAGGCAACTTACAGAATGGGAGAAAATTTTCGCAAACTATGCATCTGACACATCTAATATTCAGCATTTATAAGGAACTTAAACAAATTTACAAGAAAAAAAAACCTCACTAAAAAGTGGGCAAAGGACACGAACAGACACTTCTCAAAAGAAGACATACATGTGGCCAATAATCATATGAAAAAGCTCATTATAACTGATCGTTAGAGAAAAGTAAATTAAAACCCCAATAAGATATCATCTCACACCAGTCAAAATGTCTATTATTAAAAAGTCAAAAAATAACAGATGCTGGTGAGGTTGTGGAAAAAAGGAACACCTTTATACTGTTGGTGGGAGTGTAAATTAGTTCAACCATTGTGGAAGACAGAGTGGCAATTACTCAAAGACCTAAACATAGAAATACCATTCAACCCAGCAATCCCATTACTGCGTATATACCCAAAGGAGTATAAATCATTCTTTTATAAAGACACACGCACACATATGTTCATTGAGGCACTATTCACAATAGCAAAGACACAGAATCAACCTAAATGCCCATCAATGATAGACTAGATAAAGAAAATGTGATACATACACATGACGGAATACTATGCAGCCATTTAAAAAGAACGAGATTATGTCCGCAGGTCATTACCCATAGCAAACTATCGCAGGAACAGAAAACCAAATACCACATGTTCTCCCTTACACGTGGGAGCTAAGTGATGAGAACACATGGACACACAGAGGGGAACAACACACCCTGGGGTCTACCAGAAGGTGGAAGGCAGGAGGAGGGAGAGGATCAGGAAAAATAACTAATGGATACTAGGCTTAATACCTGGGTGATTAAATAATCTATGCAACAAACCCCCATGATGCACATTTACCTATATAACAAACCTGCACATCCTGCACATGTCCCCCAGAACATAAAACAAAAGTAAAAAAAAAAAAGGTCTAAGACAAATACAAATTGTAAGTCAGCAAGTGTTTATTGAGATGCTACTACTCTATGCTCTGCTTTTACAGAGATACAAAAATAAGACAGTCATCAAGTGGATAAGGTAAGTCATGGGCCTCTCCCCCAAATGAATGGTGCAACTAACACACACTGAGTGTGCGACCAGCACCCCAGGGCAGGAGGCAGGTGAAAAGCGGAGGCTGCACAGCCACAGCTGCCCAGAGGCCCCAGGAGCCAGAATGGCATCAAGACAAGCTGACTCAAAGAATAGGTTGACATTCTTGAGGGCCTTAGATTGAGGGGTCACACATTTGCTTGTTCAGAGGAGGACTGCCTAGGACCAGGAAGTAAATATATAAAGCCTGGATATAAGGGAAAAGGAAGACTAAATCCCAAGTATTCACTCAACCAATATTTGTTGAGCAGCTACTGCCGTCTGCCAAGCACTGGTGATACAAAGATGAACAAGACCGACATGGTCCCTGCCTTGTGAAGGTTGATGGCTAACAAGAGAAATGGAGAACAGCCAAAGGAACCAATAAAGATTTCTGTGCCCGTCACAGTCCAGCAGGAAACAGAAGCCACGACCAGTACTTCACACGGAGGGGGTTCAGTACAGGGACTTGTTGACACAGTTGCTGGAAGGCAGAAAGAGCAGAAAGGGGGTGCTGAATAACCCAGAGAATAATAATCACTCGCAGCAGCTTCCACCCACCCCCAAGTCAGGGACAGGAGGGCAACGGGGTCTGATGCTCAGACCTCTAGACGGAGCAATCCCTGCCTCACTGGCCCACAGACCTGTGCCGGGGTGCTGGAAGACAGTGGTCACCCCAAGGAAAGGGCAGAGGGATCCTCATCTTCAGCTGTTGCTGCTGCTGCTGGAGAGACAGTGGCAAGCCTGGAAAAGGCGGCAGGAAGCCCTACTCCTCTCCTAACATCCCAGCCTCCCTCCAAGTCCTCCACTGCCAGAATCTAGCAAGGACCCAGCTACCGAGGGAGCCTGCATCACGGAGCACAGAGACCCTCCAAACCACCCTCATCCACCCCCGGCTCTGCCCGTGTCTGAATTTCCAGCCCCGGTCTTTCCCTGACCGTCCAGCCAGTCCACAAGCAGCCTTCCCTTCCCTCTCCACTCAGTCAAGACAAACAACCAGGCACCCTGCCAGAGAGCCAGCCCGCCTGGAGGGCCCACAGAAATGACAGGTGCCCTAAAGGAAGCCGCTGGCTGCTGTGGTGGAGACTAAGAGGGAGGGCCTAGGCAGTCTGACCTGCTGGACCCAGTGGCTTTTTCCCGGGGGCTTTTTCCCTGGAGAACTTTCCCCTGGGCAGGGCAGATCTGTGGGAGTCAGAAGAGCCTTCTAGAGTGTTGTCCAGACAAACAAGTAAAGGACCAAGAGCCAGAGTGGGGAGAAGTTCCAGGGCCCCCCGCATCTCTTGGCCCCATCTCCCTCCAGCCTCTCCCCTGCCTTGTCCATCCTGCCAGCCAGCCCCCAGCCTCAGGCCCCCATCGCCTCCTGAAGAGACCAGCCTGTCCCTCAGTTATCACCTGGCCCCTGACAAGCTGTCCCTAGAAGATACCAGCTGGGCCACAGAGTGCAGACTCAGTGGACTCCTGTCCGGAGGGCCAGGTACCATGGGTCTGGGACTCCAGAGTCTTCAGGCCTCTCTCAGACCCTCACCTGGGCTAGATTCTCTGAGCTTTACTTCTCTATCTCACCACTGTTTACAGCTTTCCCCACCTGCCCATTGGGACCCTTTCTCTGCCACAGTGATGTTGGGGGAGGTGTGGCAGAGGTGTGTGTATTTGAGCGCCATTCTCTCTGACAGCATATTTTTGTGTACCAGGGCAGTAGGGCATCTCAGGATGACGAAGGGTGCAGATGGGGTCATGGAAGAAGCAGAGAGGTGGGAAAAGACTTCCCAGGAAGTCCAGATGGAAGGTTGCTCCCTTCTGGGAGAATGTCTAGGGGCTGGGCAGTGATGGAGCAGGAAACGGGTAGGGAAGAAACTAATAAGCATCTGGTCCAGGCTTCTGACAGGAACGAGGTCTGAGGCTGGGCCACAGTGGAAGGCCCAGAAGGCGCCAGGTGATGCCACCTTCACAGGCATCTGTCCCAGGACACTGAGGCTGTGAGTGACTAGCGAGTGATGTGTCCAGCAGCCACCTTCTCCTTTCTCGAGTGGGGGAGCAACACGTATCAAACACCTGCTTTATGCCAGGCTCCGTGCTGTACTCCAGGGCACAGAGACCTCAGGGCACAGTGCTGCCTCCAAGAGCTCAGGGTACTGGCAGGAGGCAGGACAGAAACAATGAAAGTGATGAGTGACCCTAAGTGAGATGTGCTGGGGACTTGGTAGTCAAGGGTGGCTTCCTGGAGGAAGTGACTTTGGTGACATTGTCCCTTGCCTTGCAGGGTCTGGTCATAGACAGTCTGGGGGGTGGGCTAGGGGAAGTGGAGCAGGCAATCAATCAACCAGGACTCAGTGACTGGGGGCCTACAGGTAGGAACATGATTACTGGTCACAAAATGTCTGTGGGTTCCTGGTGGAAGAGGAGGGTGTGGGGACCTCCCCTAAGCCCGAGTCCAGGGCTCATCTGGCAGCTTCCTGGGGACATGGGAAGGGATATGAAGTTAATCCATGCAACTGGGCCAAACAGAGAGAGTGGGAAAGAGGAGACCAGGCAGGAGGCCAGGGTGGGTGGGACCCCAGCCTCAGGACCACTGAGGGAGCAGGACGCCTTCACCTGGCCGCTTTACTGCCTTTCTATACTTTGTAACTTTTCTAAGGTACGTACACATGTAGAAAAAACAGGAAAATCCCCCAAAAATGTTCAGTTTTTAATTTTGCCCTTTAAAAAAAAAAGAGAGAGAGAAGAAAAAAAGGCCTTTAGATATTAGATGGAAGAGAATGTTCTGATTAATCCATTTTATGTGACGTTGTAAATCTGGCCTGTTTAGTCACTAAAAAGCTGGGACAGTCAGTCTGAATGGGCTGATGTGGTCCTGGGGGGAGGAGGAAGCAGGAAGGGGAGGCCTGGCCCTGACTCCTGGCCCCTCTCGCACTGCACTTTCTGCACTCCCCAGCGAGGCCCGGCCCACTGCCAGCCCCGTCCTAGGACTGCTTATAGGTGCCAAGGACCCCCTTTATGACTGTCTCTGCCAGGAGCAGCTGAGGAACAGAAAGAAGCTGAACTGTGCACTTAAAAATGGTTAGGATGGTTAATTTTGTGGTGTGCATTTAAACACACTGTTTAACAAGGGAAGCATATAATGGACAAGAGCCCTGGAAAGCAGCATGTACTGTGCCCACCTGAATGTGAGGGTCAATCGTTTCCTTCATCTTGAAACATCACACTGTTAAAGGGAGGCTTTGTAGCATCTGGGTTCCCTTTGGGGGCAACACTTGCCTGTGTCCTTCATGAAGCCCAGTCCTCCCGGGTCCTTGGTGGGACTAGGAGACCCCCACTCCTAGTGCTCTAAGGACATGAGACTTGCCCATCTTGATTTGGGACTTTTCCTCCCAGCCAAAAGTTTTTGAGGTTTCCTGATACAGCCTGCAGTCACCTGACTACCAGAGAAGGGAAGGAGAGGCAAAGCTGTCATGGAAATGAAGGCAAGTAGTAGAGACGGAATCTGGGGTTGGCAGCACATGAAACTTGTCGTGCTGAAGCAATGCCTGGCTATGCAGAAAACCTGCCACTGGGATACCCGCTCCTCCCCCACTTCCCAGCTCCTCATATGCCCCAGCCCAAACCCACACTTCCCAGTCACAGCCCAGAGCCCTGCCACACTGACCTGAGAGCAT
Organism: Ateles fusciceps; assembly: GCA_036589455.1. NCBI lineage: Eukaryota > Metazoa > Chordata > Mammalia > Primates > Atelidae > Ateles > Ateles fusciceps. The sequence goes on along the minus strand of JAZHEH010002491.1, from coordinate 1,420,242 downwards.
GCATCTTGTTGACACCTCGTTTGCCCCTCCCCGAGGGTCATTATTTGGGTAGTGTCTGTCACAGTGTGTGAAGTTCACTCCTCAGCAGCAGCCCAGCCCCTGCAGCAGCCCCCGCCTGCCCATGAGAGGCTTCTGGCTGCTCTGTGCAACGGAGCAGATCCACTCTCCCCGGAGGCCATCCTCCTTGTCCCTTCCCATCTCAATGCTATCTCACCAATCCAGCTGCTTTGTCCCAGGAGTGAACTTCCCATCCCTTAGGGACATTTCCTCCTCTAGGTTTTTCTCACGGAACCTCCCCTCCTGCCCTCTGTGCCATTCCAAATGGTTTTGGTTATTACGGCCAACACTCACCGCGTGCCAGAGAAGTTTGTCAAACCCTCACAAGGAACAGATGATAGAGGAGCCAGCAAGACCCCACCTCCTCTATTTGATGGACAGGGACACACAGAGGCACAGGTGAGTCCAATGACCTGCCCACCAGGCAGAGCTGGGATTCAAATCCAAGAGGAACGCTGTTGCCTGGTGCGTGGATTGAAGGTGAGAGTGGAGGCAGAGAGCTGGGCTTGGGCTTCCTCAGCCCTGGCCACATGGTCTGGGGAACTTTCAACAATGCACCCTCCCTTATCTGTTCAAGCAGAATCTCTAGGCAGGACCCTGACCCCCCGGACTTTCTTCAAGTCCGTAAAGCATTCTAGGAAGAGCAGGATTCAGAGTGCTGCCTGGAGGGTAGTGCTCAGGTATCCATGGTGTGTGTGTTTATTTGTTTGTTTGTTTTGAGATGGAGTTTCTCTCTTGTCACTCAGGCTGGAGTGCAATGGTGCAATCTTGGCCCACTGCAACCTCTGCCTTTTGGCTTCAAGCAATTCTCCTGCCTCAGCCTCCCAAGTAGCTGGGATTACAGACACCTGCCACCATGTCCGGCTAATTTTTGTATTTTTAGTAGAGACGGGGTTTCATCGTGTTGACCAGGCTGGTCTCGAACTCCTGACCTCAGGTGATCCACCCTCCTTGGCCTCCCAAAGTGCTGGGATTACAGGCGCGAGCCACTGCACCCAGCTGCATCCACGTTTTCAATAAGCTCTTTGCCCCTATATCATATTTTTTTGCCTGCTTTTTTCCCTTTAAAATAGTTTTCAAAATAATAAGCATCCTCCAAAAGTGACCAAATAAGTTTTTGTTTTAAGTATCATTTTGAACTTCTGGATCTCAACTTAGTTTGTGCATTCCAATCCATTGTAGCTATCAGAAGCTCAGGTGGTCTCATCTTTCGCCAGCAGGAGCCTGCTGAGTCCTTTTGACCAGACCCCAGTAGTCTTTGGAAGTTTTCTCACTATCTGCTGTGGTAACATCCAGGCTCAACCTCCCTCTCCAAACCTGGTGTCAGCTATTTCTTCCTAGAACCCAATTTGGGGTTATTACCCCAGTTCTTATATTTTAGTCTTAACCAACTTTCTAAACATAAGGGAGCTCTTCTCCATGTTCTAGAGAATGGGTTAACAAACCTATTGTTAAGCTCCAACCTTCCTTAAGAAGTCCTTTCAAGTTTAAGTTCAGCCTTTTGGGAAATGTATGCATGACTGTGTGTGTTTGCTTATAAAAAGAAAGGATTCTGCCAAAGTTATACTTGAAATATACTTGCTCTAAAATGGCTCACTGTAATCAAATATTTCTCCACTTTGAAGGCCAGTCCCAACCACTGAAAAATATCTCCTGCTCTGAGGAAATACACAAATAAGCATTAAAATAGGAGGGCACTTTAGGCCACCAGGAAATTTGGAAAACCAAGTATGAGTTTTAACTAAAAACTAAAAACAAATACTCAAAGCTTTCACACCTAGAAAGAATTCAACCTAGACTACTTGAGACAAAAATTAGATAACAAATGCTACTGGGTTTAAATCCACCTGTAGTCCTTGGCTCCAGTCCCTTCTACTATTTAGGAGGTAGTGGGATGTGGAAATAGGAAGTGAGTGACTTTCCTCCACACATCATTGATTCTGCAACACTGAAGCCATGGCAGGAAGGCTCCCACAATGCTTGAGTAGATTCCCAAATGCTCAGGGGCCCCCGGCCTGTCGTGAAAGTTAGGACAGGGATCCCCAAGCCATAGCTGGCACCTAGAGAGAGAAGGTCACTGATGGGCTCCATGGGACTGCAGGCATGATGTCCCCATCAAGGCTCCTAATTCCCCCAAGCAGACCTTGGCTGAGGCTCTGGCAGGCCACCCTCTGGGCACATTCTAGGAGCCTCTACCTGCCCCTGCCCTCAGGTGTGAAATCTGGTCTTGGGGGGCAGACCCACAAGTGTCCTCTACCATGTCCAGGCCACACCATGCCCTGCCTGTGTGACCTCAGGCCCCAGTCCCCTCCATGCCCTGCCTGTGTGACCTCGGGCCCCAGTCCCCTTCGGGACTATGGTGAAGATTAAATGTGCAAATGTAAGTAAAGAGCGTATGGCTGCGTCTGGCCAGGGCAGCTTCTGATGGCAGGACGGGGACTGTGACCCCTCTGTAGACACTGGCTGGCAAAATAGGGCCCAGGTGCCCTTGCTGGCCCCATGCCTAGCACAGATGAGCTGACAGTGAGCAGCGGAAGGCAGCAAATGGCAGTTCTCTCATCTTACCAAAGGAGTTAGAGTTGCTGCGTGGACTAACTGTGACAGTCTGAGTGAGTGCATCTTATAAACTATAAAGTACCTGGTGAATGTGAGGAGGTGGTGGTGTCTTGCAGATTCATTCAAAAGAATGTGCTTTGACGTCCCTCCCTCCCCCACCTATTTTTCAGACCCTGAGCCGGGCACCAGTGAGTGGTACAGATAGCCAGGCTGGTGGAGGTGTTTCTCACTACCACCTCCTCACATTCACCAGGTACTTTACAGTGTATAACATGCGCTCACTCACACTGTCTCATTTAGTCCACAGGACAACTCTGACTTCCTTGGCAAGACCAGAGAACTGCCATCTATACCTTCTGCTGCTTGAATTCCTTGCCGAGGAGTCTGCCATGTGGTCACCTTCCTATTCTATTCTGGCTTTTCATTTCCTTTTCCCTTTTTCTCCTTATCAGCCCATAAATCCAAAAGTGCTTTTGCTCCTCAAGACAACCACAGTGAAAGACTGAGAAAGGACAAAGTGACATATCTATATCTATTTATTGGCCAGTTGTAAGATAAGAACTGCCAGTCCCAGAAAGCCGGGGATATATTTTGAAAAGCAGAACCTGAAGTTGTATATCTTTTTTCTGAGCTACACAGAAGGGAGTGAAGGTCGGGCACAGTGGCTCACACCTGTAAACCACAGCACTTTCGGAGGCCAAGGCAGGAGAATTTCCTGAGGCCACGTGTTGAAGACCAGCCTCGGCAACATAGCAAAACCCTGTCTCTACAAAAAATAAAATTAAAATTGGCCAGGCATTGTGGTGTGTGGCTGTAATACTAGCTACTTGGGAGGCTGAGATGGGAGGATCACTTGAGCCCACGAGTTGGAGGCATCAGTGAGTCATGATTGTACCACTGAACTCCAGCCTGAGTGACGGAGAAAAACTCTGTCAAAAAGAAAAAGTAAATGTTTGGTCTAGAAAAACTGTAATACATCATTCAGAACTGAGCTACCTCCACAGACATGAGGTCCCAATAAAAACTCACTACACATAGGAAAAAACAAGTGAACGGGAACTGAAGTTAATAGAAGTAACTATAGAATCAAGCTATTAAGACCAAGTGGTGGAATTTTTAGATATTGAATGTAGAATGAATGCCAAGCAGAAGTAATGAAAAGATACCCACATCTCAACACCTTGTAGTGGATTTCACAAACTGCAGAACACCAAAGGCAGAGCAAAAACTCTAAATGCAGCCAAAAATCAAAGACAAATTCCTACAAAGCAATAGGCAGCTGAGAGCTGGCCTCTCAACAGCAACAGTGGAATCCAGAATACAATAGAATAATGTGGAAAAATATAGAACACAGCGGGAATATATCTTGGAAGTGCTGAGAGAAAATAATTGTCAGGGGAAATTTAAGGACATTGTCTTTTTCTTTTTCTTTTCTTTTTTTTTTTTTTTTTTAGTTTTGCAAAGAAGCAATTTATTAGGCAGAGAAAGGGAGAAAAAGAGAAGGAGAGAGAGAGCTCCCATGCTGCTGTGGGAGGGGAAACCAGAGGAGATATCTGCACAGGTAGAGAGAGAGAGACAGCTCCCACATTGCTGTGGGAGGGGATCCAGAGGAGTCCCTTTAAGGACATTTTCTAACAAACCAAACTGAATACTTCCAGCTGACATTTGCTAAACAGACTACGAATGGATGCACTTCAGGAAGAAAAAAAATTATTCCAGAAGGAAAGTCTCAGATGCAAGAATATCTTCGTGACTCAAGGTAGAGAAAGATTTCTTAAACATAATAAAAACCAAAGCCAATAAAGGAAAAGACTGACATATTCAATGGCATTAAAGTTAAGGACTTAGTTCATCAAAGGACACCACAAAATATGTCAGTGCCAGCTGAATATATTCGAATGTTTATGACAGTCAGTGAGATCCACACTATCAGCAAGAATTCCTATAAGTCAATAAGAAAAGTCTTTTTTTAAATGAATAAAAACAGTGAAAACTTTACAGAAGAGGAAATATTAATGGCTAACAATATACCAAAGAACAACAACAAACATCCTCTTTAAACTAATAAGTAACCTTAGCAAGTTTCAGGATACAATGTCAACACATAAAAAATAAATTATATTGCTATCTACTAGCAATGGACGATTGAGAAACAAAAGTTTCTAAAAGCAATAATATTTATAATACCTCCCCCAAAATGAAATACTTAGGCAGAAATATAACAAGATGTATACAACCACGGTATGCTAAAAACTACAAAGCATTGATCAAAGAAGTCAGAGAACACCTTAATAACTGGAGAAACATACCATGTTCATGGATTAGAAGACTCAACATAGTAAGGATGTCAGCTCTCCCAAATTCATCTATAGATTTGACACAATAAGAACACCAGCAGATAGATATTGCAGACGCTGACAAGCTGATTCTAAAATTTATGTGGAAAGGCAACAGAACTGGGAAGGAGAAAAGTTGTCTCCTGAGATGGGCAAAAACATGTCACCTGCACTGACAACTCTTTTGATTACCTAACTTCACAGAAAGTTTTAAAATATGGTAATATAATTCCTCCAAATCACAAATTCAGAAGTCATTCCTGGCCCCACTACCCCATCACTCCAAACCTCCACTGATCTACCAATCCCATAGACTCTTGTTCTTTTTCAAAATTATTTTATTGCTCTATAAAAATAAATCCCTGTGTACCCACTATGAATAGAAATAGAACTTTATCATTATCTTTGGAGGCCTCTATGCACCCATTTCCCATCCTACAACTTTCTGTATCGCAGATAGATCGTTTTTGGCAAGGGCTGGGGAGGGTGGATTCTGAAGGCATGGGAGAGTGGTAATAAGTTCAGATTTTGTACCTGTTAAATTTGAGGAGTTTTAGGGCAAGAATCAGGATGGGAGTGGGGCAAACAAGCTGCCTGGGGTGTGCATTTTAATGAGACACTCACTCTTGAGATTGTGCAAGTACAGGATTGATCCAGCAAAGGGACATGCAAGCAGAGATAGCGACTGGACAGGTGGGTAATGGGGCCATAGAGAGACTGAACTCTACGTGAGTTCCGGAGATCGCCAGCCTGTGTGGCTTAAAAGCTCGGACTTAACAGGAGAAAGGAGGGAGAACCCAGGAGGGCTGTAGTGACCTCCTAGGGAGGCCCCAGAAAGGAGAGGAACTCAAAAAGTTGGAGACAAACTGAAACAAAACTACCTGATGCCCATGCCAACCGTTTCCTCCAAGCCTCTAGCTGGACATGCCAACTGCTGGACATGTCACTTCCTCCCCTAAGCTCACCAACATGGGTGCAAGTCCGGCCTGAAAGCAAATAAAAGCAAAGCTCAGAGAGACAGACAGGGGAAAGGTTTGGTTTCTCCACCAAGGGGTAACAAATAGCTGGACACAGCTGAGAGGTGATGGACCTGGAACTATATTGCCCAGCTGGTAACTGGCCCAAGAGCATCAGATACTGTGACCTGGAGGCGCCAAACCAAATGCTCACAGGGGCACCAGGCAGGCACTGTCAGGGGGATAGAAGGAGCTGAGAAAAGAGTACTATTCCACAGTGTCAGCAAGCCACAGGGAATGTGCCACAGCATGGCATGGGGGTAGTAGGGCTGGGGGATGTGGTCCACTGAGTACTCCAGGTCCTTTTAAAGGAGAAAGTTCAGCTTTCTGTGACCTGGGAAATGGATACCCTGTGGCTAGAACCATCGATTTCCAAAGCAATGTCCCAAATCTGGACTTTTCATGGGAAATATCCTGTTTTAAACATTGGCAACTTATTTGGAATTGTTTAAAAGTGTGTATGCCAACACTGCTTGGGTCAAGAAGACACATCCTCAGGCCAAACATGGCTGAAAGTCCCTCCATTCACAACCTCTGCATTAACCCCTTGAATTTTCTAACAATAGAACCTGACTACCATGACTCAGGGGGCCAGCCTTCCTTCCCTATTTCCCTCTTGGTTCCCTCCTAACTTCATCTGAGCTATTAACCAGAGGCAGAAAAGAGACGCCCTGCAAAGGGAAACATGCCCCACGCTAGCTACTGAAGCCCCTTCTTTGATTCTTTTCTCTTCCAAATATTTGGGTGCTGGGTCTGGATCCTGGTAGCCACCACCCAGGTTGCAAACCCATTGCTTCAATGATGGGTGATGTATGCCTCACTCACCTCCTTTCTCATCTCCCTAAGGTTGCTGTTGTCTTCCTTGTTTGGATTTTACAAAAGATGATTCCTGGGGAGTTCTGGTAAGAACTGGCAGCGTGGCTCCTCCTAGGTGGACGTCCCAGGTGTGGTGAGGACAATTGGCACTTCTGGGCAGGGAGGAGAATCAGAGACCCTGGGCTAGACTCTTATGGAACCAAGACTTTTGATATTAGCATGTTTACTACCAGGCCAGAATGAAGACATTTCTCTGCAAGAGTAGATTTTCCTTTCATTCCCCTCCTCTGCCTTCCCTATTAGGAAAATAGTGCCCTGTAATTGAGCACATTCTGATGTGTTTCCCCTAAACTTTCTTCCTGGCAAAATCCTTGGAGCAACAGAGGAAAATGCTAGTAGGAAAAAGAAATCACTGCAGTCTCAAGGCCCCGTCACAATCCCTGTGACAGGTTCTTATTCCATATTCCACATGAACTTTATGCAAAGTATATACACACTTTAATTACACTCTACAAATCATTTTGGGTCTAGATGCTTTCATTTAATGTCACATCATTAATTTTTTTATGTTATCATATCTCAATAAGCATTTAAAAACATTCCACGTTGAACAACTGTAGAAATATATGAAAGTACAGAATATTGTATTACAGACCCTCATGTTGCCATAGCCCAGATTCCAGCATTATCCAAATTTTACCGCATTTGTCTCATCTTGTTTTTCTTCCCCCTAAGGAATTTTAAAGCAAATCTTAGTCATCATGTCATTCTCTTCCGCACTGCTCATTATGTTTCCAAAAACAGAGCTAACTTCCTCACATTATCACATTTATAGAAAGTTAACAACAATTCCTCAATATACCTAAGACAGTATACAGTGGTCCCCCTTGTCTCTGGGGGATATGTTCTAAGACCCCCAGGGGATGCCTGAAACCTCGGTAGCACTGAACCCTGAACCTACTATGCACACACTTCTTTTTCCTTCACTACAGTTTCACAGATAGAAAATTCACTCTTACTGTACATCTTAACTACCTCAGCGTATGATTTTTTCTTTCCTTGTTAAGTTGAAAACTTTTGTTTCTTCACTTAAATGAAGCACTTCCCAGCCTCTCATTGGCATATCCATACTGCAACACTCTTGTGACTCGGGGACATTGTGGAGGACATAAGGCTTCCTTGAATGCAGGCACTGCAGTACCTCAGGAGACCATCTGGTCACCCAGATGGCTATGAAGTGACAACATGGGAGGCATCTACAGTGTAGGCGGGCTGGGCAAAGAAATGATTCACGTCCCAGTGGCACAGGGTGGGAAAAAGAGATTTGTTCATTGGATAAATGAGGAGTGTGTCGAGTGGACAGTGGGGCCGAGTGAGGCTGAGACGGTTGGTGAGGACTGGAAGGCGTGTTGGGAGTGACGGCCCCTACCCCTGAGAAAACAGCAGCACCATCGCTTGGCTTCAGCATGGGCAACACAATTGTGTTTTCCTCTGGGGCAGATTCGAGGGGCGGGGCAGGGAGAAGTGGACGAGTGAGGCTGTGAGGAGTCCCCGATGGGGTGCTGGTGACTGAGACGAGGGAGAAGTGCATGTCCCCAGAGACTCACGGGAAAACAAGTAGCCTTTGGAGTGGCTTTGCACATGGCTGGCAAGGGAGGGAGGGCAGTCAGGGCACAGGTGTCTGGCTCAGGAAGCTGGGCCAGAGGAGGCCCCTGGGGCCCACTGGGTTCCTGCAGCTTGTGAGGAAACGTCAGGAGCTCCTTGTGGGCTGGGAAGAGCTGGAGGGCCATCTAAACGTTCACAAGGAGCTGAGGAGCAGGCGCTCAGAGTGCAGTTCTGGGCCAGTGAGTGGAGCTGTGGGAGGTGTCAGAACACAGGGTGGGCAGAGGTGGGCAGAGGATAGTGGGCCTCGGGTAGGAGGTCAACGAGGGACGAGGGCCCATTGCGCGTGGAGGGGAGCCTGCTTCGTGGCCAGGTGCAGGTGAGATGGAGACAGCATGGTCAGGGCAGGACACCAGGAGGGCCCCAGGGATGCCCTGAGGGCAGAGTTTCCAGGAGAGGAAGTGGATGCTGCCTTCAGGCCAGGTAGTGCGTGACAAGACAGGGTCACGTGTGACCTCCTGGGCTTCAGGGTTGAGGGTCCCTGGAGTGAAGCAGGACCTAGCACTGCCATCTCTAACGGGCACTGCACCTCCTTCCAGCTCTTTGCCGTCGTCACCACGCTGCTCTATGTTCTCCGGCCTTCAGCATCTCTCACCACTGACGCACAGGCGCTAGGCTGAGGGGGAAACACTCTTTGAAAGCCAGGATTGTTGGTCCCCAATAGCAGCTTCCAATGTCTGCCATCCGGATGATAAAGAGTCAGGCAGCCCCTCCAAGGACTTGAGGCCAGTCTCTCAGCCGTGGGTCCGATTCTGCCCATCTTTTATTCCAAATCCCTCCCTGCCCTCAGGATGAAGCCCACGCCTTTTGGAAAGTGACCTCTCAGGCCTTAATTGCAGGTCTGACCTGGCCCTGTGTCCAGTTGTGTCTCCCGCTACCCTGCTGCCCAGATGTGATGGTCCAGTGTCAGCATGGCTGCTGCAGCCAGCTTGGCCCTGCTGCTGTGGCCAGGTTGGCCCTGCTGCTGTATCCGTGCACGCTGTGGACACTGTCCCCTCTCCTGGGAACACCGAGGCCTGACCCTCTTCCTGTCTACATGAAAAACTCTTCTTACCTGGAAGTCTTTCTCAAATCCCCGCCCCTCCTTCAGGGGCCTCTGTGCCTGTGCTGTGTATGCTGTGCTGTGTGTGCTGTGTGTGCTGTGTTGTGTGTGCTGTGTTGTGTATGCTGTGCTATGTGTGCTGTGCTGCGTATGTTGTGCTGCATATGCTGTGCTATGTGTGCTGTGCTCTGTGTGTTGAGTGTGCTGTGTGTGCTGTGCTCTGTGTGCTGTGTTGTGTGTGTTGTGTGTGCTGTGTGTGCTGTGTGCTGTGTTGTGTGTTGTGCTGTGTGTATGTTGTGTGTGCTGTCCTGAGTGTGCTCTGCTGTGTGTACTGTGTGTGCTGTGTTGTGTATGCTGTGTGTGCTGTTGTGTGTGCTATGTGTGCTGTGCTGTATGTGCTGTGTGTGCTATGCTGTGTGTGCTGTGCTGTGTGTGCTGTGCTGCGTGTGCTATGCTGTGTGTGCTATGTGCTGTGCTGTGTGTGCTGTGCCGTGTGTGCTGTGTTGTGTGTGTTGTGCTGTGTGTGCTGTGTGTATTTTGTGTGTGCTGTCCTGAGTGTGCTCTGCTGCGTGTACTGTGTGTGCTGTGTTGTGTGCTCTGTGTGCTGTGCTGTATGTGCTGTGTGTGCTATGCTGTGTGTGCTGTGCTGTGTGCTGTGCTGTGTGTGCTGTGCTGTGTGTGCTGTGTGTATGTTGTGTGTGCTGTCCTGAGTGTGCTCTGCTGCGTGTACTGTGTGTGCTGTGTTGTGTGCTGTGTGTGCTATGCTGTATGTGCTGTGTGTGCTGTGCTGTATATGCTGTGTGTGCTATGCTGTGTATGCTGTGTGCTGTGCTGTGTGTGCTGTGTGTTCCGTGTGTGCTGTGCTGTGTGTTCTGTGCTGTATGTGCTGTGTGTGCTGTGCTATGTGTGCTGTGCTGTGTGTGCTGTGCGCTGTGCTGTGTGTGCTGTGCTGTATGTGCTGTGCTGTGTGTTCTGTGCTGTATGTGCTGTGTGTGCTGTGCTGTGTGTGCTCTGCTGTGTGTGCTGTGCGCTGTGCTGTGTGTGCTGTGCTGTATGTGCTGTGTGCGCTGTGCTGTGTGTGCTGTGCTGTATGTGCTGTGTGTCCTGTGCTGTGTGTGCTGTGCTGTACGTGCTGTGTGTCCTGTGCTGTGTGTGCTGTGTGCTGTGCTGTGTGTGCTGTGCTCTATGTGCTGTGTGTGCTGTGCTGTATGTGCTGTGTGTGCTGTGCTGTGTGTGCTGTGCTGTATGTGCTTTGTATCCTATGCTGTGTGTGCTGTGCTGTATGTGCTGTGTGTCCTGTGCTGTGTGTGCTGTGTGCTGTGCTGTGTGTGCTATGCTGTATGTGCTGTGTGTGCTGTGCTGTATATGCTGTGTGTGCTGTGCTGTGTATGCTATGTGTGCTGTGCTGTGTGTGCTGTGCTGTATGTGCTGTGTGTGCTGTGCTGTAAATGCTGTGTGTGCTGTGCTGTGTATGCTATGTGTGTATGTGCTGTGAGTGCTGTGTGCTGTGCTGTGTGTGCTATGCTGTATGTGCTGTGTGTGCTGTGCTGTATATGCTGTGTGTCCTGTGCTGTGTGTGCTGTGTGCTGTGCTGTGTGTGTCTATGCTGTATGTGCTGTGTGTGCTGTGCTGTATATGCTGTGTGTCCTGTGCTGTGTGTGTTTGTGTGCTGTGCTGTGTGTGCTATGCTGTATGTGCTGTGTGTGCTGTGCTGTATATGCTGTGTGTGCTGTGCTGTGTGTGCTGTGTGCTGTGCTGTGTGTGCTATGCTGTATGTGCTGTGTGTGCTGTGTCTGTGCTGTGTGTGTGTGTGTGTTGTGTGTCTGTGTGTGCTGTGCTTTATGTGCTCTGTGTGCCGCGCTGTGTGCTGTGTGTGCTGTGCTGTGTGTGCTGTGCCGTGTGTGTGTGTGTGTGCTATGTTGTGTGTGTGAGTGCTGTTGTGTGTGCTATGTGTGTTGTGTGTGCTATGTGTGTTGTGTGTGCTGTGTGTGTTGTGTGGGCTGTGTGTGTTGTGAGTGCTGTGTGTGCTGTGTGTGTGTGAGTGCTGTGTGTGCTATGTGTGTTGTGAGTGCTGTGTGTGTTATGTGTGTTGTGAGTGATGTGTGTGCTGTGTTATGTGTGTTGTGTGTGCTGTGTGTGCTGTGATGTGTGTATTGTGCAGGGCTGTGTGTGCTGTGTGTGTTGTGAGTGCTGTGTGCTGTGCTATGTGTGTTGTGTGTGCTGTGCTGTGTGTGTGTGTGTGGGGCTGTGTGTGTTATGTGTGTTGTGAGTGCTGTGTGTGCTGTGTGTGCTGTGCTGTGTGTGTTGTGAGTGCTTGTGTGTGCTGTGCTATGTGTGTTGTCTGTGCTGTGCTGTGTGTTGTGTGTGCTGTGTGTGTTGTGAGTGCTTGTGTGTGCTGTGCTATGTGTGTTGTGTGTGCTGTGCTGTGTGTTGTGCAGGCTGTGTGTGTTATGTGTGTTGTGAGTGCTTGTGTGTGCTGTGCTATGTGTGTTGTGTGTGCTGTGCTGTGTGTTGTGTGTGCTGTGTGTGCTGTGTGTGTTGTGAGTGCTGTGTGTGCTGTGCTATGTGTGTTGTGTGTGCTGTGCTGTGTGTGTTATGCAGGCTGTGTTATTTGTGTTGTGAGTGCTGTGTATGCTGTGCTATGTGTGTTGTGTGGGCTGTGTGTGTTGTGTGGGCTGTGTGTGCTGTGTGTGTTGTGAGTGCTGTGTGTGCTGTGTGTGCTGTGCTGTGTGTGTTGCGTGGGCTGCGTGTGCTGTACTGTGCTGTGCTGTGCTGTGCTGTGGAGCCCCCCACGTGCAGTGCTGTTCTCCCCCAACAAGACTATGATATTCCACGGGCAGGGATTTGGCTCTTGGATGTTTTAGCCATCTTTGTCCTTCCCTAAATCCCATATCTAGCAACCTCCCCTGACCCCACCAACCTCACCTCTGAGTGCTTTGCTGACACCATTCACAGAAATGAGGACTTCAAAAGCCACAGCCAGGCTACAGGAATTGATGACAGAGCTGGCTCCTGAGCCCTCCCAGTCTTTACCCCCAACCCATGGATTACACTCGCCAGGGCAAAAGGCTGTTTTCTGCCTCCTTCCTTACTTCTTGGTCTGCCCTATGGCGGATTAGTTCCTTTCACCCTAAAATTCCACCTGTATAAAGAGAGCCTAGCCCGCCACTACCAGGGCCCGGCCCAGTTTTGGTGGCCCTCTGGGGCCCTGAAGCATGCACAGCTGAGGCTGCCCCAGCTGTGGGAAAGGCTGGCCCACTGAGGACGGGCCCAGCTTGATTCCAGGCCACCCCTGGCTCTGGGCCCAGTGCCAGTAGGTGTCTACCTAAAAGGAAGAGGCTGAGGCACAAAAGATAAAGGGCTGCCTTAAGCCAAAGTGAGGACAGCTGCCTGGGAGAGTCAGACCCAAGTAACCTTGGAAAGGAGCTTCAGTGGGCCATTATTAACAAGCAGTTTTTAAAGGCAAAAGGGGAGGGCAAGAAGTGGGATGATACAAATCCGTAGGAATTCTCATTGGTTTACAGAAATGACATTGATTCATGATTGGCTCTACATTATTAAGCTCTAGGGTGTGGGTTATGGTGTCTGGTGTGGCATTATTAAGTTGATATATAGCTCCTTGTGGCAATAGCATGCAGTTTCCAGAGACGAATATATAGTTCAAGGCTGATTGCTATTTCATTTCACTCTCTGGGCCTGATAATTTAAAATTTCTTTCTTCATAGGGCTAAGAAGAATGTGTTTAAGTGCCCCAGAGCCCTGAGGTCCTGTGTATCATCGAGAATCTCTTCTGAGGGGAACTGCTAAAACAATGCCTACAAAGACATCAGAGCCAAACTCTGGATTTGGGGGCCAGGAGGGGCAATCGTCACCTTTGAGTGAGCCCGAGCAGGGGCCTTCACTCTCCCCCTGGAGAAAGGTGGAGCTGGCGGTAGCAGCTTTGCTCGGGCGCCTCCTTCCTCTGCCTTTGCTTCTTACATGAAGACTGTGACACTGACTTATAATAAGAAATAAAACTCCTAAACCCCTTGGGATCTCCAAAGTAATACATGCCTTTTTGTAGCTAATGAGATGACTGGGGCCTGGGGGCTCCTGGATGGTCTCAGGATGGCAATGGCTGCCAGGGAAACCAACCATGTGATTAGAAGGTTGGAATGTTCAGCCTGACCGCCCCGCTGACCTCCAGTTGGGGGAGAGGAGCTGGGGATGGAGTTAATCACCAGTGGCCAGTGATTTACTCAATCATGCCTACAAAATGAAGCCTCCATTTTAAAAATGCCAACAAAAATAAACTCTTCTAAAAGGTGGGTGTTGGGAGAGCTTCTGGGTTAATGCACACATGGAGGCGCTGGGAAGGCAGTATACTTGGAGGTGGCCTGTAAGCCCTATGCCCCTTCCCCATACCTTGCTGCATGCACCTCTTCCACTGGCTGCCCCTGAGTTGTATGCTTTGTAATAAATAATAGTAACTAAACTGTTTTCCCACGTTCTGTGAGCCATTCTAGCAAATTAACAAACATGAGGGAGGGCCGTGGGAACGTACACCTGATTGGTCAGAAGCACGGGTGCCAACCTGGACTTGCAGCTGGCATCTGAAATGGGGGTGGTCTTGTGGGACTGAGCCCTTAACTTGTGGGGATCTGACACTAATTCCGGGTAGACAGTATCAGAACTGAGTTGAATTGCAAGACACTCAACTGCTATTCTGAGAATTGGAGAAGTGGTTAGTATCAGACATCAGAAGTGAATCATTGAGAGCAGGAGTAGTAAGGAAACAGAGTTTACATTTCAGAGACACACAGGGAACAACCCTCTCCAGGCAGATCCACCAAGCTACCTGACCCAGGCCACAAATTTGGGGCTCAGGGAGGCAAGAAAGAGAACAGAGAAGAGGCCACTTTTGCTTCTTTTTCTGACCTTGCTAACTCAGGAAAGTCATATCACTGCTGCAGGACTCGAATTTTTGTCCATAAATTGGGATGCATGGAGATTCCTACACTGTATGTCAAGGTATAGTTACATCACCGTGGGTAATGCCACCTTGCCTAGGGGTTATGCCAAGGTTAAGTTATGCCAAGGGGCACTTAGGTTAGACGTAATTACAACAAGGTGTAGCAATCCCAAGGTTTGGATATGGCAAGATAGTTAGGTCAAGAGACCATTGTGTTAAAGGTGTAGTTATGTCAAGGTGGGTGCTATGGACTGAATTGTGTCTCCCCACCCCCCGAAATTCATATGTTGAAGCCCTAATCCCCAATGTAACTATATTTGGAGATAGGGTTTTTAGGAGATAATTAAGGTTTAAATGAGGTCATAAGAATGGACCCCCTCATTCAATAGGGCTGGTGCCCTTAGTAGAAAAGGAAGAGAGCTCACACTCTCTTATGAGCTCACAGTGAGGACACAGTGAGATGATAAGGCTGCCACCTGCAAGCCAGGAAGACGGCCCTCACCAGAAATGGAATCGATGGTCCCTTGATCTTGGACTTCTAGCCTCCAGAACTGTGAGGAATAAATTTACGTTGTTTAAGCCACCCAGTCTCATGTTTTGTTATGGCGGCCCAAGAGGGCCAAGACGGTTGGCTTATGCCAAGGTGCAGTTGAGAGGTACCTGTGCAAGTGTGCCGAGGTAGGTTTGGGAGCTCAGGAAGAACTATCAAGACTGATTTGCATCATCAACCTGGCGGGAACCTGCACGGTGACATTCCTTCAGCCTGAGAGGAAACAATGCCACCACCTTTCCAATAAGGTCATGCAACTATTTCTCGCTGTAGAGTTAAGACTCTTTGGAAGGGAAAGTAACTGGGGCGCCCGCTGGAGGCGGGATCCGGTTGAGCGCTGGGCTGGTCACCGAGCGCCTCACTGGGTGACGCGTGGGCTCCGCGCGCAGGCAGGGAGCGCGGCCACCGGTGGGGTCGGCTGGGCAGAGCGGCAGCCTCCGATCTTCCCTGGAAAACGCAGGCGCAGGGGGGACCCGCGGTGCCTGGGAGGGGAGGGGGCTGCCGCCTGAAGCCAGTTCTCGTCAGTCAGGTCACCGCGCGCCTGCGCTAAAACAAGACACCAGCTGGTGCTGGAGGCTCCGAGGGCGCTCAGGGACGATGGCCAGGGACATGGGCTCGCAGAGCTACAGGAGAAGGATCGCGACTGTCTGCACATTGTTAGAAGCTAGCCTGGAGAAAACCAAACACTCATGTTACCACTCATAAGTGGGTGTTGAACAATGAGAACACACGTACACAGGAAGGGGAATATCACACACCCGGGCCGATGGGTGGGGAAGTAGGGGAGGAATAGCAGGGGGCGGGAGATTGGGGGAGGGATAGCATTCGGAGAAATACCTAATGTAAATGACGGGGCGGTGGATGCAGCAAACCACCCATGGCACTGTATACCCAGGACACAAACCTGCACGATCTGCACATGCACCCCAGAACTTAAAGTATAATAAATAAAAAAATTAATAAGAAAAGAAATGTAAGAAGAAAAGAAGCAGCAGCTAGCCTGTTTCCTTCTTCCTCTGCTGCTGTCTGGTGTACCTCCAGGTCTCTAGAAGCTTTCAGGGGCACCCTGACCTCCGCGGCTCCCACCCTCCCACTGCCGGACCCTCTGAGACGCGTTTACACAGGCATTTCTCACACCCGGGGCCCTGTTATTCGGCCCTACCCACTGACAAAATTCTGCCAGGGGATCCGAGGAGGGCTGCCCCAGCAAGCATCGACACCCCCATCCTGGACACTTGCTGGTCCCTCTGTGCCTCAGTTTACTTCGCTGTGGACTGGTGGGCATGCAAAGATACCCTCCAAGGACCTCCCAGACCACTACCACCTCCGAGAGAGGGACAGAGGGAGGGCAGAGGGGAAATTCAAGAAGAGCCCCAGGCCACTTTCAGAGGGCAGGTCATGTCATGAGGCACCCATCAAACCCAGGGTCCATTTTCTTTCTCTTTATTTTTATTTTTTCTTTTTATTTGAAAGAAAAAAAAAGTCTGCTTTGTCACCCAGGCTGAAGTGCAGTGGCACGATCTCGGCTTACTGCAACCTCCACCTCCTGAGTTCAGGTGATTCTCCTGCCTCAGCCTCCTGAGTAGTTGGGACTACAGGCGCCAGCCACCATGCCTGGCTGATTTTTGTTTTTTTTTGTTTTGTTTTTGTAGAGACAGTGTTTTGCCATGTAGCCCAGGCTGGTCTTGAACTCCTGAGCTCAAGCCATCTGCCCACCTCAGCTTCCAAAGTGCTGGGATTACAGATGGCTGCACCTTGCCCTGGGTCCCTGCCAAGCCAGGCTCCTTTAGTGTAGATTCATGAGACACAGATGGTGGCAGAAGCTGAGATCTTCAGGAAAGGGCATAACCCTGAGGACACATGCCTGCTGGGACAGCCATGGTGCTCCGCAAAAGCTCAAAGACTTAGTTCTGCTGCACGCATTTCTGCTGAGCCTCTGCTGGGTGCCTTGCGCTGGAACAGGCCCTCCTGCTCTCAAGAACCTGGAAGGCAGGCTCAGATTGAAGCAGGGCCAAGGGCCTCACTTCTTAGGGTGAGGGGTCATTGGCCCCAGCTGGAAGTAGAAGGCAGAGACTTACAAGGGGCCTTCTAGAAAGTAGGACCTCCATAAAGTTACTAGAATGATCACTGATCAAGCTCATGGATCTCTCTGTTCTAGAGTCACCCTGACTGGAGCTCTAGAGGTTGAGAGCAGCCTGTGGAGAGAGTCCGCTGAGAATAGCATGAGAAAGAGCACAGGCACAGCAGCAGCCAGGTGGCCGGTGACTGACCACAGGGCTTGAGCCGGGTCTGGCTCACAGGGATTGACTGTTCCTATGACTTCTGTTAGAGAACTGGGGGCTCCCCATGGGTGGGGTTTATGCAGGGAGTGGCAGATCCTTGTGCCTGCACCGGTCAGCTGGGAGGGTAGCCACTGCAGGAGGGGGACCCAAGTCTCTTTGCGGACTATGTCCTTCTCAAGAACCTGTGTACTTTGATTAGCCAAGAACTAAAAATTGCCATTTTGGGTTTCACATCATGATGTAAACAGAGATGATTATACTTTTTTTTAGGTTCAGTAATTATTTTAATAGCAGTGTTCTCATAGAGCCTCAGAGGATCTAAGCCCCACAGACATTTTCTAAACGGCCATTGGGATGTCTACTTGTCAGTAGATGTGGCAGGTGTTCAGTGACACCTCACAGTCTCCCAGGGAGTGCTGACATCTGCAAGGGGGTTGGCCCTAATCAGAACCCTGTAGGTCCAGCAGTCATATCTCTGAGAGCCCAGGGGATTCTCCTTGATGACTTGTGAACTCCGAGCAGGCTCCAGCTCTGCAGCATTGGGGGCCGCTCCAGACACTGATCTCTGTCATCCCTGCATGGAGCCCACATCTCCAAGAAGGCCAGGAGGTCCTGATCCCGTTCGGGGATCAATTTAAATATGAAGGAGCAGAATAAGGAGAATTTGGGAACCCAAGGAGGTGACAAAAGACACAATCAGTCCCCAGTCTCAAATAATCTTTGGCGGAATTTCTGGGCCCCTACTCATGCCGGGCTGGGCCTTGGGTGCTAGATGCTAGGATGAATGAGGAATGGCCTCTGCCCTGAGGGGCTCACAGATACTGAAAAAGACAAACCAGGGCAGCCAGAAAGAGGCAGAGCAAGGTGCTGGAGAACAGGGCCGGGAACCCCGTTTCTCATGCCTACCACCCATGCCCTCCACATTTGATCATGACAAGAATTTGTCTCTGCCTTGTGCCTTTAACTGTGGGAAATCCTGGAGTGTCTTAGAAGTCCAATTTCATAGAATCTAAGTTTTTCTTTCTCAGAGATGATCCACTAAAACTGTAACAATATAATTTCATTTTTATGCTTCCTTAAATGTTTTCATGTAAATGACTTACAAATCAAAAAAAGCCAGATTTAGTTTTGGAAATAACAGCCTGCATAGTTTTCACATATGTGTGCACATACACAGACACACACACAGGCACACACACAGGGTGCTACTCACCATGGGATCTCAGCCTGTACTCACACATGTGCATACATGTGCTTGGGCTTACACACAAAGCAAAGGCCAGAAGAGTAGCTGTCACTGTGTGAGAATTGGCTGGAAGCTGCAGGGAACCCCTGGAGATGTTGCGAATCCCTCCTGCCTCTGGCCACCTCTGTTAGGGTGGTCAAGTTAAGGACCAATGGGAATGGCCACGTCCCCACACATAGCCTGTTCCTTTCCTATTGATTCCCACGGGCTCCTTTCAAAGATACCTGTGGTAGCACAGCCCAGTGGGTCACTGGGTCCCATTTCCCTGGGAGGGAGGTTTGGGCCCAGCTCAGAGGAGGTGTCATGGAGGGTGAGGGGAAAGGACATGAGGTGGGACTCCAGATGTGCCAGGCATGTAACGTCTGCTCCCTCCACCCCACCACATGCCTGAGCAGGGTTCCTCGCCCACCTGCACTCACAGAGGTGAGGCTGCCAGCCCACAGCTCACAAAGTGGGTGACTGAGGGGCCACATTCAAGCCTAGGTCTCACTCACGGAAGCACCCATGGCCCGCAGTACCAAGAGGAAGGTTCAGAGGAGCCAGGCCTCTTCCCCCAGACCTGACAGGCTGCTGAGTCCTCAGACAGTGTGTGTGAGACATGGGGCTGGTCATACTTCCCATGCATTTGGGAAGAGGGCAGGATCAGCAAGGTTCCCCCGAATAGCCTCCACCTTGGGAAAGAAGAAAGAAAGAAAGAAAGGAGGAAAGAAAGAAGAAAGAGAGAGAGAAAGAAAAGAAAGAAAGGAAGGAAGGAAAAGAAAGAGGAAGGAAGGAAAGAAGAAGGAAGGAAAGAAGGGAGGGAGGAAAGGAGGGAGGGAGGGAGGGAAGAGAAAAAAGGAAGGGAAGGAAAAAAAGCATTATTTGCTATGCATTCCATAATGTGTACAAGATTGGGAAGTAAGATACAAGAAGGTTCTACTGTGTGTCAGGCTGTTTTTTTCTTGGCTCCCTCCTGCCCAGCCCACAACACCCAAGGCAGGTGGACTCCTTGGCCCAAGGCTTCTGTTTTCAGCCCTGAATTAGGCCAGAGTATTCTGCAGCACCAGGTCGAAACACTTGCACAACTACAACCAGCCAGCGTCATAGGTGTCTCTTACTACAGCAGCTTAAGTGAAGCATTTGCCTTTCATTTCACACAGAAAGTAGAAATAAGGCTCTAGAAATAAATTCACACTAAAGCGTGAACGGTGGGTATAGGCCATTTCTTCCTTTGGCAAGTGTCTCTTGAGAGCCAACTAATTAGGAGTCAGAGACTTTGTCCTGGGCAATTCACTTCTACTGTGAGAACTAAATAGGGAAATATGGATCAAGAGCCTGGCACAATAGAACCTTCTTCTATTTTACTTCCCAATCTCACACATCATGGAAGGCATAGAAAATAATACAATTTTTTGCACAATTGGATAAAGTAGGTAATTATATGAGGCTTTGTGAAAAAATCATTACCTTTCTGTATATATTTAACTATGATAAAAATAATTTTAGAGGTATTGGGGAGGTATTAAAGGTGGATTTGATACAAAACATAAAAATCAAGTCTTTTTTTAAAACTTAATGAGAAACTTGGGCTTCCATTTACTTACATACTTTTTTGTGTCAGTCTGTTTGCTTGAACTAGCTACAATTACTGAACAAGACTTTGGATTACTCCATAGGTGAGTAAGTGAAACTGCCAAGTTCTGTGGGCAATTGGGAGGGCAATGGGCCTTCACAGCAGGCTGCACACATGCCAGTCTCAGAAGGATCTGGGCAGGCTCAAGAATGCTTAGGTGTTAGTATCTGGGTGTCAAGAGAAATCCACACATTTGGAATTTTCTGAAAATAATATGTTAGAAATGTGGAACTCAGGGGGAGGATCCAAGATGGCAGATTAGACACAACTCCAGCGCACAACACCCAGCGAGAGACGCAGAAACCCAGAGATCTCCTAGCTCCAACTGAGGTACCAGGTGCATTCCAGCATTTCTGAGCAAAGCCCACTCAGGGCAGACCGAGGCAGGAGGGGTGATGCTTCACCCAGAAAGTGCATCTGACTGGCAAGTCAGAGGCTCCACCTCTGGCGCTCCGGTCCAGATACAGCACTTCCCTCAAAGCCTCAGCGATACACAGAACAGGGGATCTTTGCCAGTTGAGCGCCGGGAATTACAAGTGTGGAGTTGAATAAGAGTCTGCAGACTAAGCTTATCCCCCCACCACCCGGAAAGAGAGGGGAGCTGTAAGCGGAGCAGCTGGGAGGCCCCTACCCCATGACCAGAGAGACACAAAGCTGAAAGTGGGAGACTGCCCGGTGCGGCTGTGCGGGTCCCTACCCTCCCCCACAAAACCCAGAGGGCTGAAACTCTGACTCTAGTGGGTTGCATAGCCAGTGCCACAGTCTGAGATGAACCCTGAATGATCCAGCCCAGTGGAGGAAGGGCACAACCCACCACTAGAGGGGGTGGGACTGGGCTACATGTTTTAACAAAAAACACAAGAAGCCTACCTAGCAATGGGATGGCATTCTTGATAACCCAGCAGTGCCTACAGGTCAGTGGAAGAGGCGGGCCTAATCTCCCAGCATAAACAAATAAGACACAGGAAGCTTCCCTAGTAACCTGAAGGAGTCCCTAGAAACCCAGTAGCGCCCCCCACAGGCAGACAAGCGACCTTATCAAGCAGCTCTCGGACACCACAGCCAGGTAAATCCACAAAGATAGGAAAAAAAACAGCGCAAAAAGGATGAAAACACCCAAAACCAGAACGCCTCTTCTCCTCCAAGGGATCACAACTCCTCAACAACACAGGATCACAACTTGACTGAAAAGGAGTGCGAAAGAATTGATGGAAACAGGATTCAGAAGGTGGATAATAACAAACTTTTCAGAGCTAAAGAAACATGTTCTAACTCAATGCAAAGAAACCAAAAACCTTGAAAAAAGGTTATACGAAATGCTAACTAGAATAACCAGCTTAGAGAAGAACATAAATGACTTGAAGGAGTTGAAAAACACAGCACGAGAACTACGTAAAGCAAACACAAGTTTTAATAGCTGAATCGATCAAGCAGAAGGAAGGATATCAGAGATTGAAGATCAACTCAATGAAATAAGAAGAGAAGGCAATACAAGAGAAAAAAGAGTGAAAAGAAATGAACAAAGCCTCCAAGAAATATGGGATTATGTGAAAAAACCTAATCCACGCTTGATCGGTGTACCTGAATATGATGGGGAGAATGAATCCAAGCTGGAAAACACACTCCAGGATATTATCCAGGAGAACTTCCCAAGCCTAGCAAGGCAGTCCAAATTTCAAATTCTAGAAATACAGAGAACTCCACAAAGATATTCCTCAAGAAGAGCAATCCCAAGGCACATAATTGTCAGATTCACCAGGGTGGAAATGAAGGAAAAAATGCTAAGGGCAGCCAGAGAAAAGGTCAGGTCACCCACAGACGGAAGCCAATCAGACTCACAGCAGATCTCTCGGCAGAAACCCTACAAGCCAGAAGAGAGTGGGGGCCAATATTCAACATCCTTAAAGAAAAGAACTTTCAACCCAGAATCTCATATCCAGCCAAACTCAGCTTCATAAGTGAAGGATAAATAAAATCCTTTATGGACAAGCAATTATTGAGAGATTTTATCACCACCAGACCTGCCCTACAAGAGCTCCTGAAAGAAACACTAAGCATGGAAAGGAATAAGTACTAGTCACTGCAAAAGCAAACCAGTTGGCAAAGACCAAAAATGCAATGAAGAAAATGAGTCAACTAATGAGAAAGAATACCAGCCGGTAACAAAATGGCAGGATCAAATTCACACATAACAATATTAACATTGAATGTAAATGGCCTAAACGCCCCAATCAAAAGACACAGACTGGTAAACTGGATAAAAAGTCAGAACCCATCAGTGTGCTGTATTCAAGAAACCCATCTCACATACAAAGACACACATAGACTCAAAATAAAGGGATGGAAGAAGATTTACCAAGCAAATGGAGAACAAAAAAAAGCAGGGGTTGCAATCCTAGTCTCTGATAAAATGGACTTCAAACCAACAAAGATCAAAAGAGACAAAGAAGGACATTACATACTGGTAAAAGGATCAATCCAACAGGAAGAGCTAACTATCCTAAATGTATACGCCCCCAACTCAGGAGCACCCGGATACATAAAGCAAGTTCTTAACGACCTAAAACAAGATTTAGACTCCCACACAATAATAGTGGGAGACTTCAATACTCCACTGTCAAAATTAGACAGATCAACGAGACAGAAAATTAACAAGGATATCCAGGACTTGAATGCAGAGCTCAACCAAGTGGATCTAAGAGACATATACAGAATGCTCCATCCCAAATCCACAGAATATACATTTTTCTCAGCACCACATTGCACTTAGTCTAAAATTGATCACATCATTGGAAACAAATCACTCCTCAGCAAATGCAAAAGAACAGAAATCATAACAAACAGGCTATCAGACCACAGTGCAATCAGACTAGAACTCAGGATCAAGAAACACACTCAAACCCACACAACCACTTGGAAACTGAACAACTTGCTTCTGAATGTTGACTGGATAAACAATGAAATGAAGGCAGAAATAAAGATGTTCTTCGAAACCAACCAGAATGAAGACACAACTTACCAGAATCTCTGGGACACCTTTAAAGCAGTATTGAGAGGGAAATTTATAGCAATAAATGCCCACCAGAGAAGAGAGGAAAGATCTAAAATCGACACCCTATCATCAAAATTGAAAGAACTAGAGGAGCAAGATCAAAAAAACTCAAAAGCTAGCAGAAGACAAGAGATAACTAAGATCAGAGCAGAACTGAAGGAGATAGAAACACAAAAAACCCTTCAAAAAATCAATAAATCCAGGAGCTGGCTTTTTGAAAAGATCAACAAAATAGACAGACTACTAGCCAGATTAATAAAAAAGAAAAGGGAGAAGAATCAAATAGATGCAATAAAAAACGATAAAGGGGATATCACCACTGATCCCACAGAAATACAAACTACCATCAGATATTACTACAAACAGCTCTACTCACATAAACCAGTAAACCAGGAAGACATGGATAAATTCCTAGACACTTGTACTCAACCAAAACTAAACCAGGAGGAAGCTAAAACCGTGAATAGACCAATAACAAAGGATGAAGTAGAGGCAGCAATCAAAAGCCTACCAACCAAAAAATGCCCAGGTCCAGACGGGTTCACAGCCGAATTGTACCAGACGTACAAAGAGGAGCTGTTTCCATTCCTTCTGAAACTGTATCAAACAATACAAAGGGAGGGAATCCTCCCTAACTCGTTTTATGAGACCAACATCATCCTGATACCAAAACCAGGCAGAGACTCAATTAAAAAAGAAAACTTCAGGCCAATATCCATGATGAACATCGACACAAAAATCTTCAATAAAATACTGGCAAACAGATTGCAACAGCACATCAAGAAGCTTATCCATCACGACCAAGTAGGCTTCATCCCAGGGATGCAAGGCTGGTTCAACATATGCAAATCCATAAATGTAATACATCACATAAATGGAACCAAAGACAAAAACCACATGATTATCTCAATAGATGCAGAGAAGGCCTTTGATAAAATTCAACAGTGCTTCATGCTAAAAACTCTCAATAAACTAGGTATTGATGGAATGTATCATAAAATGATAAAAGCTATACATGACAAACCTACAGCCAATATCATACTGAACGGGCAAAAGCTGGAAGAATTCCCTTTGAAATCAGGCACTAGACAAGGATACCTCTCTCACCACTCCTATTCAACATAGTATTGGAAGTTCTAGCCAGAACAATCAGGCAAGAAAAAGAAATAAAGGGTATTCGATCAGGAAAAGAGGAAGTCAAACTGTCTCTATTTGCAGATGACATGATTGTATATCTAGAAGACCCCATTGTCTCAGCCCAAAATCTTCTCAAACTGATAAGCAACTTCAGCAACGTCTCGGGGATACAAAATCAATGTGCAAAAATCACAAGCATCCCTATACACCAATAACAGACAAACAGAGAGCCAAATCAAGAGCAAACTCCCATTCACAATTGCTACAAAGAGAATAAAATACCTAGGAATACAACTAACAAAGGATGTAAAGGACCTCTTCAAGGAGAACTGCAAACCACTGCTCAATGAAATAAGAGAGGACATAAACAGATGGAGAAACATTCCATGCTCATGGTTAGGAAGAATCAATATCATGAAAATGGCCATACTGCCCAAAGTAATCTATAGATTCAATGCTATCCCCATCAAGCTACCAATGACCTTCTTCACAGAACTGGAAAAAAACACTTTAAACTTCATATGGAATCACAAAAGACCCCACATAGCCAAGACAATCCTAAGCAAAAAGGACAAAGCCAGAGGCATCACACTGTCAGACTTCAAACTATACTACAAGACTACAGTAATCAAAACAGTATGGTACTGGTAACAAAACAGAGACATAGACCAATGGAACAGAACAGAGACCCCAGAATAAACACCACACATCTACAACCATCTGATCTTTGACAAACCTGGAAAAAACAAGCAATGGGGAAAGCACTCCATGTTTAATAAATGATGTTGGGAAAACTGGCTAGTAATGTGCAGAAAGCAGAAACTGGACCCCTACCTGTCACCTTACACTAAAATTAACTCCAGATGGATGAAAGATTTAAACATAACACCGAACACCATAAAAATGCTAGAAGAAAACCTAGGCAAAACCATCCAGGACATAGGCATAGGCAAGGACTTCATGACCAAAACACCAAAAGCATTGGCAACAAAAGCCAAAATAGACAAATGGGACCTAATCAAACTCCACAACTTCTGCACACAAAAGAAACAGTCATTAGAGTGAGTCGGCAACCAACAGAATGGGAAAAAATTTTGCGATCTTCCCATCTGACAAAAGGTTGATATCCAGAATCTACAAAGAACTAAAACAGATTTATAAGAAAAAAACAAACAAACCCATTCAAAAGTGGGTGAAGGATATGAACAGACACTTTTCAAAAGAGGACATATATGAGGCCAACAAACATATGAAAAAATGCTCATCATCACTGGTCATTAGAGAAATGCAAATCAAAACCACACTGAGATATCATCTCATGCCAGTTAGAATGGGGATCATCAAAAAAACTGGAGACAACAGATGCTGGAGAGGATGTGGAGAAATAGGAACACTCTTACACAGTTGATGGGAGTGTAAATTAGTTCAACCGTTGTGGAAGACAGTGTGACGATTTCTCAAAGATCTAGAAATAGAAATTCCATTTGACCCAGCAATCCCATTACTGGGTATATACCCAAAGAACTATAAATCATTCTACTATAAAGACACATGCACACATATGTTCACTGCAGCCCTGTGTACAATAGCAAAGACCTGGAACCTACCCAAATGCCCCTCAATAATAGACTGGACAAAGAAAATGTGGTACATATACACCATGGAATACTACGCAGCCATAAAAAACTATGAGTTCGTGTCCTTTGTAGGGACTTGGATGAATCTGGAAACCATCATTCTCAGCAAACTGACACAAGAACAGAAAGCCAAACACTGTATGTTCTCACTCATAGGTGGATGTTGAACAACGAGAACACATGGACTCAGTGAGAGGAACATCACACACTGGGGGCAGTTGCGAGGGTAGTAGGGGAGAGATAGTGGTGGGGAGTGGGGAGGGAGGGGAGGGCGGGGAGGGATAACATAGGGAGAAATGCCAGATATAGTATGTACCTAAAGCAAAATAAATAAATTTTTAAAAAATTAAATTAAATTAAAAACTTAGTATAAAGCTACAATAATCAATACAGTGTGGTACTAGCAAAAGTGTAGACATACATAGAAACAGAATAGAATCAAGGGTCCAGAAACAAATCCACACATTCACAGTCAATTGATTTTTGACAAGGATGCAATGACAAGCCAGTGGAGAAACTATACTCTTTTCAACAAATTGTGCTGGGACAACTGGATCTCTTCAAGCAAAAGAAAGAAGATGGACCCTTACTTCACACCAGATACAAGAATTAACTCAAAATTGATAAAAGACGGAAAATGTAAGAGCTAAAACTACTAAAGTCTTGGGAGAAAACACAGGAGTAACTGTCCATGACCTTGGATTAGGCAAAGGTTTCTTAGGTATGATGCCAAAAGCATCCGCAACAGAAGAAAAAAATTAATTGGCCTTGCCTTAAACACAGATGGTGGAGGAAAATCTGAAAATTGGTGGAGTGTATCAGCGCTGATGTCCTGGCTGTGATATTGTACTATGGTTTCACAAGGTGTTATTATGGAGGGGAACTGGGCAAAGGGCACAAAGGATGTCTCTGTATTATTTCTTACAACTACCTGTGAGTCTATAATGATTTCAAAATAAGAAGTTTTGGGTATTTTTTTCTTAAAGTGCTCTGGATCAGGAGGCAGGGGCTTGGGATCTGGCTATGTTGTTCCAAGTCAGTCACTGTGTGACCTTGAGCAGGTCACTTCTTTTCACTGCTTCTGTTTCCCTTTTGTTCCTTACCTGGAAGATAAAACTCAGGGAGAGAAGCATCACATACCGGGGGAGGGGGGGGGGGGGTGAGGGAGGGACAGCCAGGGGGTGGGGAGTTACAGCCGGGGGGTGGGGAGGGTGGAGAGGGATAACATGGGGAGAAATGCCGGATATAGATGAAGGGGGAAATAGAGGCAGCAAACCACCTGGTTATGTATGCACCTATGCAACAACCCTGCATGACCTGCACATGTACCCCAGAACCTAAAGTAAAATAAATAAATAAATAAGTTTAAATTTTCCTAAGTTGTCCTCCAGTGTGGACAGCCTGGAGTCAAGCCTGTGGTGTTGCTGTGGCCTGAGGCTTCAGGTCTAAGAGGCTGCTCCTCAGCTGCACAGAGTGGACAGGCCTCTACAGGCATGTCCTGTCCCCTGGGGGACCTCAATACCAGGCACAGCACAGGACGTTAGGTCCTAGGACCAGGAGTCCTGGCCTGCGGGGGTCACTGGCTGCCACAGGCTTTGCCAAACTGGCCTTAGGCCAGATGCTCCATGTTATGACCTGTACCTCCTCTCTATGGGAGGCAGAAAACAGAGCTGGGGCAAAGCATATATGAGCCACCCAGGAGCTACAGAGAGAAGAGCAAGGAGGAGGATGTCACGTGCTGAGCTGACCAGGCTGAGGTTGAAAAGTACACGCCTGAGTCAGCCAGGGTCCAGTCTGGAAAACAGAAACCATGCTGGGCATTTTACAAAGCGGAGATTTAATTCAGGGGCCTGATTACAAATAGTTTTCAGGGCAGAAGGAGTACAAAGGGGGACGAGGGTAACTCACAGCTCAATGACCACAGGAAGTCAGCGCAGCCCTCAGGGCTGGAGGATCACAAGACAAGAGGTCCTGGTGTCTGAGCTTCCTTCTTGATGTATATTTTTTGGACAACATTCACATTTTTATTTTATTTGACTCTAGGGAGTTATTGGTTTTTCTTTTTCAAAAAAAAAAATCCTTAAAGAAATAATAAATTATAGAATTTTTAAAAATATTTTAGAAAATTCTACGATTCATAAAGTAAAAGTAGAAATCACTTGAAATGCTCCTCTGCCCCCACGATGGCCAATGTGAATATTTTGGTGCTGGTGTGGTACGTCCTTCCTGGCTGTATCTGTAAATATGTTGGGTGAAAATGGGGTCTTGGCTTCTCCATGGAGAGAGCAGGACATGCCAAAGGATCCCCCATGACAAAGGTCCAGCTGTGTAGGACTTTCCAATGCACTGTTATCAGTGCATTGCCCATGCTGATGACAGAGGGGGAAGGCAGGAGCGTACCCCAAGCCAAATACAGGGAGTGTCAAGAGAGTGCTTGGAGAACTTGGCTGGGTCCCTGGAGTTTGGGGAGGGGGAGCACCAGGACCCAGCACCAGATGTGTGCCTGGAAAATCTAACAGCAATGGCTATAGCAGCTGCAGTCTCTACAGCAGAGGGAGCAAGAGCACTTGGCCTTCCCTGGGCAGCAGGGTCAGCTGCACGATCTGGTGTCTCCAAGGGGCCTAAATGACTTGAATAGACAAGATGAGTCCCCCACCAGGGGAATCCCAGATGGGTGGGCAGCCAGCAGGCCAAAGCTGAGAGCAAACAGCCAGCAAAGGAAAAGCCCCATCAAGGAACCACAGGTGCGGGCCCCTAGTGCGAAAGCACCATAGCATGAGAGAAGGTGCCTGCTCAGGGCACAACCTGGCAGAGAGAACTTCAGAGAGCCCCAGCGACCCTGGGTTCAGCCTTTGCCCCTGAGCAGAGGAGAAGGGGGTGTGGGGGGTGGGGGCCAAAAGGACAGTTATTAAATAGGAGAAAAGGTAAAGTGAGGAAGAGAGAAAAGCCCCCATATACAAGCCACCCCTTCTACTGAAGGTTTTCAAGCCTGGCCTGGGGGAGATGGGAGTTTGGGATTGCATAAAAGATTGCAGCTTTGGTTTCAGACCGGACTGGATTTTCTAATCTTGAAAAACAAAAACATTCCTTGATACCTGAGGGCCACGTGTGACAACTAAGCCCTCAAACCAAGGCTGGTCCAAATAGCGATGTGCTGTGAGTGTAAAATACACATCGAACTTCAAAGAACTGTAATAGAAAGTAAAGTATCTCAAAAATTGTTCTATTAATGTGTTTAAAAGATAATGTTTTAGAGATCTTGGAGCTAAACACAATACATTATTAAAGTTAATTCCACCTGTTCCATTTTACGTTGCTAATATGGCCACTAGAGCATGGAAGCTTAGGTATGCAGCCGCTGGGCTCCGGTCATCTTTCTCTCCGACGCCACAGCACAAGGACACAGCCGAGGTTTCTTCCAGGGCTGGGAGGAGGCCTCTGCTTGGCATTCAAAGGGGTGAGGGCAGGAGGATGAAGGTTACTTTCCTGTTTTCGCTTTTCCCTTCCAACGGACTATGCAGGGCCTCAATGTCACAGGACATCAGCAGCAGCCGCACAGGAATTCCCACCGCCCCTCTACTTCACTCTTGGAGGCAGTTCCTGTTCTGGATGAAAGCACAGCAGAGAGTCTGGTCATTCTTAGGTGATAAAAACTGGATCCAACATGGAGCCCCCTTCTCTCCTCCTGCCACCCCCTGAAACCCCCTCCAGCTTGCTGCAGCCAGGGTGGTGTGACACAATGGGCTGCCTCACTCTTCTTCATCGCCCTTCTCCTCAAAGCCACTTCTAACCCTTCCAGTGTGGAGATGGGAAAGGGAGGACGGAAAGTGGCAGGAGCCTTTCACCTGGTGGGCCTGTGATGGGATCTGGCCCCAGCAGAGGTGGAGGCAACCTTTTTCTCAGATAGGCGTCCTCCTGATTCCTTCCGAGATTTCCCCTCCACCCGCGACAACAGGTGCCACACGGCGCACCTTTGGCTGCAGGCTCTGAGGAGGAGAAGGCCGCTCTGTTCAGATTGATCGCTCACTTCCTTCTCGGCTTCTGGGCAGTCGGTCTCACCTTCAGCACCCCCTGTGGTCTCTTCCCACAGGAGCTGCCACCACCTTGGGCCACCTCAGTCTCTCACCTGGCCTCTGGTCAACGGGAACTCTTCGGTTCTTCCTCCCCATGACCCACGTGGGCTCCAGCATGAGAGGCAGGCAGTCAGCCTAACTTCGCCCTCTGGATCGTCCAGTCCTGGGTCTGAGGCCAGTCTCTCTGTCCCTCATGCTGCAGGGTCCCAGGTTAAATCTCCCCGACAGGCTCCTTAAAGCCCTTATTTCAGATGGACTAGACCAGTTGTGCCCCTCTCCTCCCCCAAGGATGGCTCCTGGCTCCCGCAAAGTTCTTTCTCAGATCCACCTCTCAGCCTTTTTTCCCTTGATGAAAGGGAGCTTTGAGGGGTCCTGCAAAGCATTTTCCCAGCCGCTCCATGGAGATTCTGCAGGTGGTTGCCCCAGGAGAAAAACACAATTAATATTAAAGCTCTGTTGGGATATTTGACGGGAAAGGAGACGCTAATGGTGAGGAAAGCCAGAAGCGCGGTGGGGTTGGGGTTCCCAGGATAGCTGCCTGCCCAGTCCTGGCAAAAGCTTCCTTATAAGTGTATCCTACAGTAGTGCTGCCTAGCGACCACCTCCAAAAACCCCTTTCTGGGTCTCATCAACCAGCAAGCACGTGACATCACAGGACTGTGATCACACACATAGAGATGGCTCTACTCTCAGCAGGCGCTCCAGTCTCTATCACAGGACATTTTTGTTCTACAGCTGTGCACCTGCACGGTAACGTCCTCTGTGCCCTCGGAGGGTCAAGTTGAGAACTTGCTCCTCAGCTTCCAGCAGGTTGTACCTGGCCCTCCTCCTCGGACACTGTAGAGATCTGCTCCTTCCTGAAATGCGGAGCCTCTTGTCTCTCTCTGCCCTCACCGAACCTTCCATGTAAGCATCTACTGCACACATGCAAAGCAAAAAGGGGTCCCTCCCTTTGATGTGTGTATATGTGTAGAGTGTAACTGATCATCTTTCTATCTTATTGAAGGTACACATTATAGTGTGTCCCCGTGACAGATCCCAGAATCCCTACAAGGCAGGTGTCATGAAACCCCCTCCCAGCTTGGCTTAAGGCCACCCATTTCTGTTACAATCACTTAAAGGGCAGGGAGGGGAGCAGCCCCAGCTAGTGGCC
Organism: Ateles fusciceps; assembly: GCA_036589455.1. Lineage (NCBI taxonomy): Eukaryota > Metazoa > Chordata > Mammalia > Primates > Atelidae > Ateles > Ateles fusciceps. The sequence continues at coordinate 1,389,064 of JAZHEH010002491.1, read as the reverse complement.
CTCGATAAGCCCTGGATGCCTTGCTCTCCACAGGCCCAGCCCATTGTTAATTTAATTAATAAATTTAATGAGGATGTAAATTTATTAAAACTTTGAAGTTGACAGTTTATTGAAGAGATAAATTAACATGTTAATTACAAAAACCTAGAAGTCCCAGGAATTAGATTTCAAAGGATTTGCCTTCAAAGAATTCCTTATAAATGATTTTAACATTACATTCTTTGTTAAACTGGGACTTTTTCTGCTTTGGGAATTATGTTGCCCCAGCTGTGGCCATGATTAAAATTAGTCAGCTGCATATGAAGTTGTGGAGAGATGAGAGGTTCGCGTTCACTCTTTTCCAAGTTTTAGCAAATAGCACCATATTTCCCATTTAGTGAGATGCAGGTTCTGCTGCGATTCTTTGGCATAATGAGGCACTACACTCCCCATTTCTCCCACTTGAGGAAGAGCCATTTGCATTCTTGTCCTTACACCTGAGGGCTTGTCACTTGTCAATTGACCTGTCTCTGAGTCACCATGACCCAGAAATGGTCAGAATAAAGTAGAGAATTATTAAATAAACCAAATCCAAAATAATAGTATTTCATGTACGTTTGCACATAGTTTACAAATTCTAGGTGTTTTGTCAAGTTTAAAAGAAATTAGCCTTAATGGAGTAAAAATTCACCTTTTTTGATCCTAATTTAAAATGTCATCAGCTGAGATTTGTGATTTTCAGTTAAAATGTCCTAAATTTATAAGCAGTATTAGAAGACTTGAGAGAACTTAAAACACATTCTATTTCTAGATTTAACCTATTAGATTTATAAGTTGTTTAAATATTCAGGGAGATTTTTAACAATTCAAATAATTGGAATACTTAAAAGAAAAATAGAAACTATTCCATTTATAAATACAATTTTAAAGGCTTAAGGGAATTTAATCCTTAAGAAATAAAGTTGCTCTTAAAACAATTGCCAAAAAATGTTAGATAAAATATGTAACATTTTAAAAATATATATGTACAATTTTAAAATTTGCTGGCTGAAATTAAATGCCTGAGTAAAAACTGGGCTTTTGAATGTGTGGATTTAATGAGTGAGATATTAACTTTATAAAGCAGAATAACCTCTGGTTAACCTTTCCTGTACCGAAAACTTCCTTCAAGGACAGCAAAAGTTGGCATGAAGGAGGTCTCCTTTCTGGGGCCAGTCAGAGGAAGCCAGAGTGACCCTAAAGCCCAACCCTAAAGACCAGAGAACTGTGGGCAAAAAAGTGGAATAAAAGAATAAGCATAACTTAAACAGGGAAAGTCTAGTCAAGATAACACCTGCCTCCCCTGGGGGGGGGGGGGGTCACAATTTTTATATATTGCTCCAAAGTTGTATTATCTGGGCAATAATTTCAAAATTCATCATGTATCCCATTGTTTAATAAATGTGTTCTTCAATTCTTTGTAAGGTTGAGCTCTGCTCAGGGCAGGGAGGATTTGCTGTGGAGCTGTGCAGCCTCAGCAGCTGGGCCCTTACTGGCCGGTCCCTTCCATGGCCCTGCAAGGGGACCTGGCAGTGTGTTCACATAATTATGTGTTGTGTATATTTCACAGACTGTGGGTATATAAACAGCAAGTTTAAAAATTGAGTTGCTGAGACCCAGAGGCAACTGAGCTGGTTTCGGGCAGAATAGAACACTGTAATTAAGACCCTAGACCCTGGGCTGTGCACCATGGCTACACCTGTAATCCAAGCACTTTGGGAGGCAGAAGCAGGAGGATCACGAGCCCAGGAGACTGAGACTAGACTGGGCAACATCTGGCAAAACCCCATCTCTACAAACAGAATGAAAAAAACATTAGCCGAGTATGGGAGGTCGAGGCTGCACTGAGCCATGATCACCACTGCACTGCAGCCTGAGCAACAGAGTAAGACCCTCAAAAAAAAAAAAAAAAAAAAACAGACTGAACTCTGGAGCCCAAAAGTGCAAATCCTTCCTCTGCCATTTTCTAACTGCTGTGATTCTAGGCAAGTTGTTCCATCTCTCTGTGCCTCTGTTTCCTTATCCTTACAGTGGGCACGCCTGCGTGACTGCCACCCTGATGGCGCTGATGGGAACTCATCTACATCAGGACTTGGCCCAGGGGCTGCTGCCCAAAACCATGATAGCTCTTAGCACTGTTGTCACCACTTCCAGTGGAAATCGGAGGGTGTGTGCTCTCTACTCTGGTCAACTCAGGCTGCCGTAACCAAATACCATGGACTGGGTGGCTGAAACAACAGCCATTTACGTCTCCCAGTTCTGGTGGCTGGCAGCCTGGATGCTGGGTGGGAAGGCGGCTGGGGCAGCTTATGCAGAGAGAGGAGAGACAGGAGGCCCTCCCGGAGGTAATGAATGCTGTGGTCATCCTTTAGTAGTCATTCATATGGGGCGGGCTCAGGATAGGAAAGGCTCCCTTAACCCCTCAACCACCCCATGGGGAGGTATCACCAGGATGCCTGCTTCACACATGAGTATGAAAGTACTTGTCACAGTCTCCAGATGTTAGAAGGGGTCTGGAGTTCGTGCCATGTGATCGAGCACCCGGTTAGGCCTCATGGAGTTCACCGAGGGCCATTCCTCAGGCCCCTGTTGTCCTTGCCCCCTAAACACCACTCCTTCCACCTGGAGGAGGCCGTTAGAACAGGCTTCCCTTCCAATGCTGCTGGAGGCTGCAAGCTGGAGGAGTAGGGGCCTCACCTTTCCCCTCCTCCTACTCCATCAGTCCTACCTTGGGCTCCCTGAGCTCTAGGCCTGGCAGTCTGCTGTGGACAGAGGTCTAGAGTTCCCTGGTGACCAGCAGCCCAGCCCGGCGCAGGCTGGTGGCGACCTGCCCAGCTCTGGCTGCAGAGTGATGAAAGCCCAGATTACATTCCAGGGTCTCTCACCAGGCCATAAAGCCTACAGTCTGTTGGCAGCCCCACCCCGTGCACACTGCCACCTGTGTGCCTCCAGCTCCAGTACCAGGGAGCCGTCAGGGTGAGAGGCTCTCTGTGCCTTGGGCTCTGTGGTGGGCAACGAGGCGATGCGGTCATCTGTGACTTTCTCTAAGACCTCAGGCTTGACTCAATGCTGCCATCATTAGTGCCATCCTCTTCTTTGCCTCCAGTTTGTGGAGAGAGATTTTTAAAGAGGGATCGTGCAGTATGAGCACAGGACCAGGCTACTTCTGAGTGGCAGGAACAGAATCCAGACCCAGAGAAGCCTAAACAATAAGGAACTGAGTGCCACATCCCACATGATGGAAAGGCTGGAAGCACACCACCTCCAGACTGAGTAATTCAGCAGCTCCACCATAGTCAGGGCCGGAGTCGGCCTCTTTGTCATTTCTGCGGTTTTTCAGTCATCTTCTCACAGAGGCTGCAGCAGCTCCAAGCATCATGTCTTTACACAATAAGGCCCAAGGACGTAAAAAAGCCACATCCCAGAAGCAGCCCTCTGTGGTGTAAGGCCTAAAACTAATATTATTAATGACATTATGTGCTGCCTCGACATCTGGTAAAACCAGGAGGGCCTTGAATGTCCTGACCACAAGCTGCCCTCTGTAAGCCTCCACCCTCCTTCTCAAAGGGGCTAGGCACTGTTCCTGCTTGTCCCTGCGTTTCCCCTGCCACCCCACAGAATTATTCAAACAAGCCAGTCACATCATCAGATGGGAACTAGGGTCACCCCATCCCCTTAGCGCTGCAAAGCCTGCCTCCCCCAGCCCCTGCTGGGTTCCTCTGCTCCCACCGCAGCACCCACGGGCCCTGTGTCCTCCTCTCCCAGACTGTTGTCCTTGTCATCTGTCCAGTATGTCCAGGTCATGTGTTGGGCCATCCCCATAACCCTGGGATGAGAATCCCTTCCTCACCAGCAGGGTGAGTGGGAGCCACTGAAAACACCCTAACCCACAGCAGAGCTCTCTCCCTAGGCCAGAAGCTCCCCGAGGAAGGGACATTGTTCTATCCCATGCAAATTCCCTGTTCACACAATAGTGCCTAGAAAAAAGCAGGTGCTCAATGCAAGTAGAGTGTGGGTGGAAACCAAACGAATCAACTCTATCATTGCCTGGGCTGTGTCGCATGCCTACACCCTAGCTAACAACCAGCAGGGAGACTGGCATCACCAGGACTGGTCTCTACCTGGGCGCTCCTCTTCTGGTGTGCAGGGGTGGGCAGGTCCTGGGTGCTGAGCTATGGCTTCTTCAGGCCTGGAGGAGGCCTCTGTCACCTGAACATGTTGTAATAACATTATAGATATAGATATATATAGATATATATATCTGTATGTATGTATGTATATACTGTCTTGACCCAGTTTTGCAGCCCTGGTTAGAGGCCAGTTAGTTTAATTTCCTGAGCAGTTAAGTCGACATTCCAACCACCTTCCTTAGGGGGCTGTCACTATGACAGTCTCTCCAGACCACCATACACCCGCCCTAACTGCCTGGGGTGAAGTTCCGGACAACCAGGGATGCCTTTCAGCCTCCTGAGCCTGCAAAATTGTGTCAGTGAATCAATTCCCAGGGGAGCCCATAAAGCCCACCTAAGCCCGCCCACTTGCCATGCACAAGGTGTCCTGACAGCCCCAGCCTGCTGGTCCGCCGTACCCCAGTGATTCCCCTGCGTGGCCCTGCCTGGCAGCCGGCTCTCTTTCGGAGTTGTAACAAAAGCTCCGCCTTTCATCTCTTCCAGAGTGTTTGTGTTGTGTCCACTGTCAAAAGAACATTGAAATCTTACAAAACAATTGGCATTGTGAGCAGGATGGCATGGTTATGGCGTTGGCTCTTGGACAGCTTTGTCAGGGACTGCCCTTGGCTTGCCACTTTCTCCCAGGCCACCTCAAGAGGGCTTGGGGCAGAGCTCGAGCCTGCACTTCAGACAAGTTGCCTGCTACTGAATCTGCCAGGGATTGCCAAGTCTCTCCCCACCCAAATGTCCTCAGCATGGGACTATTCAAAGTGAACAGAGCTAACGGTCTAAACTCCAGGACTAGACAGCAGCCCAGGGGGCCCACGTTAGGGTAAGGGGAGTGATGAGAAACAGAGCAGCTCTTTTCTTCCTGTTGGGGTGGGGAAGCGTTCCTGTATGTGTGGTGGAGGCCCGTCTTAGGGCTTATTTCTTCTACAACCTCAGTGTTCACTATTATTTGGGCAGAATCCTGGCTTTTCTGTGTCTTTCAAGCAACTCCTGTGAAAGAAGATGTTGTGGGGCTCCCCCATCCCCCTCACCCCCGGTACAGAAGTGAAACCCTGGCCTCGATGCTGATGCTGCTGAGGTGGGAGCTGCAGCCTACAGGTCTCCTTTGTGCTGTGCAACCTCCCAACCCCGCTACTACTCCCATTAGTGCACTCGGAGACTCCTTCCCTGCAGACGCTTTGGCAGCCTCCTTCAGCCTCCCGGAGTCTCTGGACCACCTATGCAGCTGTGAGTTGCCCGTGGGCTTCTGTTGAAAAAAAAAAAAAGAAAAAAAAAAGAAAAAGAAAAAAAAAACTGCCCTCCTTGGTTCCATGCTGTACACCTTAGAGAAAACATTGCTGGCCACATACGGGGCTCTCCCGAAAATAAAGGCTTTCAGGGCCCCTAAGCCTGTGGGCCTCCATACAGCTGCCCATTATTCTTTGGGTCATGCCAACAGTACCCCACAAGCTTGGCACAGCAACTGAGGCTTCCCTGATGTTAGATGGAGCCAAACCTGCACCTGCTGGTCTATTTCACCTGCGTGAAGGGTGGTTTCCCACGTCCTCAGTTCCTTGTGAGGTCAACCTCCCCCAGACCCCTTGGCTATCTGGAAGCCTCTTGGATCAACTGAGTGAGGCCATCTCTAGACACGAGCTCTTCAGCCAGGGCTTGCAAGGTTTTCGGCAGCCGCTCACCAGACTTGCTTCTGCTTTCCCATGCAGAAAGGACATGGTGACCACACAGACCACGGTGAAATGGACGTGATAAATCAATGCAGGAACAAAGCCATCGACAAAAGAAAGCAGTAGATCTCTCTAAGGCTGTATTTGTCAATAAGAGTACAGGAGCAGCTGGAAACCATGAGAAACTCATGGCAACAATGCTTGTGATATTGAGGGCTTCCTCAAAATTGCAGAAATTATAACCATTCGTGTCTGTGCACGCTCGTGTATGTGTGTGCGTGCAGGCCCAGAAGCTAGACAACTGCTTCTCAGACAGATTTCTTAGGGAAATACTGAGTTGGGGCCTCAGAAAACTCTGGTACCAAACTTCTCATTTATGAATATCAGACTTAGCCGGGTTCAGAAAGTCGCTGAGGACTCTCTCCATTCATGCACAAGTTATTCAGAAAGTCCAGGAAGCCACTGACTTTTGTCTGTTAAGAACCACCACCAGGGCCAGGTGCGGTGTCTCACACCTGTAATCCCAGCACTTTGGGAGGCCGAGGCAGGTGGATCACTTGAAGTCAGGAGTTCAAGACCAACCTGGCCAACTGTGAAACCCTGTCTCTATTAAAAATACAAAAATTAGCCAGGAGTGATGACGCGTGCCTCTAATCCCAGCTACTAAGGCTGAGGCAGGAGAATTACTTGAACCTGGGAGGTAGAGGTTGCAGTGAGCAGAGATCATGCCACTGCACTCCAGCCTAGGCAACAGAGAAAGATTCTGTCTCAAAAAAAAAAGGAACAACCACCAGCCTCTCATGGTGGCTCACACATACAATCCCAGCACTTTGGGAAGCCAAAAAGGGAGCATCGCTTGAGCCCAGGAGTTTGAGACCAGCCTGGGCAACAAGGTAAAACTCTGTCTCTACAAAACAATACAAAAATTAGCCACATGGTGGCACACACCTATAGTCCCAGCTACTAGGGAGGCTGAAGTAGGACGATTGCTTGAGCCTGGGAGTTCAAGGCTGCAGTGAGCTGTGATTGTGCCACTGCATTTCAGCCTGGTGACAGAGAAAGACCCTGTCTCAAAAAAAAAAAAAAAATTCCAACAAAAACTACTACCTGGGGGTCAGGGGTGAGGGAATGGAGAGGTGTGGGTCAAAGGGTACAAACTTTCAGTTATAAGATGAATACATTCTGGGGATCTAATGTACAGCACGGTAACCATAGTTAATTACACTGTATTGTATGCTTGAAATCTGCTAAGAAAGCAGATATTAAGTTCTCATGGGGAGGTGGGGGAAGGTAACTGTGTTACGTGGGTGATGGGTGTGTTAATTAGTTTGGTTGTGGTCATCATTTCACAATGTATGTATCAAATTGTCATGTTGTACACCTTAAATACTTACAATTTCTGTTTGTCAATTATACCCCAATAAGGCTGGAGAACAAAAGAAATTCGGAGGCTGATGTGTCAATGGTTTCACAATGTATGCATACGTCAAATTCATCAAGTTATACACTTTAAATTGTGTGGTGTATTACACATCAATTATATCTCACTGAAGTGGTGAAGAAAAAAGAGAAAAAGAACAACTGCCACCAAGAAAGATTCAGGGAGCATCTGTTAAATGAGTTGTTGGTTTATCATGAGTAATCTGACAGACCCCTAGGGGGTCTTCATCATATGTGAGCCAATCTCTTTATTCAACTGTGTGAGCGTACTCCTCGCCCCTCCCTCCCCAACACAGAAAGAGCAGGAAGAACCGAGTCCCCACATTAGTGCAGTGGGTCTAGATGCATGGGCAGGACTTCTGTGAACCACATTCGCTTCCCAGCAGTGAAATGGAGCCTCTGGGCTTGAAGCTGTCACTCGGGACCCCTAATCCAGGCCTGACCCCAAGCAGAACCTGCCAGTGGTGAGCCTGCCCTGTCACACTTCCGAGCTCGGTGGGCCCTAGCCCTCCCTCACAGGCCCAAGAGGCCACTGGAGGTGAAACCTCCAGAGCCAGCTCAGCAGGTGACTAAGGCCACGTGATGAGGCCCCAGAAATGTGGCATCCAAGATCTCCTGCTCAGCCAGCTGACTCTGTAAACACAGGAGTTCCTGGCCAGGCAGAAGGAAGCGACCTGCACAGGTGAGCAGGCTGGAGCCAAGGCATGCGTTCCTTTAGTGGGTTTTCAGTTGCAGCTGACAGGGCCCCGTATCAGCTGCTCCACACACGCCATGACACAGTGCACCTGATGGTCCAGTGAACTGTGGAGGGAGCAAGCCCACGAGGGCTGGGTTCCCGGGAAGGTTGGGCTTCCACTGAAGCTGAGAGACTTTATTGGCTGATGACAACTCCGGGAGCTTTTTGAATTTGCTTGCCTTCCCTAGCACTGAAAGGCCACAGTGACCCTTTATAAGAGTTCAAAGTGAGGCACGGTGATACTCACACTGTGTCAGCCTTGAGTTTCGCCGGAAGCTCAGCTGTCAGCTGTGAGGTTGGCTCATGTGGTCGTCCCATCTTCTGCTGTATAGGAATTCACAGTGCAGAGCCTCTGGCAGTGACCAGAACAGGAACTGCCACTTGCTGGAAGAGTAGTAGGTACAGAAATAGCCTTAGGCCTGGGAGGTGACAGCCTGGAGAAAAGGTGGGGACGCAGGTGTGTGTGTGAGAACCAGAATGTTCCCTAATAGGAGCTACATTCAAATAGGGAAGAAAACTTTTATCCTGAGAGTGAAGCTATGAGACAGGACATGGCACCCGTAGGATGGTGAAGAATCCTGGGGGAGCCTAGGGAGCCTCCATTTATGTCAACACCAGCTGCCACGTCCTGGGCACTACCTCATGCCAGGCACTGCCAAGGGCACTCACACGCATTATCTCGTTTAATCCATGGATAGCCCTGGAAGAGAGAGATTACCATCACCATTGTGTAGACAAGAAAATCGAGGCACCGAGAAGTCAAGTAATTTGTCTGAAGTTGCACAGGAGAAGGGAGATTTTGTTTGTTTGCCTGTCTGTCTGTCTGTTTGTTTGTTTTTGAGACAGAGTCTCACTCTGTAACCCAGGCTGGAGTTCAGTGCCATGATCTTGGCTCACTACAGCCTCCGCCTCCTGGGCTCAAGCCATCCTAGAAGGGAGATTTTTAATCCAGGCCCCGAGGTCACTCTAATCTGAGTGCTCTCTGAGGTCTCCCAGAAGGGAGGAATTCTGTGGTATATTCACAATGTGACCAGAGGGAGGATGATGCCGTGAAGAAGACAGAGGTGCCGCCACACTGACCCTGGGTGCAGCCATCTCTGGGGAAGGCACTATGTAGAAGAGAAAGCCAGAGGCCCCAGGTCAGAAGTGCCAGGTGCCTGAACAGGCAACCCCTTCTTGGGAAGGAAGGCTAAGGTACAGGGCAGTGAGGCCAACACAGAGGGACCACTCACCAGCCCCAGGCCTCCCAGGGACAGCAAACCTGCAGCCATCTCTACCCAGCCCTGTCTCTAACCCTGCCTCTTTGAGGTTGGGACCACGTGAGGGTGGGGAAAAGAAAAAGGAAGTCCCCAGAAATGTAGCATCCAAGGTCTCCTGTGCAGCCAGCCAGCTCTGCAGCACACAGGAGTCCCAGCCAGGCAAAAGGAAGACACTTCCGCAGGTCAGCAGGCTGGAGCCAAGGCATGCATTCCTTTAGTGGGTTCTCAGTTGCAAATTCTACATCCTTGTCCACTGTTTAAGGAAAAAGTGACAACTCCTGCCCTCAGCCCAGCTCTTCCTCACCCCCAATACCATCCTACCATCCTCAAAGGGTGCCGTTGCGAGGAGCGCAGCTTCTGCCCGTCCAGGTGTGCATCTGCCTCTGTAGCTGCAGACACATTCTATTAGCAGCAAAAAATGGATTATGCCTTAAGTACAGCTCTGCCACTTCCTCTGAAAGGACGCTGTCCCCAGTATCCTCCTGTTTCAGCACATGGACCTCTACTGTCCCTCTTCCACCCCTGGCAGAGTGTCATCCCACAGCCTGGACACAGGCCCCCTATGCCAAGCGAAATGGACACTTTGTGAGAAGGGACTGTCCTTTCCCACATAAAGAGCAAGTGATCGAGCCTGAAGCCAGTGGGGGAAGACTGTCATGTTTCAGAGAAGCGGATAGTGCCAAGATTCTGACCTCTCTGATTTTTTAAGGGGTTTACTGGAGGTGACGGATCTGAGAGGTGATGGGGTCTGGCAAGTAGTGATGGTTTGGGAAGATAGTGGGATCTGGAAGGAGTTTGGAGTCTGAGAGGTGAAGCAGAGGGGATGGGTCTGAATCCTCCCAGTAATGCAATGACTAGTCTGAATCCTCCCTGTGATGCAATGACTAGTCCTGTATAGTCAGGACCACTTCCCAAACAAGCCAGGCTGGTCGGATGCAGGCAGCCCTTCCCTCTGTGGCCGTAGCTGCCCTCTGGTTTCCTATACGCCTCTGAGGTGTACCTCTGTGGATACCTCCTCATCTGTCATCCAGGTGGGGACGGTGGCAAGTCCCCTCCCTTCTTTCCAAGGCTTGGCTGTTCTGACACATAGACCAAGGCCTAGGGCAGCCAAGAGCTCTTCCCTTCTCTTCCTTTAGGCCCTACAGCTGGAAAAGCAGGTCTGTTACCACAACAGGAACCAGTGCACCCAAAGGACACACTTTGTGCCATGAGCAGCAAGTTTAGGAAACCAACAGGACAGGCCCTGTGGGGTCTGAGGGTTCCTCAGCTTTCTAGATGCCTGCCTGCAAGCTCGTTTCTCCCCCTTTCTCCCTGTCCTTCAATAAGCACTCATGGTCCCGCCTATGGGCCAGGCACTGCGCTAAGCACTGGGCACTGAGACATGAAGTAGCAAGTCCCCACTACCCTCCATGCAAACATGTCATTCTTTTGCAGCAAGTTTTTACATTCTGCTTCATTGAGGTTTTATGGTTTTGTTGTGTTTCCTGATTTCACGCTGTTCCTGACCTCCAAGGCCCCTGGGCCAACTCAGAGACATCTGGGCTGGTCTCTGTGCTCTGTTTCTTCTGGCTCTGTTCCAAGTGCTTAGCCCTGGCCAAGCATTCAAGGGACAGAAGAAACAGTAACCCTCACTGGACCCTGCTTTCTTCCCCCAGAGGAGAACCCACATTGACCTTGTCAAAGGTCTCGATGGCCGCACCCCAGAGTGCCTGCACCTGTACCTCGCAGGCTTCCACATGCGCCTCCCCGTCCAGCCTGGCTGCCTGTGCTTGCACAGCCTGGGTGTGACACTAGGGGAGTGTGTTTGAGGCTGAATGAATGGACAAGTCGCCAGCTGGAAAGAGAAGCTCAGAGAGGGAATGAGTTCATCTCTCCGTGAGTTCTAAAAAATCATGTGCAGAAATGAAAATAGTTGCCTTGATTTGGAAGAATCGTGGGCATTAGGGCAATGCTGTTTTTCTCTGTTTTCTAAGTAAGGGTGTGTTTTTTCCAACAGAAAGTAGGAATGCTAAGAAGATCCATATCTAGCAGGAGAGCCCCACTACCACAGTCTCTCTCCTTGACTGTAGGGCCAGGCGGCTTCTCTAGAATATGGATTCCTGGCCATCCGTGAGGGAGTTAACCTCACTGCAAGATGGGGGGTGCCTTTGGAAGAAGCCCCAGGTGGAAGCATAAGTTTGAGCAGGAAAAGACTAGGGCCAAGTTCATTGCAGGATGCATCTGTTAAATTCTGTTATTTACTTAACAGCCCCTCCAGAGTTTAAGAAGGCAGGCAGCGACCATCTGAAGGGTGTCATAAGTGAAACCTGAAGGAAGATGCTTTGCACTGGAACAAACCAGCCTAGCCCCAAACATGCTGAAACTGCATTCCAAAGACCCACTGGCCCAGCCCTGTGGGTCTGATGTTCGGGCAAGTTGGGCCAAATTCCTGGTGCAACTTGCTGGGCAGGTTATGAGCTCTCATGTGGAGGTGCAGGGTCCAGTCCCTCTCCGGGGCAGAGAAGATGGGCTCCAAACAGGGAAGAAGCGGGGTCTTACTTTTGGGGCTGAACAGAGGGAACTGACTAAATTCAAGGTGTGCAGCATACCCTTTGCATTTTGCCTTAACCCAGCCTGTGCCTGGCCTTTCTAGGTCTGTGCAGGAGCCACCTTCTCACACATGTCACAGGCCTCCCTGGCCCCAGCACTCATCTGAACTGTCCCCTTGGCCTGGCACCCATCCTCCCTCTTCCTGCACATCCACATTCCATGCAGCTTCACAGGCCTTCCTCGAGCTCCCCTGTAGCACTAGTTCTGTCCTCCACCCCTTCCAGAACCTGCCCCCGTGCCTGTTCCTTCTGCCCTGGACGTCTGTGGCTTCTGTCTCCTCCCTGCTCTATCACCTTCCTCACACTGTTACTGTTGCTCTCTCTATGTCCACTGTAGGCCCGCAGCATGTGGTGTGGTGCCAGACCCTCCTCCAGGAGACGGCAAGGGGCCTGATGTGTGCTGTTCCTGTGTCGGGAAGGCTCTCTCCCTTCACCTGGCAACCGCTGCCCACCAGGCCAAAGGACACTTCCTCCCACAAGCTTCCTTATAGGTCAGCCTGGGCTGATGGTGTCCATGGGCTCCCTGCAGTGTGCTGTGCTTGATTGAAGTCCGCCTCCCACGCCTCATGATAAGATTCAGAGGCAGGAGTCCCTCCTCCATGGTGTCCCCATCACCCAGCGCTTACTGAACTTGGGCTGGTGGTAGGAGAATCTATTGAGTTTACTGTTACATCTTCAGGGTGGGCACAGAGGTGCCACCCAAGAGGTGCTCAGAAATAGGGCCCCACTGTGCAGCCTGCCCCCACCCCCAACTTAGTTCTTGAACAATTGGTTCATGTGCCACCTGCTGTGATCTGAATGTCTGTGTCCCCTCCCCAAATTCCTATGTTGAAATCCCAACCCCCAAGATGATGGTATCAGGGCTGAGGCCTTTGGGAGGTGATTAGATGGTAAAGGTGGAGCCCTCATGAATGGTATCAGTGTCCTTGTAAAGAGCAGGGATGCTGACTTTCCTACTCACACACCCGCTATCCTCCATCCCCATCCACAAGACACCCAGATAATGCCAGCCTGTTTTGTGCTCAGAATTTCGTGAGGACTCTGTCAAACAGTGGCAGAGTGCCACATCTCCCTGGTTCTAGGAAATATGATCCAACAGGAGGGTGGGGAAAAGAGCACATGCTGATCATTGTCCCAGAAGGCAGCAGGCACACGAGCCCATGCCCATCAGAGGACAGTGCCCTGGTGAGCAGCCACCACTTCTGATTTTCCAGTCTGTGGATTTTGTGCAGTAGACACAGAGCCTGCCTCCTGGAATCAAGAGGTCTGGTCACCCACCATGTGGCCTGAGCACCTTATCTCCCACTACCAGCCTGTATGATGCTGCCAGCAGGGCTCTGTGGGATTAAATAAGGCCATGCAGGCAAAGTGTCTGTGTCAGTGCTAGGACTTTAGCAGGCCCTGAGTAACGGGTTCCACTCCCACGCTGAGGCCAAGGCAGCTGTGGCTGCCCTTCCACCATCCGCCAGCAGGTGCTCTCACTGCTTCACACCATCTGTGGAACCCAGGGCTGTGGGTGACTGTGTCTGAGACAGGTAAGATCCCTAGGGGTAAGTGCGGGGTCAGGGTAGCTCTCTGAACTCCTGTCTGCCCCCAGCCTCACCATCCATAAATGGGGATGACAACCCCACTTCCTTGTGTTCCCAGAAGAAGAAGGTCCCGAGCCCTGTCCACCAGGGCAGGTGCCCAGGGCCATGCCTGAGATGACTATGAAGACTGGATTTGGGAGGCTGCTGATGTCTGCATGGAGCTGGCATTTGACTTGCAATTGCCTATCTTGAGCAGGGTTTTCTTAGAGGACTTGAAGCTTTAGAGGTGCAGCGTCACTTAGGTTCAAGGTACTCAGCAGCTCTGTGCCCTTGGGCAGATTCCTAACACCTCTGAGCCTCTGTGACTTCATCAGTAAAACAGGAGTCATCTTACCTACCTCAAAAACCAGTGCACCTGCTATTACGGATGGCAACGCCTGCCCCGTGACTCTCGCTGAACACGTCCCTCTCCCCCACAACCTCCTCCCTCCCCCCTGAACACGTACAAACTGGAGGTAACCCCTTCCTTCCCCAGGCTGGCTCTGCAATTGTGACTTTCCAATTCCTACTTTGTGGAAACCTGCCCTAGGCCACATTATTAATTTGACAAAAGCCCCAGACCCACCCTCTCATTCACACCCACTGGGAAGACGCTCACTGAGTTTTTATTGGCTGAAGTTATTTTTTCATGTCCTGCTGGAAACCAAAATATGGTCCTGGGCTTCTGGTAAGTATAAACCACCTCATTCATCAGCAGGTGGCCCAGAACACCTGGGGAAGCTGTGCTGGAAAATGAAGACAGGCCCATCTCTACTTACCAATGTCACTGTCTTACCAATGCCTCTCTCTCTCCTCACCAATACCTCTATCTCATCAATGCCTCTCTTTCACCAATGCCACTCTCTCACCAATGCCCTCTCTCTTACCAGTGCCTCTCTCTCACCAATGCCTCTCTCTCTCTCACCAATGCCACTGTCTCACCAATGCCTCGCTATTACCAATGTCTTTCTATCACCAGTGCCTCTCTGCTGACCAGGGCTTTTTACATCCAAACAAACAAGGTGCTTCCACTTCCTCCACTGGTGGTCAGGCACAGATAAGGCTGGAGCCATATTAATGAGCACTCACCAGAGACTGGGTCCTCCTTGGGTGCTAAGGATATGCTAGGGTGGGGAAGGCGAGTGGCAGATGGAGGTGGGTAGAGGACGCCCTTCCAAGGGTAGAGTCTGGTCAGGAAGATGAATATCTACTGGAGAACTCCAGGTGGGAGGAGGAGGTCACAGAGATAGGGACAAACCCCTTGACCCTGGCTGGCTGCCTTCCTCATCCTCTGAAGCCTCTTTCAGAGATTGATGCTCCTCTGCCTTAATCAAAGGAGGGCTGGGACTGCCGAGCTCCACTGAGGTGCCCCAGGGAAGTGAGCCCTTTCCCCAGAGGCTCAGGCTCAGTAGGAAAGGGTTAGCAATAAAGGCTTGAAAGAAGCAGCAAAACACCAAACCAAACCACAAACAAAAGCCCTCAAGCCAGGCAAAGACATTATTAGGAGCTGATAGGATCTTTCTGTTTCAATTAGTATGTGCTGATAGGAAATCTCCAAGCAGCTTTGCTGGACTGCTTGCAAGTCGGCTCACCCCCAGCAGGCAACGGCGTCCTGTGACCACCTCGCTTTAAGTCTTGTTTCCAGAATGGTCTCCTAGGGAGGAAAATGTCCTCTCAGAAGCCAGCAGGTCCGACAAACGAGCTATGAGATGTCCAAGGTGGGTGAGGACCGGGGCTCCTGACAGTCCCACAGCCCATTGTGTCCAGAAGGATGCTGCCCTGGGGACCTGACACAATGGCACCTTGGTTGTGGCCATCCAGGTTGGCAGTTCACAGAGGCACAGTGGGGTTTCCTCATTTCAAATGCCTGATCCCTTTATAGAAGCAGTTAGAATGGCCAGTTCATGGGCGTGCTACTTTTGCTTTGGAAAATGGGTCCAGGAATGGACTTCTCTCCCTAGGGACTGAGAAGGAGGAAGAATTGTGCAGCAGCGAGAGTGGGGGCCCCACTGGAGAGAGGGGGAGCCCCTTGCCCTGCCTGCAGCAGCTGCCAGTGGAAAGCAAGGAGAGTTGGGAGTCTGAGCTGGACTCTGCGGGGCCAATTCCCTCTTGGCAGGAGAGAATCAGGGCAGGAGTAGATTTTAGCCTTCAGTGTTTGTAAGAGAAAACACAACAATCATACTATTAATAGTAAATTAAAATAAATGGGCAACTGCTGTATGGTAATACTTGCTTAAAGGCAAAATACAAAAACTAATAAATAGTGAAACAGAAAAACAAAACATGAAACGCCGGCAGTCAACAGGCAGGCAAAGAACATGGGGCTAGGGGTAGCAGCGGTCCCACCCTCCGAAGGGCTGGGCTGCCCAGAACAGGAGAAAGCGATGCATCTCCTCCAGTAACGTCTTTTCCTGTCCCATGGATTCAAGGCAGACCTGCCCCAGCAACACCACCCACCGCCTTCTGTTGGGGCCGGCGCGGCTGGGAGCAACCTGCTACCCTCAGTGCATGGTCCCAGCCCTGGCTGGACGGACGCGGAAGGAGCCGACGGCCGGGGCTGGTCCCAGCCCCCCACGATAGACCCCCAGCCTGAGGCGGTGGTCCCATTCGGCCAGGAAACCTCCTGGAGGTGTGGGTAGCGCATATTAATGCATTCAGCGGAAAGATGAAGGAGACCCAACTTCAAAGTTAAAACACTGGTGACTGGAGGGATTCCTCGGCGGAAAGGTTTGGGGTCCTCGTTACTGATGGTTATCATTCTTAGGAGATACTGGTCACCTACCAAGCGAGAAAAGCGTGAGGAGCGCCTGACCAAAGTGCTTTTTGCCCTGCTTCCCGCAAGAGGTGGTACCCAGGGCTGGAACGCAGGAGTCAGGACCACCGCTGCAGCCCGCAGCGCGCCCTCGAAGTGGTTCAGGGCGGTGCCCGCGGTGCGCCGGCCGGGTCCCCCGGGACGGAGGGGCGGGGCTGGGCGGCGGCCAGGGCTCCTCCCACTTCTGCCTCGGGCTCCCCTGCTCTTAACCCGAGCGTGGGGGCGCCCAGGGCACTAGGCTCCGCGGAGCAAGCGAGAGGTCTGCACGGAGCCTGAGCCGCGCGTGTCCACTCCCGAGGCCGACGCCAGCACGCCGGCATGGCCCCCGCAGCGGCGTCGGGGGGCAGCACCCTGCCCAGTGGCTTTTCGGTCTTCACCACCTTCCCTGACTTGCTCTTCATCTTTGAGTTTGTGAGTAGCTTGTGGCCGGGGAAAGGACGGGGTGGGCTGAGCCCTGCGCTCTCGCGGGCACCCTGCACAGCTGTCGGGCTGGATCCGAAAGCTGCGCAGGTCCTGGGAGCAGCGGGGCAGCAGGGGCAGGGCGGGGACTAAGCTAGAAAAGTCCCCTCCCACCTCTGGTCGTTTGCCCCCTCTAGACCAACTGAATGAGGGAAACAGTCTACAGGACAATGGAGGAAAAACCGGGTTCGCAACCTGGGTCAGATGTTGGCACTGGGCCAGGTGAGGACAGTTCTTGGTACGCTGGTTCCAAAGCTGCGCGCGGGGCCCACTTGGCAAGCGCAGCGCCACCGAAGCTCACGCCGCGCTTTGGATGGTTGGGTAGAAGTGCCCGGCTTTTTCAAGGAAGGAGGTTTCGTTTAAAAAAAAAATCATCAAAAGAAATGTTAGTATTACCAACCGAGATTTGGAGACGAGAGGGAGCTGAATCCAGTTTATTTTCTTCTGGCCTTTTAAAGTTTCACTTATTTGCGACCAATTAGATCAGGAAATGAGGAAACTGAGGCCCTCGTTTGCTCGGCCGCAGTCCTTCTGCCTCTTGTGTGGGATGGGGGTGGACGAGATGGGCGGGCGAGAGCGATCCGCGCGCCTCGGCTGACCTTGGGCAGCCCCGAGGCCTCTGCACCTGCTGTCGGTCGCGCCTTGCGCGCAGAGTCTCTGCCTGAGACTGCAGAAAAGCGCTTCCTACTGTGGGCTCCTGAACAGCACTCACGGTGTCGCGAGGCTGAAGTGACCTCCCTCAGCCTCAACTCTCTGGGGGCTGCTCGCCCTCAACTGGGAGGGGTGTGCCTTGTATATTATGTGGGTGTGGTGCATCGCCGCCTCAGCGACTCGTTTTCCGGCACCCCTGCCTCAGAAGCATCGGCGTGGATAGTTGGGTGGGAAAGAAAATGTCGGAGCCTGACTTTAAAAATTGAACCCCAGGTTGTTATTGCCTGATTGGAGGGGGAGGGCGTGAGTACCAAAGGGAGCAGGTCAGTTCATCTAAGGAGGGCTTGGGAGCAGGGGTTAAGAGGGCCACAGCTCTGTGAGCAGGGCTGTCATTGAACTTGGGGGTGAAAGTCAAGTTGAACCCAAACCTGGGTGGAACCAGTGACTTCAAACCCCAGGGATTGGCAGAATCCAAGCAGTTACATTTAGAAAAATCCCTGGACACCAATGAACCCATCTCCATCATTTACAGAGAGCCCACCCGCTCTGGCCTTCTTTTAGAAGTTCAGCATACAAGAAAGAGTGAGTGCCCTTGCAAGTAGCAACAGTCCAGGTAGACCTGGAGATCTCATCTGCAGGAAAGGGGGCCAAAGGCTCCAACCCAACCCACCAATGCTGCAGAGATTACAGGGCTGTGGGAAACCTTGAAGCCATCTGCTACTGGCAGCTTGTTCCTCCAGCGAGGCTTTGTGGCTTCAAGAGGAAACAATTTCTCCCTTGCCCAGAAAGCTTCTCTCAGCTGTCTTAGAAAGTCACTTCTCCACCTCACCTCTGTTCTCCACCTCCCTTCCTCACTTCCCAGGAGACCCTCAAAGCATAGTCATCTCCTGGTGTCTTCCTCATGCTCTAGATTAGGGGTGGGCTCACAGATGCCTGGGAAAGAAGAGGAGAAAGCTGACTCTAAGCCTCTCAGTTCTCTGCATGGACTGTAACTATGAAGCTGTATATATTTGATGTGTGGAAGGAGTAGAGAATTAGAGGATCTAAGAAGGCACTGGCCATCCCAGGAGAGTTTTTTTTTTTAATTATGGAATATTACAACTCAACAACTAAAAGACAACCAAGTTAGAAAGCGGACAATGAACTTGAACAGAGGTTTCCACAAAGAAGATATACAAATGGCCAATATGCACATAAGATGCTTAACATCATTAGGCTTTAGGAAAACAAAATTGAAATCACAATGAGACTAGGTGAGGTGGCTCACACCTATAATCCCAGCACTTTGGGAGCCCAAGGTGGGTGGATCACCTGGGGTCAGGAGTTTGAGACCAGCTTGACCAACATGGTGAAACCCCGTCTCTACTTAAAATACAAAAAAAAAAAAAAAAAAAAAAAAAATAGCCAGGCATGGTGGCTCATGCCTGTAGACCCAGCTACTCGGCAGGCTGAGGCACGGGCATTGTTGAACCTGGGAGGCAAAGGTTGCAGTGAGCGGAGATCACGCCACTGCACTCCAGCCTGGGCAATAGAGTAAGACTCAGTCTCAAAAAAATAAATAAATAAGTAAATAAATGAAAAGAAATCACAATGAGATATCATTTTACACCCATTAGGATAGCTACTATCCAAAACATGGAAAACATCAAGTGTCGGCCAGGATGTGGAGAAATTGGAACCCTTGTGTGCTGCTGGTGGGAATGTAAAATGGTTCAACCACTGTGGAAAACAGTTTGATCATCCCTCAAAAAATTACCCTCTGACCCAGCAATTCCACTCCTGGGTATATAACCAAAGGATTCAAAGCAGGGACTTTAGTACCGGCACATGCATGTTCATAGAAGGACTCTTCACAATAACCCACAGCCCAATGTCCATCAGCAATGAACTGAATGACAAAGTGTGACATATCCAAATGATGGATACTATCTGGCCATAGAAAAGAATGAAGTACTGTTACATTCTATAAAGTTGATAAACCTTGAAAACTCTGCGCTAAGCGAAAGACACCAGGCACAAAAGGTCATGTAGTGTATGATTCCATTTATATTAAATATCTGGAATAGATAAATCCACAGAGACAGAACACAAACCCTGGTGATTTGCCAGGGACTGAGGGGAGCAATTGCTTAATCGCTATGGGGTTTCCTTTTGGGGGTAATGAAAATGCTTTGGAATTAAATCGGGTTGGTGGGGGCACAACACCGTGAATGTACTAAATGCCACTAAACTGTCAACTTAAAATGGTTGGTTTGATGATAATGTGAATTTCACCTCAAATTTAAAAAATGAAAAAAATTAGAAATATTTCAAATGCCACAGAAGAGTATATATATTTTAACAGACACCCACATAATTTTTGCCCAACTTTGTCAAATCTTAATATTTTGCTTTATTTGCTTTTATGTATTAAGGAAATGAAGCTTTCAGATGGCATCTAAGCTCCTTAGACATCCTTCTGTTATCTTATTCTCTCTCTCCCTCCATCCTCAGGGTCACCTGTAGGCTGAATGTGGTGATCACTTCCAAGCACAATTTAGACTTTCACTGTACACATATGAACTACACATGGCATTGCTTTACATGTTTTCATACTTTATGAAAATGCCAGCATACAGTACATATTCTTCTGCAACATGCTTTCCGGGCAACATTATGTTTTGAGATTTATACATGTTGACTTTGTTTACCCAGTCTTCTGTTAAAAGACATTTTGGACAGTTCCAATTCGCTGCCTTTAGCTACTGCAGAGAGCATTGCCAAGAACATTCTCATATTTGCCTCTGTAGTTACATGTTGGAAATTTCTCCCAGAAACACATGGAGGATGTGACTTGTTGGGTGACAGGGGGATCTCCACATCGTCATTTTCCCAGATGTTATCACATTGCTGTCCAAAAGAGTAGTTCCAATTCACACACCCCAGGAGCAGATTTACTGGGAGGCTGATGATGTTTAATTAAGTTCTAGACTTCCACTTATTCCAGCCCCTTCCAAGACTCTGCCTAATTTTGATTCTTTCATAAAGATGGTTCCCCCCAGTTGTTTAAGCTTCAGGCTAAACCTGGACCTTCCCCGGTCCCACCAGCAGCACATAAAAGTCGCCATTGTTCCTCATCACTTGGTAGCGTCAGACTTTATAATTTTCTGCTAGTCCGATGGGTGTGAAATGCTTGATTATTTTTTATATCTGTAGTCTACTGAGTTGCTGATGACTCATAGTTCAGATTCCCATGCCTGACCTCCCAGCAGCCTGGGAGGCACAGATGTCGAAGACGATCTGGGTGGAACACCACTTCCATGTTGAGGGGACTGCCCACTGGAGTAGGCGAGAGGGTGGCAGCTCAGGGTGGGGCATAGCAACCTCTCCTTGGCCCAGCACCCCTATCTCAGAGCTCCTGACCTCTGAAAGCAGCAGGGTCTTCACAGGAAGAGGAAGGCAGGCCCAACTAGGTAGTGAGATTGCCATTTCAAACACTCCCAAAGCCACAGAGGCTGTGCCCCTATTGCATGTGGTGGGGTCATCGGTGCAGCCCTATATGGGCCAGGGGTGAAATGGCCAATGCTCTCCCCCTCCTCCAACAAAACCCAGGGCTTTGCTTCTGGTCTGTTGCCCTGCAAAAGTTCCACCCAGTGAGGAACTTTCCCTTTGGAGCCATTCTCTGTCTCCTCCTCCTTCTCCATTTTAAGCCAGGGGCTTCATGGCACTGCGCCACCGTTCAGGGAACAAAAGGTTCGCAGGGAAGGATTTCTGTCTCAGCTGTGGCCCCTAGAGGCAGTGTCTCCCACAAAGTGCCAGGAGAGCCCCCCCCCCCCCCTTTCAGGACTTTTGAAGGAAGGGCCTGAAGAGGGAGGGGGAGATCATCTACTGAGCCCCCTCCTCCCCAGGTGGGGTTGTGAGTGAGAGCTTGAGGGATCCCACCCAGCCTTCCAGGGGCACACCCTCCTCCTCTGTGACTCGGAAAGTCGAAGAGGAGTGTGGTCACATTATGTGTTGGATTTGGGGTGGGGGCTGCCTGGAATCAGTTTGTAGTTTTGACACAGTAAACTGCACAGAGTAATGACTGAAACAACACCTTTTCTGTGACCCAAACTGACTGGACTTGTATTATTTAAGAGTGACCAGAGAAGTCCGAGGACCTGCACTAGATTTCTACCTGGCTGGGGAAGAGCCAGCATGACAGAACTGGGACCGGGCTATGGGCTGGCGAGGCAGTTTCACATTGAGTGGTCCGAGCTGTGCTGCATTGAGAAGGCAGCATGGAAACTCCCAGGAGACCAGAGATGTAAAATCACAGAAACGTCACTTTCAGAGCTGGCAGGAAACTGAGGTTCAGACAGGGAGCAACTTGCCCAGGTCATCGGATCCAGGGTCCAGCAAGCCTTTCTGGCAGCGAGCAGGTCACACCCAGGCTTCTATTTTCACCTAAACAGCCAACGGGACTTTTGCTTGCACCAGAAGGGACCCAGGGATCCTGAGTGAACAGCCCTGCCCACCTGGCAGCCCAGGGCAAGGCTTGGATCCCTTCTCTACCCCAGCAGAATGAAGGGCCAGCTCAGGGCCACTGGGAAGCTAGTGTTTCCTGGGCCTCCTTGTCAAAAACACACCCTGCAGGTTCTGAGTCACGAGGTCCAGGGCAGGTCCAAGAACCCACACTGGTTAAGCATGGCACACCTCCACTGACTCGCTGAGACTTGGAGCAGGCATCTGGAGGCCAGGCCACCCTCTTGATATTTTTACAGGGGGACAGAAAAATGGGAACAGTTCTCAGAGAGAGGCTGGGGTAAGCAGCCAGGTGCTCCAAGGTTCTCACAGGTCAGGCCAGTGACTCCTCTGTTCCTAGAGAAAGTTCCCTGCTGCTCTAGCTAGGAGCCTCTCCTAAAGGCACAGGGAGTAGGGCAGGCCTTGCTTGGCCAGCATGGGATGGTGGCTGAGTTGGCCTTCCCTGACTGTATCCACTGGCTGCTGGCCCTGTCCCCTCTCTGTAGCTATTTAGAGAGGCTACGGCCTAATCTGCCACATTTTCTCCTCTCTCCCTCTCTAAAGGGAGAAGTGTTCTAGACAGAGGTCTCACAGGGGTTTGGTGGAGAAGCTACTTTTCCGGTTTTTCAAGACCAGAGGCCGGCTTTGGTGAGGACTCGGTGACTTTGAGATGCTCCCTGGAAACTGCCAAGTGTGATGATGGAGCTCGGCTCCATAGGATTGTCAGGCATGTGTAATCACACCTAAGCTATATTTTAAAAGACTGCCTTTTAGCTTTTTATAAGTCACTCCCCCACCTCACGGGGATGGGGCAATGCCAGGGCTGGTGCACACACACCCTTTCTGTCCAAGTGCTTTCAGGAGTGAGTAGGAGGCCCCACAAAGCCGCTGTCGGCAGGGCTCATGCTCAGGTCGGCCAGGGCCAAGGGCTGACTAGTTGCACTTACACTCACCACGCCAGTGGGCGAGGGGCAGAGTATATTGTACTGCCGGCACAGGCCAGCTCTGCACAGCCTTAGCAGGGGCCTGGCTTTGTCCTGGGCCCAGGACACATTCCCCAGAGAAGGGGCTGGGAGTGGGGACTGGACCACCCGGGACCTGCCTTGACATAGGACATAGCCAGCCAGACTTGAACTGGAAGGGGCTGGGAGCCGACTTAAGCCACTCTGGGGCTTCTTCCTGAGCCCCTCCAGTCTCAGTCCCTGGATATGGTGCTTTGGACCAGCAGGCCCCAGAGGCAGGTGCTGAGCAGGTCTATGTCTGGCCCCAGCAGGTGTTCCCCTCCTGGTGCTGATGGGTGTGAAGACAGTGGGTGTCAATACCCCTTGTACTTGAAGCAAGAACACCCTGGGGTGTATGGTCAGCATCTTCTCACAGCTTTCAGATTGTTCCCAGGGGCATGGAGCATGGATTAGGTCCGTGGTGGTCTCTCATCAATTTGGAAGGCTCCAAATTGCCTTCAACACCCTGGTGGAAAGGTTTGGTTCCCGGTGAGCTCCTAGCTGGGCATGAGCATTGTAACCATTTCCCTTCCTGGGGTCATGAATGTGTCACACTCTGATTATCTGCAGCACTTTGCCCCAGGCTCTGACACTCTTGCCTCATTCACAGCTAATGTGTTGGGTGAATCATTTTAATGTACCCAGGCCCTGGGTCCTGAAAAACATATGTAGGAAATCAAAGGAAAGCCTGTCATCAGCCACAGCACCTCCACATACACTGGCAGTGGGAAGAGAAGGCGAAGGGCTGCACAGTCAGTCTCACTGCCCTGCAATTCCTGGCCAGAGCCTCCAGTCCCTGTAGGGATGCAGTGGGCTGGGAGGGGAAGGGGCTGGAGACAGAAAGTGAAAGTCCCAGAACCAGCTTGTGGGAGGCCCACGGGGGACCCGGGAGGCGGGCACTCCAGGAATGGGGCCATGAGGAAGGACAGAAGGTGACATCCCCTGACTATCAGCGGAGTGGGGAGGGGTGGGATCTGCATGGCAGCCCTTCCCTCTTCTTCCGACTGAATTCCAGGCCCACATCTGTCGAAGAGGGAGCGGCATTCTTCAGCATTTCATCTTGTGTTTCATGTGTCTTAAACACAAACCTTGCTATTGTTTTCCTCTGAAAGAACAGAGGTTATTGAGACTCATTGTTTCAGTGGTAGGCCGGGAATGGAAAAGCCGACTGGGAGTGGCCTGAAAACTAATGGGTTATTCTCCTTCCTCCATGTTAACATGCCTGTAATCCCGGTACTCTGGAAGGTCAAGGTGAGTGGATCAATTGAGGTCAGGAGTTTGAGATCAGCCTGGACAACATAGCAAGACCCCATTTCTACAAAAAATGTAAAAAATTAGCCAAGCATGATGGCGTGCACCCATAGTCCCAGCTACTCAGGATGCTGGGGTGGGGAGGATGGCTTGAGCCTGGAGGTCAAGGCTGAAGTGAACTGTGATCGCATCACTGCCCTCCAGCATGGGTGACAGACTGAGAACCTGTCACCAAAACAAAAAGTCTCATAGCCATTTCCAAAGCTGATCCTAGACACAGGAGGTAACTGCCATACCCATGGGGGCCTGGATCTGGACCTCAGCCAGCTTGTCAGAGCAGCTACGGGAATGTGGCAGGTAACTGTGCCTCAGTTTCTGCATCAGTAAAATGGGGATGCAGCAGCACCTGCCTCACGTCGCTACTGCCCCACAGCTATCAAGTGCTGTTATTATTAGTTGACTAATAATTTAAACACCTGCTCTGAGACCAACTGGCAGACCTGTGTCCACGGTGGAGTCCACAAGGCCTGCCCCCCATCACCTTTGCTGTAGGTGCCACATGAGGATTGGACTCAGGCCAGGCTGTGGAGAGCACACTTGACTTGTCCCTGGGGTCACCGAGTCCTGCACAGACACCACCTTCCTGGGGCCTTCCCAGTGGCTCTCCTCTCACCAAGAAGAAACAACTGAGGGCAGAGGTCGGTGTGTCCTCAGCTGGGAGCTTGATGGGGAGCCAAGGAGGAGAGAACAGGATGGCAGCCCCGGCCTGCCTTCTGCCAGGGAGCAGGCTGCTTTCTAAGCCTCTCTGCACCACCCTGCCGGCCTTGTGCCAGGACAGGCGAGGAGAGCTTTGTGGATTCTAACTGTGACACACATTGCGGTATCTGCCCACAGGCGTAGGAACGAATTACCAGTGGACTCAGATTAAAGCTTTCAAAAGTGATTTGTCATTAGTGTCAATGTGTCTGCTATCTGCAAGGGCATCAGTTCAGGGAGGGGGCAGCCTCTGGCACAAACATGTGCCCTCATCTCCCCCAGCCTCCATCCTGGCCCCCAGCTGCTTGGCGGGTGGGCATAGTTGGATTGAAGGGCATGTCAGGAAAGGAACCACCCAGCTTGTGGGTCTCAGGACTCTTTCTAAAACCAGCCACAGACCTCCCTCATCTCCGTTTGTGGCTGTGTTGGGGGGCGGCAGTGGGAATGCTTCTTTGTTGGAGGGGGCCTTTTAGGCCCGGGCTTACCCATCACCTCCACCGGGAAGCCCACCCTCCTAGCACCCTTTCCTGGTGCCCAGAACACCTCCTGCAGACCTTGCTTATTGTCTGTCTCGTGCTACACCCTGAGTCTGCCCACATACCTGGCACAGACCAAGAACTCTGAAACATTTGTTCCCAGCAAGCATCAGTAGAGAAGGGGCTCGGATCTCCTCTCCCCACCTACCTTATATTGATTAATCATGAGTCCTTGGCCTCAAGGGCGGACAGAGGGTGAAACTGACAAGGGCTGCCAGTCCCCCAAGAGACTCTGGGAGTTCCAGTTCCCTTGAACCCTCCCAGACCCTGGGCAGGCAGCCTCCTCTTGCCTATTGCAGGTATACGCCTGTTTTGTTGATTTGCTCACATTACTAACCCACCTGGTGACTCCCATAAATACCTTTTGGTTTTCTTGCATTTAAGCCACTCCTGTCTGGTCTAGCATTTCCATGGATTTTGCCTTTTACAGGTGGCTTACCCGGTATTTTCACGGAACCTCTTGGTTTCTGTTTACCCTGCTGGGTAAAGCCAATGGGTGTAGGTGTGGTAGGCAGAATTTTCCATCCAAACGAAGACATGCCTATCAGAAAGTCCCTAGATTTGTGAATCTGAGAGCAGTTTTCCTTCATTCAGGAACTAGTGACCGTCCTCTAGCTTGTGAGGGAGGTGGGTTTAAGGCAGCAGTCACTTTGTCCTGATGGCAGCATGTGCTATGGGAGAGAAGGCTTCCCTGGGGTTTAAGAGGGGGTGGGATTGCAAGCCTGAACAGGGGGCTCTTCCCAGTCCAACATGCCTTGTTAATATAAACTGTGGCCATGAACTCAGCTCTTAAATCTTTTAATCTCAAATCTCATTTGTCTATTTTGGCTTTTGTTGCCAATGCTTTTGGTGTTTTGGTCATGAAGTCCTTGCCTACGCCTGTGTCCTGAATGGTTTTGCCTAGATTTTCTTCTAAGGTTTTTATGGTGTTAGGTCTTATGTTTAAGTCTTTGATCCATCTGGAGTTAATTTTAGTGTAAGGTGTCAGGAAGGGGTCCAATTTCTGCTTTCTGCACATGGCTAGCCAGTTTTCTCAATACCATTTGTTAAACAGGGACTCCTTTCCACATTGCTTGTTTTTGTCAGGTTTGTCAAAGATCAGATGGTTGTAGATGTGTTGTGTTGCCTCGGAGGCCTCTGTTCTGTTCCATCGGTCTATATCTCTCTTTTGGTACCAGTACCATGCTGTTTTCATTACTGTAGCCTTGTAGTATAGTTTGAAGTCCAGGAGTGTGATGCCTCCCGCTTTGTTCTTTTTGCTTAGGATTGACTTGGCTATGCGGGCTCTCTTTTGGTTCCATATGAAGTTTAAGGTGGTTTTTTCCAGTTCTGTGAAGAAGGTCATTGGTAGCTTGATGGGGATAGCGTTGAATCTGTAAATTACTTTGGGCAGTATGGCCATTTTCACAATATTGATTCTTCTTAACCATGAACATGGAATGTTTCTCCATCTGTTTGTGTACTCTCTTATTTCGTTGAGCAGTGGTTTGTAGTTCTCCTTGAAAAGGTCCTTTACATTCCTTGTTAGTTGTATTCCTAGGTATTTTATTCTCTTTGTAGCAATTGTGAATGGCAGTTCGTTCTTGATTTGGCTCTCTTTAAGTCTGTTATTGGTGTATAGGAATGCTTGTGATTTTTGCACATTGATTTTGTATCCTGAGACTTTGCTGAAGTTGCTTATCAGTTTCAGGAGATTTTGGACTGAGACAATGGGGTCTTCTAGATATACAATCATGTCATCTGCAAATAGAGACAATTTGACTTCCTCCTTTCCTAATCGAATACCCTTTATTTCTTTTTCTTGCCTGATTGCTCTGGCTAGAACTTCCAGTACTATATTGAATAGGAGTGGTGAGAGAGGACATCCTTGTCTAGTGCCACATTTCAAAGGGAATGCTTCCAGTTTTTGCCCATTCAGTATGATGTTGGCTGTTGGTTTGTCATAAATAGCTTTTATCATTTTGAGATACGTTCCGTCAATACCTAGTTTATTGAGGGTTTTTAGCATAAAGGGCTGTTGAATTTTGTCAAAGGCCCTCTCTGCATCAATTGAGATAATCATGTGGTTTTTGTCTTTGGTTCTGTTTATGTGGTGAATTGTGTTTATAGACTTGCATATGTTGAACCAGCCTTGCATCCCCGGAATGAATCCTACTTGATCATGGTGGATAAGCTTTTTGATGTGCTGTTGCAATTGGTTTGCCAGTGTTTTATGGAAGATTTTTGCATCTATGTTCATCATGGATATTGGTCTGAAGTTTTCTTTTCTTGCTGAGTCTCTGCCGGGTTTTGGTATCAGTATGATGTTGGTCTCATAAAATGATTTGGGAGGGATTCCCTCTTTTGGATTGTTTGGAATAGTTTCAGAAGGAATGGTACCAGCTCCTCTTTGTATGTCTGGTAGAATTCAGCTGTGAACCCATCTGGACCTGGGCCTCAAATCTCTATCCCCCCTCTTCACAAACAGATCCAAACTCCCTGAGTCCTGGTCTTGCCTTCAGATTAGATAAAGGAACACTGTCTATGGCTAGCTTCGGGGGATGATGATGTGAGGTGTCCCTCTGAGAGAAAGAAGCCTGCTAATGAAGAGGCCGGGAGGGGAGAGTGACTGGTGTAGGTAAACCAAGTCAAATCCCAGCCCGACTCCCACTCCCAGGGTTCTCTTTGGGGGCAGCCCCAGGGGTCAGATTCCTGATAATCTGCCTTTTCAGTTGATGTGGGGGAGAGGGTCACCATCCAGAGTATCTCTGACCCCTACCCCTGACCTCTTCCCATGGGCTCAGATGGGGATCTCGTACCAACTACCAGGCTCTGTCCCTGTCCAGTGTGACACTTGCAGCTGGTCACCCTTGCTCAAACACTGACACTTTCACCAGGGCCTGAATCCACCTTTGTGGACCCAGAGCTGCTCCAGTGGGGGCTGTGGCATGAGAGAGGAGGGGGAAGGAAGAGGTGGGCTCCATTCATTAAAGTTTGTCTTTGAATGAGATCCATTACCTCAGTGTTAATCATGGCCACTCAGCACCTGTTAAATGCATGAATGAATGAATGAATGAATGAACCACCAAGCGAGTGACGGACTGACTGACTGACTGAGTGACTAAGTGACTGACTGAGTGAGTGACTGAGTGAAGGAGGAAGTGACTGAGTGAGTGACTGAGTGAGTGAGTGATTGAGTGACTGATTGACTGACTAAGTGACTGACTGACTGAGTGACTGAGTGTGTGAGTGAGTGACTGAGTGAGTGATTCAGTAAGTGACTGAGTGAGTGAGGGTGTGAGTGAGTCAGTGAGTGACTGAGTGTGTGAGTGACTAAGTGACTGAGTGAAAGAGTGACTGAGTGAGTGACTGAGTGAGCGACTGTGTGAGTGACTGAGTGAGTGACTGTGAGTGACTGAGTGAGTGAGTGACTGAGTGACTGAGTGTGTGACTGAGTGACTGTGTGAGTGACTGAGTGAGTGACTGAGTGAGTGACTGAGTGTGTGAGTGAGTGACTGAGTGAGAGAGTGACTGAGTGAGTGACTGAGTGAGAGAGTGATTGAGTGACTGACTGAGTGACTGATTGAGTGATTGAGTAAGTGAGCAAATGACTGAGTGAGTGACTGACTGAGTGAGTGACTTCGTGAGTGAAGAAAGCTCCCCTGACTTGTTGGGACTGAGTTCCTTCATACCAGGAGGTACATGGGGCTAATACAAGTAGAGAAGCCAAGCCGTGTTTGCTTCCTTGCCTCTCAGAACTGGAATAGAGTCCCCCATCCTCCCTCTCAGATGCATTTTCTGAGGGGGAAGAGCCTCAGGACTTTGAGGAAGCCTTCAGCATTTAGGGGTCTTGGGTCTCCCCCCTACCTCCTGCTCTGTGTATCCTCATTCTCCCACCACCTGGTGCTTGATGCCCTCTTGACTTCACCCTAGCATCCAAGCCTGTCATGCCATTTACCTGCTCTACAGTAGCTCATCCTTAACCCACTCTACCCACCTACACACACACATTTGCACTCACATGCACACACACATACACAAGCATACACAGGCATATGCACACGTACATATACACATGCATATGCATGCACCATACACATATACATACACATGCACAGACATACACACATACATACACACATGCATACAGCTCTGCACACAAACACACATACATACATACAGAGAAGCTCACACGTACACATGCACACACGTGCATACACACACATACATATAGGCACACACATGCACATATACACAAGCATGCATCTGCACACAAACACATATACATACACACAGAGAAGCTCACACATACACATGCACACACGTGCATACACACACATACATATAGGCACATACATGCACATATACACAAGCATGCATGTGCACACGCACACATATGCATATGTACATACAGGAAAATGCTTCCTACTGTCTATCTCACTCCAAGAATGATTTGTTTTAAACCAACCCTTAGAGCTGGGCAAAGACTGTGAGCCTCTCCTGAAGCAGTTACTTTTCTGGTCAGATCACCTACACAAAATGTCCTCCTGGCATTGAAATAACCTTTGGCTGCTAAAACGATGCAGTAAGTAGATTGCCAGCAACGTGAGTGGGGGTTGCTCCTCCTGGTGGCCTTGGTAGGTCACAGAAGGGCAGGGAGCTCCCTGGGGTCCTCCCAGCAGACGGGCTGAGTCTCCATGTGTCCCTTGTCTGGCGAGGACATCTCTTCTTTTCCTTCCCGGGGGAGATATATTTGCCACTTGATCTAAGTGGCAGGGGGAGCTCAGCAGTGATGCTCAGCCTCTGTTCTGTGGCCGGTTTCCTTTACTTCTCAAGAATTCAAGGCAAAAACTGCTGTTCACATATGCCTTTAAAGGCACACACCACGTGTTCCATGCCCTTGGGAACGTTGATGCTGGGCTCTGGGGACCGCGCCATCAATGTAGATGGAAAGCCTTGCCTGGGAAGACCTCTTAGGTCCACATCTTGATGTGTCCTTGGAAGAATTTCTGCTTGTGGAGGCCCTGACAGAGTGAAATGAAACCCCAGAAAAATATCCAGAGAATTTGACGAGCCCTCTGCATTGCCCTTGTTACCCAGCCCTGCAGCAGAAGAAACACTGGGGACTGTGGATGAAGAGTTCTTTCAGACACAGGCAGTGGAAACTCCAGATGAATCTCAAGAATGTGCCGGAGAATGCCTCTTCCCGTCCTCGATGACCAGGCTGTTGTTGGAAGGAAAGCTGGCTCATTATCTTAGTACCCTTTGTGCTTCCTTGTGAGGGGCAGGCACATTGTTCTCAATTTTTGGTTTCTGGAGACCATAGATTTTTCTCTTTTTGATGCTTTTGAGGTTATTTTAAAATTCTGGCTCTTTTTGGACAAGTTTTGGAGTAGATGATTGTGCATATTGAGATTATATTCAGACCGCTGGGATTTTTCAGAGTTACAGAAGAGGCTGCTTCATCTAAGGACATTTGTGACAGCAAGCACTTAGTGGCAGCAACTACTGTTATCACTGCTTTCCAGATGAGGGGACGGAGAGATTCAATAACTTGCCCAGGGACAGCAGGTCACCCAGCTAGCGACAGAGCTCGCTTCAAACTCATCAACCCTGGCTCCAAAGTGTACACCATTAACTACCCCTTAACAATCTGGCTGCTTCCCATGGATTAATTTGGAAAGAAAACATGAGACGCTTCTCCGAGTTCACATGAGAGCTTCCAGGAAAACAATTCCTGATAGAATTTTTTTCACAAACATCATTTCACCGGGTAGACCATGCATGTGAACTCTTTGGAAACTTTTTGTCCAGTTTTATACATTATCCCCTGTTCTTAGAGAAGCTCAACTCTGCTCAGCACCCCTAACTGGACTGAATTAAAGATGGGTGGTTTCCAGCTCTGTCATGTCAGAGTTGGGAGGGGCCTCCGATCGCTCATGCACCCCCTCGGCCCCCATCCTCAGACAGTGAGGCTGTATCTTGGAGTTTAGAGGACACCCAAGGACAAGCTAGTCTCGTGTTCCAGGCAAGATGAAAATCCAAGCTCGAGGAGAGGAGAGGTGGAGAGAGGAGAGGAAACACTAGGGTGACATTTTGCACTGAGAGGCCGGGCAGGACTTGGAAGGGAGCAGTCGGCTGGCATCGCTGGGGGACAGGCAGGGCCCTGAGACAGGAGCTGCAGAGCATTGCCCATGGCCTTATGTTATGGTAACACATCATGAGGCCTTGGCCAAGAGTCTGGGGCATCTGTCCCATCACTCTGCTTCTTTCCCACAGAATCAGACTCTGGGCATGAGTTCTGGGCTTCGGTGTTTTTTTCTAAAGGTGTCCCAGGTGACTTAATGTACAGTCAGGGCTGAGGACGATACAGTGTTTGCCGAGGCCCCACCCCCATCTTCTTACTTAAGGCCATGGGACCCAGAGAGCACTCAACCCTTGTCCCTCTCCAGCCATGCATCTGGAGACCTTTGTCTGAGATTGCCCAGCCAGCTGCACCACCTCTATTTTGATGGACAATGACAGGGTGCAGCTGCAGGCTCAGGGGAAGTCTGACCTGTTGACAGAAACCAAGGGGACACAGCACCATGCCTGCAGAGTGTCAATAATGTTTTCAAAATAATTGCCTCTGTGCATGGCCACCTGGAAGCTGGGAGCCACCGGAGTTTCCTTGATGAAGGAAAAGGCTTGAACCCTCACCTACTCCCTTGCTCTTGACAAATATTTGGCCAGTGGGGTAGGCCCTGAGGCCAGGCTGGAGTGGCTTGCTCTATGCCCAGGAGTGCCTTATCTCCTTGGTGAGGGTGCCCTGCTTACTCTGTTTGCTCTGTACATTTAGTAGGTGGAGCAGACAGGAACCAGCTTTGACTCATGGTTCACACCAAATCTCAGCTTTGCATACAACAGAGCTGGAGGCTCACCCTCCCTCGAGCCTCATCTTCTGCCACTCCTTGACCTGTGCCCAGCTGTCCAGCCTTCAGCCTCCGAAGCCCTCACAGCTGCTTCAGCATCCTCTGAGCTTGGCATGTGCCCTTTCCACTATGAATGTACCATGCAATGGAAAAAAGTCAGCCTGATTTTTTAAAGGACCCACTTGCAAGGTGAAGCCCCTGGAGTTTGGATGGGGTTTTGAGATCTGTCAGGGGACAGGGGCTGGGGCTGGGGCTGAGCCCACGGTAGGCTTTGTTCTATGGGCAACTGTGGGTAGGGTTCCCATTATAGACTGCAGGAATCTGCATGCCAGTGTGGGGGAGCATGGAATTTCCCAGGGAGCCGGAAAATAGTCTTCATCGGGTTAGTAAAAGCACTCACCGGAACGGGCAAGGCAGAGAGTCTAGCCTGACCTCGAGGCTCTCCACGCAGCTGCTGGAAGCTCAGAGCCCACGCTGCGGCTGTGGTCAGGTGCACACAGAGGCTGTGGCCAGCCCTCCATGCACTGACCTCCCCTCACTGTTCCTGCCCTTGATTCCTCACACATCACACCTCAAGCCACATGGGAAGAATGGAGTGGAGAGAGATGACTCTGCAGATAGGAGCTGAGGACCACCTTCTCAGATTTGCCATTTCCAGGTGCCACCTGTGCATTAATTCACCTTGTGTGTATTTTACAGTTAATTTTTCCCCAAATGATGACACTGCAATCATAAGCACAGAAACAATGTCACTATCCGGTTCACCTTTGCCTGTCTGCGCTATAAGAGAACTCCAGACACCCGGCTCTACCCTGAGCCCTTCTTGCCTTCATCAGAAAAAACAAAGAGAGTAAAGGATGGGGGAACTGTTTCCTCACTGTGAAATTCAGTGTTCCTCAATAGCATGCCCATTGGTCACCCATGAGTACCTCGGGCCCTTGGGGTCCCACTGGCATTCCATAACGGAGTCACCTCCCAACCATGTGCAACCCAAGCTGCTCCTTTGGGGTTTGGTTCATAAGTGGCTCTAGTTTAGCCACACCCAGGTACCAGGAGACGGAAGGCCTGTTAGCTGACTTGGACACTGATGCATGGCTGAATGGGTCTTCTCTGGGTCCCCCTCCAGGGAGGCAGCTGTGAGCAAGGCAGACCTCAAGCCCACCATCACCTGGTCAGGGGAAGCACCATGTTGTCCCTAACCCAATACTCCTGTGCTTGTGCTGAGTGCTACAGAGAAGACGTGCAGGACTCCCTGAGAGCGTGTGAACAAGGAGGCAACTTAGTTTGCTCCTCCTCAGAGGGTCACGTGGCCACCAGGCAAAGGGTGCTTAGGGGGAGGGATTCCCAGGCCAGGACCTCCCTCCGCCCTCTGGATGTGTCCAATGGATCCTCCCATTTCTCCACGCCACCCTCGCATGCCTCCTGAATCCAAGTCCTGCCTGCACCGGTGCGCTCCTGTCCCTCCGTCAGTGCCCGCTATGGAAAAGGCCGCATAATCTGTTTGAT
Organism: Ateles fusciceps; assembly: GCA_036589455.1. Classification (NCBI taxonomy): domain Eukaryota; kingdom Metazoa; phylum Chordata; class Mammalia; order Primates; family Atelidae; genus Ateles; species Ateles fusciceps. Next base: position 1,355,269 of record JAZHEH010002491.1, on the reverse strand, counting down.
CTTAAACTCAACGGTGGATGAAATCCACACACACATCTTATTCCATGGCGGTCTGGGGATTTTTATTTAATTGCTTTTGCTCCCATTTTTATAAGGTGCACAGCCCTGCCACGTGCCTTCAGGCAACCTAAGATCCATCAGCAGAGGAGGCTTTCTCGTCAGAGATGCCCACATCTGATTCCTTAGGGATAACTTGGTTTTAATAAATCCAAAGTCTTCATTGCACTGATTTTTCTACCCAAATGCTATTCTCTCCTGATGCTTCTCAGACAAGCAGCTCAAAGAACACCTGTGAAGACAGTAGTATCTCTCACCCAGCAGGTGGATAGCAGGTCCAGGGAGGTGGGGGGTCAAGGTGCTGTGTGAATTCATACTACAGGGGACATAGGCCTCGGAGGCCAACCCCATCCTCAGTCCCCCAGATGCCTCTGTAGTACCTTGGAGACTTTTGCCTGCAAAGGAATCTCCATATAGGCCCAGAGTCCTCCGAACTCAGTCCCCATCTAAGTGGGGAACCTGTGGATGAGGCTGAGCTGATTCTCAACTGAGGGGAGTGGGGGAGAGATGAAGAGAAGGGAAAGAGAAATGCAGAAAGTCCCCCGCTGGGTTTGTATGTGCCCATCCGTGCCAAGGAGCAGGACTGGGCCACTGAGGGGCGCTACTGGCTCCCATGTCTGCTCTTCTTTGAGTAAATGGAGCTCACTGACCCTGGGGACATCAACTGGGATATATTCTGGATAACCTTGAGGCTGTACGTCCCTCACTCCCATCCTCGGCAGTCCAAGGAGACAAGGCTGACCTGGGTTACTTTATTCCAACTCCAAATCTGTGGTCAGAACACCTCCTGGACTTGGGGATATAAGGGGTTGAATCCAGAAAAAGAAACAATAAGTAAGAGAAAGAAAGAGAGAGGGGGAGAGATAGAGAGAAGAAGAAGGAGGAGGAGGAGAAAACGAAAGGGAGAGGGAGCGGGAGGGGAGGAGGAGGGGGAGAGGGAGGGGGAGGGGGAGAGAGAGAAAGGAGGTGGGGGGTGGCTACTGACAGTGTGACTAATTTGTCTTGCCAAATAAAGACGGAAAGGATCTGCTGGTCGCTACAGTTGCATAAAAGAAAGGACATTTTAATATCAAAGCAAGGAGAAAGGCTAGAATCTCAGAAGAAATAGCAGCCCTTCTCATGACAATACTGAATGACATATATCCTTTCTCAGAATGATGAGTTACTTAACCTCCACCTACCTCAGTTTCCTTATCTGGCGAATGGGTCAGCATTACTCATAGGGTTGTAAGAATCACTGAGTTATTATTTGTAAAGTGCTTAGGATACTGCCTGGCATGTAGGTCTGATATAAGTGTTTGTTAAATAAAAAATTTAAACTGTATTTAAAAAGTTAATCAGGCCAGGTGCAGTGGCTCACAACTGTAATCCCAGCACTTTGGGAGGCCGAGGCAGGTGGATCACCTGAGGTCAGGAGTTCAAAACCAGCCTGGCCAACATGGTGAAACCCCATCTCTACTAAAAATAGAAAAATTAGTCAGGCGTGATGGTGCATACCTGTAGTCCTAGCTACTCAGGGAGCTGATGCATGAGAATTGCTTGAATGCAGGAGGCGGAGGTTTCAGTGAGCCAAGATTATGCCACTGTACTCATGCCTGGGCGACAGAGCAAGACTCTGTCTCAAGAAAAAATTTTTTTAAAAAAGTTAATCAAAGCAAGTGTGCAGGGGATTGGGAATGAGATCAAGCCCAGGGCCTTTGGGGGTACTAAAACTGCATTTTTGATGAGGAGGAGAATGCCTGCCCTGTTCTCTTTGCCCTCTTTCTGTGTTTCTGCACCCCAGTCACCCCCATATGACCGCTGGTCAGGGGCTGTTCCTGGGCTAGGGCTCTCCTCTGGGCCGACACTCACTCCGTTCCTCCCCTGCAGGTGTTCGGGGGCCTGGTGTGGATCCTGGTGGCCTCCTCCCTAGTGCCCTGGCCCCTGGTCCAGGGCTGGGTGATGTTCGTGTCTGTATTCTGCTTCGTGGCCACCACCACCTTGATCGTCCTGTACATAATTGGAGCCCACAGTGGGGGAGACTTCCTGGGTCACCTTGGTGAGTCCAGCCCAGGGCGGCTGTGGGAGCGGGGAGTATGGCCCCTGGCCCAGTAGGGCTGGCTTTTCCAGTGCCAGGTGAGACTTCCCCATAGACATCACCCCACCATGTTCCAAGGCTGAGCCTGCCCAGGGCTCCCGGCAAGCAGAATCAGGAGAGTCGGGGGCAGAGGCAAGGTCTGTGCTGCCAACCTTCACTGGACCTGTTCTGTGTTCTCCTGTGTAACTGCCTTTCCACAGATAACCAGCTGCCCAACCACCACACCACCTGCACCCACCAGGTGCCTGCCACCCCTCCCATCACCCGGGAGGGCTGTTTTCATCTCAGGGGAGCAGGGCCCCGGAGGCCGACGCAGGTCGGAAACTGGCCCTGGCTCTCGGGGTCAGGCCATGCTTACTGTCTGGGTCCTCAGCCACTGACTTCCAAGCAGGGCTGTCAGAGAACACTGGGAAACAGAAATGGTCTGCAGTGGTTATTCTGTATAAATTCTGCTTTGAGGGCTGTGAAAAGGTAACTTTTACATGTGGGATACTGCCCTTCCCTACTGCAGAGGTGGTGGAGGCCATTTGGCCAAGCCTCTCAATCTCAAAAGTTCTGCTACTTAGACTTTGAAATCACTTCCAAATCATAACTACACAAAACCCTGTTTTAGTACCTTTTCGCTTTCATTTATTTCTTTATTTTGAGTTGGGGGTCTCGTTCTGTCGCCCAGGCTGGAGTGCAGTGGCGCAATCTCATCTCACTGCAGCCTCAACCTCCCAGGCTCAAGTGATCCTCCTGCCACAGCCTCCTGAGTAGCTGGGACTACCGGCATGCACCACTGGGTCCAGCTAAGATTTATTGTTTTGTGTAGAAATGGGGATCTCAGTCTGTTTTCCAGACTGGTCTCAAATCCTGGCCTCAAGAGATCCTCCTGCCTTGACCTCTCAAAGCTTTAGGATTACAGTCACACACCCAGCCCTTTAATGCTTTTAAATATACCAGGAGCCAAAAATAAGCAATGAAACAAAACAAAACAAAAAAACACAATAGAAACAGTGTGGGCCGCCCTCGCCCCACACTGGCCAGTAAGGCCACACCCAAGCTGGACTGTGGTCATGCACGACACTTCTCAGATCCAGGACCAGCTTCTCCCTGGGGCACCCCAAGTTGCTGGCCCCTCCTCCACCTCTCCCTTGACCCTTCCTCAGGGGAGACCAGTGTCCCATCCCCAGGGGAAGTGCTTGCTCTGACCCAAGCAGTGAAGTGAGACTCAGCGCGGCAAGGCGGGCACGGGACCTCCGTGAGGAGGCTGGGAGGGGTGGAATTCAAAGAAAGTTGGGGGAGAGGATAGGGGCAGGGATGGAGGGGACCTCAGCTCTGCATCTGGACCCCGTCTCTCTCTCTCCCCCATCCCTCTGACACCCCGTCTGTCCCGCAGGACGCAGCCTACCACTGCACCGCTGCCCTCTTTTACCTCAGCGCCTCGGTCCTGGAGGCCCTCGCTGCCATCACAATGCAAGAAGGCTTCACCTTCAAGCACTACCACGAAAACATCGCTGCCGTGGTGAGTCCAGGCATCTGGGGCTGTGTTCACGTGGGCGGCTCCGCAGCTGGCAGGGGGTGTGCAGAGGCTGCCAAGGCCCTCCGTCTGTTTTCAGCTCACTAATTTTCCCGTGAGGTCAAACCTTCCCCCTCATCCTTGAAGCAGGAAAGCCTCCGAGAAGGGAAGTGTCATGCCCAACACTCCGCTTATTTTTCCTGTCAGGGCTGCATGTCCCAGGCCTGGGTGGGCTTTGCAGAAGGCAGACGTGTGAAGGGATGACAGCTGCCCAGCGCCCTGTCCGAGTGCTTCACGAATGATCTGATTTAACATCCACAGCAACCCTACAACCCAGGGGCATGACGCCGATCTCACAGAGGGAGAAGTGGGGCCAGAGAGTGTGGGTGACTGGCCCAAGATCATCAGTCATCGTGGGGCCCGGCATCGAGGCTGGGGTCCCAGTCCCCACACTCTCAACACCAGTTTAGGGCTGTGAGTCTGGCCACATGGGTCTCCTGGCTCTCCCTGAGTGGCTGTCCATTGAAGCATCCAGCCAGGGATGGGGACGCTGAAGCCAAGTGGATTTTCTTTTTAATGGACTGGATCAGAGTGACAGGGTAACAGAATGTATTGTTTCATCAAGTGCTTTTCAGAGCTGTGCATGTGTGCCCTTGCACCAGTCTATAATATAAAACATGCGTCTAACCAAGGGTTATTGTTAAAAAGTCAGAAGTTTCCAAAATAGCCCCCTTCAGATCTCTAGAACTTGACCTATGAATTATGCAAATCTCAAGGTAGAATGTGGTGATAGATCCTGAGATATCAGCTCCGGTGGCCAAAGCTGTGTCGTCCACTCTTTCTGGAAAGTGTAGGATGGAGGCCGAGAAAAGACCCACAGATGGGCACAGCTAGGCCTTGGGAATGAGGTTGGTGAGGTAACTCTTCAGGGGAAAGTCCCTCAAAGCCTCACCTGGTGGTCCCTCTGCACAGTCCCCTGCCCTGGGGAAGCCACACACTGCCCTCAAGTTCCCAGCCTACAACTGCTCCCCTAAAGAGGGCCCCCTCAGGTTCCTGACATCTCCCCAGGGGCCTCACGGCGTGGAAACATTTCCCGTGTTGGCCCATCTCCCAACGTGGCTGGTTTCCAAGCAGCAGCGCAGCCAGGTGGCATCTTAACGGATCTTCCTTCCCCAGGAGGCTGGTGACCCACCCTCCATCATTCTTCACACAGTTCTGTCTCATCGCCCTCTCCCAAGACTGCCTCATACCTCCCCATTCCCAACCAAGCCTTCTTTTTTAACAAATATCAGCAAAGTGTCTGACAACAATTTCCATAAAATTGTTGTGGACAAGGGTTGTGAAATGTAGATGGGATGTGGGTAGTGGGTCAGCACTTGATGGAAAAAAACCCAGACAGGGGAATGAATGCCCCTTCCCACTGGGCAGGTTGATAGTTGAGAACCACTGGGCTCTACTGCCTTCTGATTTTTCTCTCTTACCTTTTATCAAAATGCAGCACACAGCCAGAGAGGTGTGCAGTTACCAGCGCACAGCTTTATGAACTTTCATAAAGTGAATTCCCCTGTGTAGTTGGTATCTGGACTAAGAAATAGGGCCTGATAAACCACTCCCAGAAATCCCCTCAAATGCTGTCCCCATCGTTGTGCACCTCCCCCCCACCACCCAATTCTGATTTCTAGCACCCCGTTCAGTTTTGCCTGCCTTTGAACTTCATATAAGTGTAATTACACAGTGGGTACTCACGTGTGGCTTCTTTCTCTCACCCTTGTGCTTGTGAGATTCACCCATGTGGCTGGGTGTACATGTGGCTGTTTGTTCTCATTACTATATTGTACTCCCTTGTAGGAACAGACCAACAGCTATTTATCCATCCCACAACTGACCATCTCCCCATTTTTTTAGTTGAGTTGGATAGACACAAATATGCTCATGCAGACATGACCATTAGAATTGAGAACCAGAGCGTTCTCAACTGGCAGATGCGCCCGAACAAAACCACCAAGGGGGAATTGCACGGTGTTGGATATAAAGTCACGCCTTTACACCCACGGTATCACCTGCATCTGTTTGTGGGGGAGGAAGAAGTTTATCACTCAGGATCCAACCCCAGACCCCCCCCAGCCACAGCATGCCCAATCCAGGGGATACTCAGGTACAGGGAGGCACCTCACACCCTCTCTCTCACACAACCTGGTTTTGGAGGCAGCCAGCCTGCCTCACATCCACTCTGTGGCTACTAATTAGGTTCTGTCCCAAGCTGAGCTCCTCCCTCTCTCCTTTGTGGGTGGCAGAGCTGCTTTCCCAAAGGGACCCTGGGAACTGGTGGAAGCTGATTGGGGCGAGATGGAGATTTCTGGAGAAATCTGGAGGCTTCTCAATTTAACTATGGTGGGCAATTATGGCTGCAGTTTAGGGAGAGGGATTTCTGAAGCCAAAACATGTCCATCATGCCCAGCTCTATGTTTTCCCAGTGGGCCATTTCTTGGTCCTACTTGGAAAATGAGTTTCCACTGCTCTTCCTGCTGGGGACTTCCAAGGTGCTTCTGCCAAAGGCTCCCATTGGTCTGGAATGCCCACATTTTTGGAGGGCTGCCTCTGGTGTGTGACTGCTCCTCCCTGGATACATTCTCATAAATGTGTTATTCAATAATTTGGCTTACTCACCACCTCCAGGCCATGAGGGAAAGTGCTTGCCCAGGCGTGGGGGCAGGAGGGCAGGCACCTGAGGGCTGGGGTTGATGGGCATTTTCAGGAGTCACAGAAGCGTAGCCACCCTAAATGGATGTTGTGCCTGAGCTGGAAACTCTTGACCCCCACCCAAGGTCACAAAACCAGGTGCAGAGATTGGACTTGGCAGCAGGCAAGCGTTTAGGGAGTAGGGTGATGGGAGCTGACGGTGCCCAGGGGGGACACAGCAAGTCCCCAGCAAGCAGGGCCATCCCTCCCAAGGCCACAGTGGCTAACTGCGTGGTACCAATAGTAAGCCCCCTTCTTTTGACAATAGCTCAAAATCCCTGTCCCTCACTTCCTATGAAGCCTGGCTCCCTTGGCCATACCTGTGATATTAAGAACCCTAGAACACAATCCTGAGAGGGAAAGGATGTCCAGGCAGCATGGAGACTTTCACCAGGGCCAGCAAACCCAGGTCTGTACAATCTCTCAACTGAGCTACCAGGACCACAGCTGGTGGGCGCTGGTCTCACTGGTGTGGGGAGGGAAGCTGTCTCTGGAGAGTTACCTGCCTGAGATGCTTTCACTGGAGGGGCCTTTGAGGACTCCATCTCAAGTCAGCTGAGACCTCAAGCTGAGTCCAGTGTGATGCTGAGTGATAGTGGAGAGTCTTACCTTGCACACCAGGTCCAGGAGCCTGTTAAGTCACGTGAGCTCTGTACTGAGAGGACTGCATGCACACTTGGGCTCAGCAGGGAGGGTGTCCTCCATGTGAGGGATGAGAAACAATGGCAACTCACGCTCTCTGGGTCTGGTACCCCTGCGCCATGTGGGGCTGGATGCAGTGCAAACGCTGTACCTCTTCCTCCCCGAGCAAGCCCATTAACGGCCATTTTTCTTGGTTCCAGGTGTTCTCCTATGTAGCCACGCTGCTCTACGTGGTCCACGCGGTGTTCTCTTTAATCAGATGGAAGTCTTCATAAAGCCGAAGCAGAACTTGAGCTGAAAACTCAGATGGTGTTAACTGGTCGCCCCACCTTCCAGCATAACATTTTAGAAAACAGAAATGCCCTTGATGGTGGAAAAAAGAAAACAACCCCCCACCAAAAAAAAAAAAAAAAACCCTGCCTTGTTGCTTGTGGGTGCCGTGTTGACTCTCCCGTGTGCCTTTGAGTCCGGGTGGGAGCTTGCTGTGTCTAACCTCCGACTGCTGTGCTGTCTGCTAGGTCACCTTCTGTTTGTGAAAGGGGACCTTCTTGTTCAGGGGTGGGAAGTGGGGGACCATGACCTAAGAAGGAAACAAAGATCCCCTGCTGACCCCTGGACCAGCTCTTGAGAAGGGCCATCTGGAATTTTCCACAGGCTCTCCTGAGCACCCCATCTTGTGGCATGTTTTAAGTCTTCATGGATGTCTGCGTGTCACGGGGACTAAAACTCACTCAACAGATCTTTCCAGATATCCATGGTGGAAGATGATAACCCTTTCAAATACTTTATAAAAATGTCTTTATGTTCAATACACTTGTTGGGTGTTTTTTGGGTTTGGATTGAATTCCCCAGCATCAGGAATGCCATCATTTCAGCTTTCTTTCTGAGGAATCCTTTGACTTAACCTGAATCTCAAGAGACAGCATCAGGTGGCAGCTCAGATGACACTGTGTGTGCCCGGCCACTGCACTCTGGGGGAGCCCACCCTCCCAGCTACCTGCCCAGATGGCTGCCCCTCTCTCTGGAAACTGGCTAAGTGCCAGCCCGGGGCCTCTTCTCTTTCCTACAAGACACAGTGGTCTGTGCCCCACTAGAACCTCCTTCCACCAAAAGAAAACAGAAGTTTCCATTCACTCATTGGGAAACTCATCAGAATGTTCTGGGCAGTCTGTCTGTTCCAATTATGTGGATCATACATTATTTTAGAATTTCCTTAGGCCACTCCATAGGAGAGAAAGGAAGGTAGACTACGGAGTGAAAGGAAATACAATGACAAGAGGGGGGAATGTCATGTTTCGGGTCTGAGATGTCTGTGTTGAAAAGAGATGGGATGATTAGGAAGAAGGCACTGAGTTAGGAGTCTGGAAAGCCCAGCTCTGTTATGAAATGCTCCTTTATCCCATGACTCCCAAGAGTTAGCGCCATTCCAGTGATGGGACCCTGGGACAGGTGCTCCAAGACCCGTGAGCTTCCCGCCATGGAGGTGTGTGGCAGAGCGCCTGCGACCTCTTGCTGGTAGCCGTGGGAGGCAAAGATTCAAGCTTCAGGCTAGGAACAGTGTAGTTACCTGTGGTCCCAGCTACTCAGGAGGCTGAGGTGGGAGCATCACCTGAGCCCAGGAGTTTGAGGTTGCAGTGAGCTGTGATGGTGTTACTGCACTCCAGCCTGGGCAGCAGAGCAAGACTCTGTCTCTAAAATAAAATAAAATAATAAAATAAAATAAAATAAAATAAAATTCAAGCCTCAAGTGGTGAGTTTGTTGACATTTTACTCCTCTTCAGCTTGGAGATTCTACAACTAAATTGGTCTATTCAGGAGGTCCTTTGTTAACCCAGGATAACTGGAACCAGAAACCAGCCACTTTTAATAAGTCCACTTCAAAGAGCCAACATTTCATTGTACATGAGCAAAAGGTTTGACTAGAGAGTCACCTTAAAAAACTAAACTACAAATGAGAAGTAATAGGAAGTCTGTTACATGTTTAACAAAACTTGCATCAAGTGTTGATGGAGAAAGCCTCATTTTTCAACAAAACTGTCCGGTTGCATTACAGGAAGCCAGCAACATCGTGTTAATGAAGCTCACTTTTTACCCTCATCAAAAAAAGAAGAAGAAATGGAAGGCTTAGTTTCCCAAGGGCTCCTCAGTGTTTTGACATTTTAATCATTCTCTTTTTAAAAACCTTTCATATACTCTTTCTCTATTTTCTCTTAACCAAAGGCTTTGCAGATGGTTCTCTGGCACCACTTTCTTATTCCTCCTATCCCTGGGCATGTTTTAAATTTGCACTTTCATTTCACATTTGACTTGGATGTGAATTGGACGGGCAAGGTTTCATTTCCAGCCTCAAAAAATACCCCCTCCCGGTCTTGCTCTTCCTCCTCGCCCCCCGCCCCCACCCCTACCCCCACCCCCTGTCGGGTTTCTTTGCTCCAGCAACTCTGTGCCCAGCTCTGTCCGTTTCCGGCTGTTTCGTGCTTGCAGGTACACATGGGTGCTGGCAGCAGCCCTGCCAGCCATGGGTGCTGCTCCCCTGGGAGCCCACAGTGGCTGGGTAGGAAGGTCTGGGAATGAGGACATTAAATAAGCCTGCTAGGTGAAGCAGGCTGCAGAGCAGGGGCACCAGCTGAGCACTTTCTGTGTGCCGGGACCATTGGAAGGATGATGTCTAGCCCCCAAAGCTGCTTCTGTCTGGCACACCTCACCTGTCTACCTCTGGGTCTTATACAGGGGGGGGACTTCCTCTAGGGCAGAGCCTGGTGCCACCCAAGGCATTCAGAGACTGCCTGCTTGGTGACCCTCACTTGGATCGAATATAACTGCCCAGAAGACCCAAATTCACTCCTGTGTAACCATCTTCCCTGCCATTTTGGGGCTCTTGCCTTGTGCCAGGCACTGTGTAAGCACCTTCCATATATAGCCTTTGTCACTCTTCCAGTGGCCATGTCATTCTACAGATGAGGAAACTGAGGCTGGTGCAGGTTGTGAGAAGTGCAGCTAGATTGAGGGCCACTTCCCTCTGGCCCTGGAGCCCTGGGCCTGATAAGACCTCAAGGTGTCCAGACCTGTCCTCCCATGGGGCTGTCCTCCCACCTCCCAGGAAGTGGCAGTGAGATTTAGTGGTGCCATGATGCCAGTAGGCAGGGGCCTTCAGAGAGTGAAGCCAGGCACTTAAGACAGCCCCGGACCACCACTAGGGCCTATAGCAGGCCACGGCCACGGCCACGGCCAGGCCCTGGACTCAGCTGTCTTCTGGAGAGGAGCTGGCTGCTGAGAGCTGTAGCCTCAGCCACAGCAGCTGTAACTACCGGGTCTACTTTGCAGCCCCCACAGAGCCAAAGGCTAGCCCAGTCCAGCTGATACTTTGCAAAGGTGAGGAACTGGGTATTTTTATGCTCACAGAATAAAGAGCTAAATCTATCCACAAGCCTGAGAAAGGATTAGGAAGAAGCCAATGTCTATGATGTGACCAAGAACCAAAGCTTGCAGAATAGGCCAAACCACAGTCAGTCACCCCACTGTCATCCCTACCAAGTCTTTGGCCCAACAGAGAAGAGGACCGGGGAGTTTGGACCAACTGGGCCTCGTGGGTCACTGCTAAGGGTCTCCTCCTCCTCCCCTGATTGTCCCTGTGGCTTGTGTGCTGTCCGTGGACCCAGGAACACTAGCACCCGGCCAGGTGCCAGGAGGGCATGGGTCCAGCACTCAGTAAACACGGCGGCATGAGTAAGCGGGCCCAATGCCCTAAGGCTGCTCTAGCTGACCTGAGCTCATGCATATCTGTCCTCTGGCCTCTCAGGAAATGACAGTGAGACGAGACCTTGTTGTGGACAGATGCCAGGTGAAAGGGGGGCTTCTGAGTGGGGTTCGGCCAGGGCTTTGGGACAGTGGCTGGGAGCGCTCCGGCGTGGCTTTGACTGAACAGTGATTTCATCAGTGCACTCCCTCCTGTCTTCCATGGCCCTCGGGGCAGCTCCACGGGGCTTATGATTTGTTATGGACACATGTGGGGAGCGTGCACATCACCAGAGGGCAATCAACAAAAGGCAGCTAGGAGCCAAATCCAACCAGGACATTTTGGAGGCTATGGCCTGTGACATCCAGGCTGTGGCCCCTTGCTTCAGGGGGGATTGCTGGGGGTACCCTTCTGATAGCCTTCCCTGTGCAGGGTAGGGTGGCCTGGGAGGTGTCCCAGGGAGCCAAACTCCTGCCCCCCATTTTGCACACGATAGAGCCCCATTGGTCTGCCCTTCTGGAGACGACACGGTTTATAGGAGCCGGGCTTCATCAACATTCGAGAGCTGAATTCTAAACAGCATATCGTACCCCCACCCCCCGCAGGTTGTAGGACTATTTTTGCAGCAAAGCAGCCCAAATGGAGGATTGAAGGCTGTTTTACACTGACCTTAAAGAGACAGCAAAGGGTTTGCGCTGCCAGCCGTGGGTTGGAGCGAGCCTGCCTTCAGGGCCCACACAAGGGCCTGTTGTTCTGGGAATCAATTGGGGCCGGTGTGGGGTCACAAATAGGGCCTTTCAAAGAGACAAAGCGCCTCTGGACAGGCTGAGTGTCCCTGCACACGTGGGCATCCGCCCAGGGCATTTAAAATAACGCGATTTGAAAAAACAGATTTGAAGTGATTTTTCCCACTCTGCACGATTCAGGGGCCTTTGTTCTGTCTGCTTTGTTCCCAGTGACAGCAACTTCTAAGATCTGGGGCGCTGGGGCAGACACGGGGGTTCCTAGCTGTGGCTGCTCTCTTCCGTCACAGGTAACGAAATTACACTGCCAGGCTCTCTAGATGGTACCCAGAGAGGCTGGATCCACACAGCGTGCTCAGCTACCAGGACTTCCTTCAGCTGGAGGCAGGCACCCAGCACATGCAGCGTGAGATGACTTGCCAGCGCCACTGGGTGCCAGGTGCTGCTTGAAGCGCTTTACTTCTTCACTTAATCCTGTGACAACCTTATGCGGTAGATACAATTTAGATGAGGACTCTGAGGCACAGAGAGGTTAAGTGACTTACCCAAGGTCACACAGCAAGTAGGTGTGGATCGTGGTTCCAGCAGAGTGGCTCCTGGGCCCCTGAGGTTAACCATCATGCTTCATGTCTCACTATGACAGGGTCCCCGTCCCTCTGGGAGCAGGGGGCACAGATGCTAAGAAGTCTTTCATACCCACCATACTGACTTCACCAATACTGAAAACTCCAAATGGCACTTGAGTGCCAGGAAAACCCAGCCAGGAGTTCAACCTGCCAGGCAGGGTTGTCTGAGATGAGGGAGACTTTGCCATACAAAGAAGTCAGAAAGGGCTTCCCTGGGCAGGGCAAGGCTGATCTGGGCCAGACGTGTGTCAAAGGCTGTGGGGTGAGGGGTGCCTTAAGAGGTTACAAGGGTCTGGGCTGCTCCTGCTGGCAAAGCAGAGCTTGGCTTTCACCCAAGGGGCAAGCCGTATGGGGCTATCTGTTGGGCAGTGACAGCCATCCAACCGAGAAACACTGTGGGTGTGGACGGGCAGGCTAGACCAAGGAGATGGGAGTGTCTTGGCCGGACTTTGGTAAACTGGGAGCAGCCGAAGGGAGTGGCCAAGGGCGTGGCCTGAACCAGCCTAAATGTGTGGCCCCTCTCAGCCTCAGCTTCCTGTCTGCAGAATGGGAATATTAATTCCACCTCACAGGCTGCTGGGAGGATTTGAGGACTCGGTTCAGATAAGCCCCTGGGACCAAGGACATCTCAGGAAGTACTAGCCGCTGTTATCATTGTGGGAATGAAGAAAAGGAAGGTCTAGAATGACCCTGAAATTTCCAGCCTGGACAGATGATGGCTTCACATTGTGCTTATTCATTAAACACAGAATGTCATGTTCTTTGCATTTTATCATAAACTTGGACTGGTACTTTTGCTTTTTCCCATAGAACTGAACGTTTAATCAGTCGTAACAGAGTTTAAAATAGTACCACTTAGGAAACCAAGCTCCAGTGCTTCAGGGAGAGGCCATTCCTGCCACAGCCCCTGGCACTGAGGGAGAAGCTCCCAGAAGGCCTGAGAAGGTCACAGTCACTGGGTGGGCCTCTCTGCTCCCTCGGCCCCGGGCATGAGCAGCCAAGCCAGAACAGCCTCAGTCGCCAGCACAGCAGCACTGGGAGAAGCCTGGGAATTTACACATGAAGAGCCCAGGCCCCAGGAGGGTAAGAGTCAGCCCAGGGGCACCGGACAAGTCAGCGCCAGGCTGGCCTTGGCCCTGCCTCCCAGGTTCCCTCCCCCTGCTAGGGTACCTTACCGCTTCTCAAATTGAGGCAGAGAAAGAGGCAGGGGCTGATGAGAGCGATGAGTAACCCATGATAAAGACGGAAAGGGGCAAAAAGGGCCTGGGGAGGCTCGCTGATGGAAACGTCCAAGTCTATTGCCCACCGGGAGTCTGGTCCCTTGGCCTCCACTTTCTGGGGTGAGAGCTGGTAACACCTGTGGATTGCGCAGGACATGCCTCCTCCAGTGGCTGCAATGAGGGGCATGGCTGCCCCTCGCATCACACACAGATCACCTAGCACAATCCAGGTGTGTTGTACCGTGGATGTTAGGTGGCATGATGATAGTGATGAGGATGTCATCTTCTGGCTTAAACCCTGCCCAGCTCACATGCCCCCTCCTCCAGGACTCTACACCTGTCCCACTCCTGCTCCTGGGCATCCTGGCTCCCCACACCCCACCCATTGCCCTTAAGCCTGCAAGCGCCCACCCTCCAGACCCCACTCCCAAGACTCCACTGCCTCCCAGATGCCATGGCTGGGTCTCTGCTGATGCTCACCCATAGCCATCCCCAAAAGGCTAGGAGGACTGAGGGGCCCCACGCAGCCCCAGGACAGGTGCTGGTCAAGAGAAGAGGAAGAGAATAGACCCTGAGGGCCTCACCCGTGACTCATCCCCACCACCCAAGCCAGAAGACAGTGGCCCGAAGGGGAAGTGCACGTGGAGGGGCAGCATATTTTCATGGACTACTCACTTCTACAATTGGGACTGGGACCTCCAATCTCAGCCTGCGCCCCACCTCGGACAAACAAAGACAGGAATGTGCACCGAGACAGCCAGCCCAGCCAAGCCGGCCTGGGCAGCCAGATGCCGCAATAGGGCCTGCCCTGCCCTTCACCCCCACTTCCTGAGGCGGGTAGTTTTCTGGCTCCGGTGCTGACAGGTGAAGGACACCCAGCCCTGTGGCTGTCCCCACAGGGTGCGCTCTCGGAAGCTGGCACTGCCCTGCTGGAATGGAAGGGGCAGGGTTTCTGGCCTCACTTGGCAGAAAGGTGGGTGGAGAGAGGTTACAGAGGGAAAGAGAGAGCTGGCCACACAGTCAGCCTGGGACCCCATCCCACCTGCTCCATCTGCTGAATGTCGTTACCTCCTGTATCAAACACAGGGCCCCACAGCAGCCAGCGTGCATTCTCCATATGATCGGAACTAAGAGCTCCACATGCACGCTCCACTGTTACCTCGAGATAATCCTCCTAGGGAGATGCTATGATCATTTCCACCATGCAGATAGGAAGCAGATTCTCTGAGGCTGAACGCGTGCCCAGCTAATGCCACACATAGATGGAGCCAGGCAGAAGAGGCAGAAGCATGGCGTAGACTCCTGCGTCTTGACATTCCCTGCCTCCCTGTGAGTCTGTCTTCCCTTGAGCACTCTTCCCACCCTAGCCCCGTACGCAGACTGCACTGGATGCATGATCTCTGCTGTCCCAGCTTCCCTCTGAGGCTTAAAAGGGCTACTGTTCCCAAAGACCCCTGCACTTTGGCCAGAGACCCTTGAAAATCCACAAAGAAGGTGCTCCTGGTGGGGCATGGGACACCAGAATGGAAGTATTTGGGGATTTGGGAAGCAAAAAATAATGTTTTTTTGTTTTGTTTGTTTTTTGAGACGGAGTCTCCTTCTGTCACCCAGGCAGCTGGAGTGCAGTGGCACGATCTAGGCTCACTGCAGCCTCTGCCTCCGGGGTTCCAGTGATTCTCCTGCCTCAGCCTCCCCAGTAGCTGGGATTATAGGCACACACCACCACACCCGGCCAATTTTTTTTTTTTTTTTAGTAGAAACGGGCTTTTGCCACGTTGGTCACGTTGGTCTGGAACTCCTGACCTCATGATCCACCCGTCTCGACCTCCCAAAGTGCTGGGATTACAGGCATGAGCCACCACGCCCCGCCAAAAAAAAAAAAAAACTAATGTTTTACAGTAAAACTTACAGGCAGGGTGCAGTGGCTCATGCCTGTTATCACAGTACTTTGGTGGGAGGTTTGCTTGAGGCCAGGAGTTTGCGACTAGCCTGGGCAATACAGGGAGACCCTGTTTCTACAAAAAAAAAAAAATTATCAGAGCATGGTGGTGTGCACCTGTGGTTCCAGGTATTCAGGAGGCTGAGGTGGGAGGATCACCTAAGCCCAGGAGGCTGAGACTGCAGTGAGCTATGATTGGACCACTGCACTCCAGCCTGGGCAACAGAACAAGATCCTATCTCCAAAAACAGAAGAAAAAAAAAAGTGCTTATTATACACCCCAAACAGGAATGGTGCTAATCTTCTGACCTAACAGGACTTGGATGAGACTTCTGTGAAGAAGACAGTTGCCTGGTCCTGTGTTACACTCTGTGTTGTTTAGGGGAATGGAATTCAAGCATTTCCCACTCCAGATAGGCAGGTTCCGTGGCCCTGACAGTGGCTTGGTCCGAGCAGAGGGTCCAGGTTTGGGAAGAGGCCGGGCTGTTCAGGTCTGCTCACTCCTTCCTTCTCCAAATCTTCTGTCTGCTGAACATGTGCTTCCTGCCAGGGTGAGAGGACAAACCCACAGGAGCAGCCCCTTCACCCAGTCCGTGCGGAGCTGTAAGGAAGCCCCAGCAGACTCAAGCAAGCTCCAGTCGAGTTATTTCCGAGACACCTGTGAGAGAACAGGCACGGCTGCAGAAGTCATCCGAGGTCTGTGGCAAGTGGTTGGGGACAGAGAGAGGTGCAAGGGACAGGCATAGATGATAGTCTTGGGCACCAATACACTGATGCCGTGGGTCTGGCTTGCGGCCTTTGCTACGCTAGGCCTCCTCATCCACATGCAGAACCACGGGAGGTGCAAAGCCGTGCTCTGGCCGCCTGCTCAGACGGTGGGCACTGGGAGCCTTCCTTCGTCCCCAGGCACGGTGACACAGTCCTCTCCCTTCCTGCCCTCCTACCCGGGGTGCTGAGAACAGACCGTGGCTTCACAGAATCCACGCATCCTTGCCTCCCCACCCCACAGGGCCTCAGCCAGCGACTGAAACGTCCTGCGGAACTCACTCACTCCTCAAGCCCCTATTGATCTCTCCCTTTGGCACAGGGAGTAACTTCACCTCCTACTTTTAAAAATAGAAATTTTGTAATTAAAAAAAAAAAAGCTTCCATATGAGAAGAAGGGACTCTTCCTGGGCCCCTTTTTCCTGCCCATCCCTCCCCCTCTACAAACGCACCTCCATCCTCTGGGTCACATCCACCCCTCACTGCCAGATGTCGGGCCTCCTTCCAATAGCTGCCTCTCCTGTCTTCAGCGGCTGTTCTGCTCCCGGCAAGGTCGCCCCCACGGCATCCGGTCCAATCTCTGCATCCTTCAAGCAACACCACTAACAACACAACCAAAACCAGATGAACACATCAGCAAAAATGAAAATATGAAAAACCGCAACACCCAAATCACACCAGACGCAAGAAAACCGCCAATCCCGCCCCTCTTCTCCCCTGCCCAGCCTGACTCCTTAAAAGAGCCAGCCCGAGGCTCTGCCCATTCCTACGCCTCCAACGTGCTCTCTTCGTTTGTGTTAGTAATCTTTACATTTTTATTTCTACCAAGCATAGATATGAACATGGTTTGAAGGCTCAAATAGTTCATGAAAACGCCCGACACTGCCCTGGACTCCTGCCCTCCTGCACCCTCCTCTTCCCCAGAGGCAGAGAGGCAGCCGTTTCCAACTCTCTCGCTAGTCATGTAAATAACAAGTCTGTGTTAGGCTTCCTGGGTTTTTAGATTTAGGTTTTCCTGCTGGGTGTGGTGGTTCACACCTATAGTCCCAGCACTTAGGGGAGGCAAAGACAGGAAGATTGCTTGAGCACAGGAGACCTTTGTGGGCAACGCAGCCAGACCCCGTTCTCTACAAAAAGGAGAAAGAAAAACAAATACATTCACAGACTCCTCACTTTGGATGATGAGAATTGAGCTCTTGTCCTTCTCCATCCGCCACCTCCTGCATTCAGTTCCCCTCCCTCCACCCTCCTGTGTGGCTGCGTGGTAATCTTGTGCAGCTCAGAATTCATCGTTTGCAGCACTGTATTAAGCTGTGTCATGCTATTCAGAGATAAGCCATGCAGTGCACCAGAACTACTCCTTTCGTTTCCCATGGAGCTAATAATTACCTGCAGTTTGAGTTTGTTTTTTGTTTGTTTTTCAAGAGAAGGGGTTTATTTTCTTCTATTTACTTATCATTAATTCAACTCAAATCTGGTGACAATTTTTTTTTTTCTTTTTTTTCTTTTTGCTGCTTCTGGGTCTTTTTCCCCCCCCCCCCCCCCCCCCCTCCCCCCCCCCTTTTTAAGACAGAGTCTCGCTCTGTTGTCCAAGCTGGAGTGCAGTGGCATGATCACAGCTCACTGTAGCCTCAATCTCCCAGGCTCAAGCTATCTTCCCACCTCAGCCTCCCAAGTAGCTAGGACTACAGAGGTGCACCACCACGCTTAGCTGATTTTTTTCTTTGTAGAGATGGGATCTCTCTATGTCATCCAGGCTGGTCCAAACTTTCCGGGGAGGTGACAATTTTCTAAGTCTCCCTCAGGATCGTCAGACACATCACGTATTCCACCAGCTTCCTCCTCCTAGGGGTCTCTCCCAGAGCCTTCCCCACCCACACTGGGTGTCCTCATCCCCCTGGGGCCAGTGGTCCCTGCATCATCTTCCTAAGGTGCCCCTCCTCGCCCCTGTGCCCCCACTTCCCTTTCCTGCTGTGCGCACAGCTCTTGCTCCCGGTTAGGCTCGCTCCTTTGGGAACGCGTGCTCCATTGACCTCCTAGAAAACTGTTCAATGAGAGTTGAGGAGGCTGGGTTTTAGGCTGCTACTGTTGGACAATGTTTTCTTCTACTTTCACCCTTGATTAATAGTTAAGCTGGGAGTAGAATTGGGGTTAAAAATAAGTTGCTTTTAAAATGTGGGAGGCATAGAGCTATTTGCATTTAAGCTTCCGGAGTTGCTGTTTCTTCCATGATTTCCTCCAATTTTTCTCTGTCCTGTTTAGAGCTTTTTATTATTTGTGTATCCAATGTACTGAACCGGTTCTCTAAGCTTCTTTATTTTACTGTCTTCTATCTCTTCGTCATTTTGCTTTACTTTCTGAGAAGTTCCTCAAATTTGTCTTTCTATCCTTCTACTGAGTTTTTAATTCTTACTGCTAAGTGTTTAAAACTTATTTCTTCGGAGCTCTGATTTTCCTTTTCAAAGTCATCCTTCTTTGCTTCATGGATCTGTTATCTTTTCTTTTTTTCCCCTCCTAGGATATTAATAATTGTATGGATGTTTTCTTCTCCCTTAAACTCACTTTTTGTTTGTTTTGATCTCTCTGTTTTATATTAAAAGCATTCCTGGGATTTCTGGTAATCTTTATTTAATAACTTATATTTTAAAAACAACCTTACTGGGGCCAGGCGCGGTGGCTTACACCTGTAATCGCAGCACTTTGGGAAGCCAAGGCAGGCGGATCACCTGAGTCCAGGAGTTCAAGACCAGCCTGGCCAACATGGTGAAACCTCATCTCTACTAAAAATACAAAAATTAGCCAGGCATGGTACTGCACATGCCTGTAGTCCCAGCTACTTGGGAGACTGAGGCAGGAGAATTGCTTGAGCCTGAGAGGTTACAATCACTCCAGCCTGGGAGACAGAGCCAGACTCTGTCTCAAAAAATAATAAATAAATAAATAAATAAATAAATAAATAAAATCTTATTGGGGCACAATTTGCATTTAATAAAAGGCAACCATTTTCCAAACACATTTAATAAGTTTGCTACATACAGGCAGGCATGTAACAACCACGACAATCAACAGAAAGAACATTTCCATCACATAAGACAGTTCCAGGGCCCTTTCGCAGTCAAGCCCCACCATCCTCACCCCCTCAGTCCCACGCAACCACTAATCTACTTTCTTCACTATGGATTACATTTGTCATTTCTAGCGTTTTATGTAAATACAGTCTTACACGGTATGCTCATACACAGTGTACACGGTGCCTGCATTCTTTTGTTCAGCATGATGTGCATGAAATTCATTCACGTTGTTGAGTTCTTCAGCAGTTTATTCTTCTAATTGCTGTTTTCCCCCAGCTACCCATGGTACGAATACGTCTTTATTTATTTATTCATCCATCTGCCAATGGACATTTGGCTTGGTTTAGTTTTAGTTATTATGATTAAAGTTGCTAGGAACATTCACATAAAAGTCTTCGTGTGGGTACATCCAGTTGTAGAATAGCCAAGTCAAATGGTCAGTGAAGCTTAGGTTTATAGGAAATCATCAAAATGGTTTCTGAAATGGTTGTACCATTTTACATTCTCACCAAAAATGTATGAGAGTTCCAGTTTCTCCACATCCTCAGTAACACTTGCTATTATCAATCTTTTAAAATTTTAGCCATTCTTGTGGGTACATAGTGGTAGCCCTTTGAGGGTTTAATATGCATTTCCCCAACAGTTAATGATGTTGGCAGTTTTTTATGTGAGTATTGGATATTCGTATCTCTTCTTTTGTGAAGTATGCATTCAAATCTTTTTTTTTTCTTTTCTCACATTGGACATTTGTACAAGCATTCAAATCTTTTGCATATTTTCTGTTAGACAGATAGACAGATAGAATCAATTCTTGTTAACCACAGTAGTTATGTTCTATAAACTCACCACAAACACTGAATTAGAGAATACTGAACTGCTGTTCATAGGATAAATATAGGATTAGGTTCTTATGAGCTTATAGTCCCAACATTTTTCTCAGCTGAGAAATATGTAGCCTTGTTTTATGTGAATTTCTATTTAGAGACACCCTTATTTAATGCATGTTGCTGATTCATTAACATTGAAATCATAGCCAACAACACTATAACTCATGCCTGAACAAAGCTGGTCTAACACGTGTATTTCTCTGTAAGGCACATCGAAGCACTCTGAAGCATTCGACAGCACTTCAGCACTGTGCTTGAGGGCCATTTAACCCAAAAGCACCAAATGTGAAAGAAGCGTCACTAGGAACATTTGTTTACAGTGTGAACTCATAACGTTGGGTTTAACAATGACTGCTTGGATAGGATATCAAAAGCACAGGTGACAGAAGAAAAAGTAGGCAAATTGGACTTCACGGAAATTTAAAAGTTTTGTGCACCAAAAGGCAACATGAGCAGAGCAAAACACAACCAGCAGAGTGGGAGGAAACATTTGCAAATCATGTATCTGATAAGAGATTAATATACAGAATATGTAGAGAGCTCCTGAAACTCAGCAACCTGAAAAGAAACAACCTGGCTGGGTGCGGTGGCTCACACCTGTGATCCCAGCACTTCGGGAGGCCAAGGTGGGTGGATTGCCTGAGCTCAGGAGTTTGAGACCCGACCAACATGGTGAAACCCCATCTCTACTAAAATACAAAAAAACTAGCTGGGTGTGGTGGTGCACACCTGTAATTCCAGCTACTAGGGAGGCTGAGGCAAGAGAATCACTTGAACCCGGGTAGATAGAGGTTGCAGTGAGCCAAGATCACGCCACTGCACTCCAGGCTGGGCAACAGAACAAGACTCTGTCTCAAAAAAAAAAAAAATTCTTTCGGCAATGTTTTGTAGTTTTCCTTATACAAATCTTTCATCTTCTTGGTCAAGTTAATTTTTAAGCTTCTTTGTGATGCCCTTGTAAATAGTACTATTTTTTCATAATTTGTTTTTCAGATTGTCCATTTTTAGTATATAGACATGCAGTGGGTTTGGGTGTATTTACTTGGTACTCTGCTACTCTGCTGAATTCATTTATTTTAACAGATTTGTATGTGTGTGGAATCTTCAGGTTTTCTACATATGAGATGATATCTTCTTCAAACAGAGATAATTTTACTTCTTCCTTTTCCCTTTAGATGCCTTTTATTTCTTTTTCTTGCCTAGTTGCTCTGGCTAAGACTCAGTACCATGTAAATAGAAATGGCCAAAGCAGGCACCCTTGCTTTGTTCCCAAACTTAAAGAAAACACTTTCAGTCTTCTAGGAATTGGTTTCATGCTGAAGCTGCTCTCCTTGGCTTGCAGATGGCCGCCACCCAAACCTGACCTCCTAGGCTGGAGGATTCCATCAACTCCTATCTGTAAAGTGAAGTGATCTCTAGGCGAATTCATTGGAAGGGTCTGGAGAGGCACACGCTGACATTTGATTTCCTTATCAGCAGGGGTGTGTTTGTGTTCCACAAGCTTGTTTTTGGACACTTCTCTCCGCATGAACATATGTCCTATGGAACTCTGCCCATCTGGTTAGATGCATATTACACATTGTTGATTAGGACTTTTTATCAACAGTCATTTGATTGTTACTACTGTTTAAAAACAGTACCAGGACTATCATGAATGCTTTCTGGGAGCATTTCTCCAAGGTAGATGCCAAGAAGTGAAACTTCTCAAAAGTAGGTGATATAAGTGCATCTCAAATTTTGACAGACAATGTTAAATGTGTCTCCAAAATGTATGAGTCTATTTCTTTCTACCCAACACATATTATTGATATTTTTAATTGTTGTGAAAAAAAAAAAGTATGCCATTTGAACTCACATTTTCCTCATTGCTGGTGAGTTTCTGCACCTTTTTCATATGCATATTGGTTATTTGTGTTTCTTCTTATGAGAATCACCTATTTATTATATCCTTTGCCTACTTTTCCACTGGGTTGTCCTTTTCTCCCCAACCTGTCCCTTATAGTATAACACTGAGGATGTAATTTATTGCAGAAAGTTTTTAGTGTGGATGTAGTCAAATCATCAATCGTGAGTTCACGGCATTGGCTTTTTGAGATTAAGCTGACTTTCCCTACTTCGGGGCCACAGGCATATTCGTTTAGCTTTTTTACTAAAACAACAATAAATACTTTATATGCATGTTATTTTGTTGGGGAAAAAAAAAAAAAGATTTTTCCTTCTCAGGGAGAAAGGCAGAGATCAAACCAGGACCCATGAACTCAGGCAAGATCCACCACAATCTGTGATCCCCTTTCCGGGAAGGTCAGTTCGGGTTGCTGTGTCATGTGGGTCTGCAGTTTCCTGGCCGGACCTGTCTTTGGAGGCTGTGTTTGCTTATTGTGTAGTGACCAGATACCCACTTCAGGTCCTGGAGGAAGGAGTCAAGCACGCTATGGCCCAGACCTGTGCTTTCTGTTTGAGGGATATAACCAAGCACCAGAACACCCCATAGTCTGAGTTCACATCCTAGGCTTCTCCACTCACTAGCTGGCAACATTGGGCGGGGACTTGACCTATTTGTATCCACTTCTCGGGGCTGCTGTGAGGATCAAATGAGATGATGCAGGGGGAGCACCAGACCCAGAGCCTGGCCCAGACAGTACTCAGCACACTCACAAATGACTGCTGTTAGCTAGAATATCAATTACTAACCGGTATATGCATTAACAAGTCTTATTAACATGGTGATATTAAATTTGGTTATCATTGCTTTTATTTTTTCGTGAAGTTAGTCAATACTGTGGGGGTAGGAGTCTGACTTTATTTATTCCAAATTGGATAAACAATTGCTCCAACAGGTAACCTGAAAGATCTTCTAAATTCCCCCCACATGTATGGTTAACATTCCGACTCTATTCTGTTCCATTAATTAATTTATTATTTTTTTTTTTCTTAGACGGAGTTTTGCTCTTGTTGCCCAGGCTGGAGTGCAATGACGTGATCTCGGCTCACTGTAGCCTCTGCCCCCCAGGTTCAAGCAATTCTCCTACCTCAGCCTCCCAAGTAGCTGGGATTACAGGTACCTACCACCACACCCAGCTAATTTTTGTATGTTTAGTAGAGACGGGGTTTCATCATGTTGGCCAGGCTGGTCTCAAACTTCTGACCTCAGGAGATCCACCACCTTGGCCTCCCAAAATGCTGGGATTACAGGCGTGAGCCACTGAGCCTGGCCTGTTCCACTAATTTCTTTGCCTAATCTGGAATTAATGCCAACTTAAAGGTGTTGCAAGAACAGAATAGTCAACACACTGAAAAGAATGTCTGGCATGCAGTGCATGTTTAATGTATATATATTTTTAAATTTAAGAATACTTAACTGGCAAAAATTGTATATATATAGTGTACAACACAATGTTTTGATATATGTGTACGTTGTGGAATGGCTAAGTCAAGCTAATTAACATATGCATTACCTCACTTTTTTTTGTAGTGAGAACATTTGAAATTACTCTCTTAGCAATTTTCAGGCATACAATACATTATTAGTAGCAGCTGTTGTCACCATGTTGTGCAACAGATCACTCCAGAATTTATTGCTCCCCAGTGAAATTGAGCATACTTTGACTATCATCTCCTCAAAGTAACCACCATTCTACTCTCTGCTTCTATGAGTTCGACTTTCTCGGATTGCACATATAAGTGAGATCATTTGGTATTTGTCATTCTGTGTCTAGTTTATTTCACTATTTCACTTAGCATAAAGTCCTCTGCTTCCTGTGCTTTGTAACTTGTGCTCCATGACTGGAATCCTTTTTTTTTTTTTTTTTTTTTTTTTGGAGTCTCGCTCTGTAGCCCAGGCTGGCGTGCAGTGGCGCGATCTCGGCTCATGGCAACCTCCACCTCCCGGGTCCGGGTTCAAGCAATTCTCCTACCTTAGCCTCCCAAGTAGCTGGGATTACAGGCATGAGCCACCATTCCCAGTTAATTTTTGTATTTTTTAGTAAAGATGGGGTTTCACCATGTTGGCCAGTCTGGTCTTGAACTCCTGACCTCATGATCTACCTGCCTTGGCCTCCCAAAGTGCTGGGATTACAGGTGTGAGCCACTGCACCTGGCCTGGAATCTCTTTTATGTTACTTTTATTAACTGGCCATTGCTGGGGCATTGGCCACCTTGAGATTTTTTATGAGGACACCTGTATCGGGCCACCTTGAGCCTTGCTTGCATTTGCTCTAAGAGTCTGCCATTGATCCTTTTGGATTATCTGTGTGGACAATCATGTCCCCTGGAATGAAGACTCCTTTGTTCCTTTCTGTCCCTCCTCTTGGCTTGCTGTGCTGGGTCAGCTCCCAAGACAGAATTGAATATTGAATGGTGAACGAGAAAGCATGCATGCCCTGTTCCCTGCAGCAAAAGAAAAAATGTTTCTAAAGTTTCACCATTCAATCTCAGGCTTACTCTAGTAAGCACCATTTAGCTCAAGGAAGTTCCCTTCTACTCCTAGTTTGCCAAGAGACTTATCAAGAATGGGTGTGACTTTTATCAGTTTTTAGGGGTTTCTCTTGGAGCGATTGATCACAAGCCTTTCTTCTTTTAAACAGATGTTATAGTAAATTACAGTTATAGACTATGGTTGAACCAGTCCTGGGGCCATTGTTCTGGCAGTCCTAGGGACACCCCAACCCAATCATGTGAGGATTTTTCTTTCGCAAGGAGAAAGACAGAGATTAAATCAGGACCCATGAACTCAGGCAAGTTCCACCACGATCTATGATCCTCTTTCTGGGAAGGTCAGCTCAAGTTGCTGTGTCATGTGGGTCTGCAGTTTCCTGGCCGAATCTGTCTTCCAAGGCTGTGTTTGCTTATTATATAGTGACCAGATACCCACTTCAGGTCCTGGAGGAAGGAGTCAAGCACACTATGGCCCAGACCTGTGCTTTCTGCTTTAAGGGCTATAACCAAGAGCCAGAACACCCCATGCCCACCGGGTCCTACTCTCAGAACCTGCCTGTGGATTGCAGCCAAACCCATCTGTGTCCACCTATGGGGCCACGTGAGCCGCCAGCTCTGGAGTCCAGGACATTCGGCTCAGGAGAAATTTTACCTTAGAAGAGAGATGACCAGAGATGAGCATCCTTTTAACTGGCCTCCATCTGTTGGTGTCTCAAAACTTCATCTCTCAGATACCAAAAGAATCAAAGAAAAGCTTCACCCAGAAAAGGGAATAATTCTTATTTCAGCAGGTTCCACCACAGGAATACTGTAATGTTCTATAGATGTGCCATAATTTTGGGGGAGTTTGGCTTTTGGATGCATCCATGGAATTGACATGCCCTTTTCTTTTGTGTGTTGCCTAGACTTGGGGAGCTTTAAAAAATGGAGCCCTGGACCCAAGCCTTGGAGATTCTGATCCAGTTGCCAAGTGATAGACATGGAAATCTGCATTTTTTTTTTTTTTTTTTGAGACAGGGTCTCTCTCTTATCTCTCTGTCGCCCAGACTGGAGTGCAGTAGTACAATCACAGGTCACAGCAGCCTTGAACTCTGGGGCTCAAGCATCGTCCCGCCTCAGCCTCCTAAGTAGCTGGGACTACAGGTGCGCACCATCATGCCCAGCTAATTTTTATTTTTTGTAGAGACTGGGTCTCGCTATGTTACCCAGGCTGGTCACAAACTCCTGGCTTTAAGCAGTCTCCCCACCTCAGCCTCTCAAAGCACTGGGATACCGGGTGTAAGCCACTGCACCTGGACAGAAATCTGCATTTTTTTTTTTTTTTTTTGAGACAGAGTCTTACTCTGTTGCCCAGGCTGGAGTGCAATGGCACAGTCTCAGCTCACTGCAACTTCTGCCTCCTGGGTTCAAGCAATTCCCCTGCCTCAGCCTCCCGAGTAGCTGGGACTACAGGTGCGCATCACCACACCCAGCTAAGTTTTGTACTTTCAGTAGAGATGGGGTTTCACCATGTTGGCCAGGATGGTCTTGATCTGTTGACCTCATGATCCACCCGTCTTGGCCTCCCAAAGTGCTGAGATTACAAGCGTGAGCCACCACGCCCGGCCAGAAATCTGCATTTTTAAAGAGCTTTTTCAGAAGGTTCATTTATGGTCAGCCAGGTTTGGAAACCACTGACTGAGAAGGTACTGGAAGGTCCTGGTCTCAGCCTCATTGAGATCGAGGGGCGCCTGGAAGATCTCAGAGATGTCATGGTCACCATGGGCCTTATAGCCTGATCCTCTAATGCTAGTTCTAACCCAAGCAGAACAAGAATGTGTGTGTCTGGGTGCACACTGCTGAGTCCAGTTCTCACTGGACACTCAAGGGGACTCTAAACGTGTGGCTTCCACCCTGAGGGCCATGGGGACTACCTCTGCACATCCAACTGTAGTCCAGTGCCTTCGGTGCTGTTTTTCAAAGTGTATACATGTGTTTGTGGCGCCTACATTAAAAACACTGCTAACCTCAGAGCAACTTTTTACAAACCTATGTCTCCATCAACAGTTACTAGAAATGTACCTACTAATAACATGTGTCTTGAATAGAGGACCAATGTGCGAATTTAATATATATATATATTAAACAGAGATCTTCAAGCATGGACAGGCTGGGAAGTCCTGGGGAGAGGGCCTCCTTGGTGGCCACTGGCCACCTCTGAGTTAATGAGAAGCTGGGTGGCTGCCACCCTGGCTGCTGGGCAGGCAGTCACCCCACTCCCACCCCACTCGGGTGACAGCTGGCCCGGGTGCGGTCCAGGACTTGAGTCATCCCAGTCTGTGACAGGGAGGGCAGCATCAGAGAGGAGGGCCTGGGACAGAGTGAACCTTTTGACCATGGAACTGCCTCGGGTAAGGGTGAGGGCACCGTGGCTGCCATCCTAGTGAGGCCCCACCCCACCCAACACTTCAGGCTCTTAGATTCTTATAGGAGTTCTCAGCCTGCCCTCCATTGAGTGAAAGGATCTGGGTGTTAATGGACTCAAAGGCTTAGGAGGCAGAGAGAGCCGGCTCTGGACTGCCATCCCAGGCCTTAAGGGTCCCGTGGGTTACGTGTGTGTTCCCTAGTCTATGAGTTGAATCACCATAGGCCTGGGCTGGGCACAGCACCATGTCTGAAGCAGCAGCTGCATTTGTAAGATGAAGATCTGAACCTGTTTTTCAATTATTCAATGTTCATAAAGAAAAGGCCTCTCGGTTTGTGTTTACTAGACATGAATTGGGCTGCTCTCCAGAGATAAGAAAAACATATCACAGCCCTGCTGTGTGGGCACCCCAGGGCAGCTCCCAGGGTTAAGGGGCAGCTTTCTTTCCAAGGAATCCCATCGTCAAAGATGAACCTTCAGCTAAGGGCTCAGAGCTGCTTGCTCCGGCAGATACTTCCAACGAGGTTTCTGGGTATGTGAGTTGATCTCCCCAGAAAGGAAGCTGTGCTCAGCCACTGTGCCCAGGGAATATCCAGATCTACACCCTGGAAGCCTAAGGCTGTAGCCTCAGCCCTAGTTAAGGATCACGGGGTCTGGTCTGTCCTTTTGTTTTACAGATAGGGAAGCTGAGGACACAGAAAGCAAGAGCAGCCCCAGGCCACTCAACCTCCTTTTTATTATTCATTCAGGTTGGACTGTATCTCATCATTTGAATAGCAAATTGTTTTTTCTTCAGGACCCTTAGTCTGTAGAGTCTCTCAGTGCGCTGTGAGCCAAGAAAGAAAGCTCTGAAGATTTCCAGTGCCACCCAATCCTGGCATCCCACTTTATGCTTGAAAGTGAAGCTCATGGGTTTTTTTCTACTTCAGGTTGTTTTAAAAATCTCAATCAGCTGGGTGTGGGCACAGTGGCTCATGCCTATAATCCCAGCACTTTTTAAGGCTGAGGAGGGTGGATGACCTGAGGTCAGGAGTTAGAGACCAGCCTGACCAACATGGTTAAACCCCGTCTCTACTAAATATACAAAAATTAGCCGGCTGTGCTAGTGCACGCCTGTAATCCCAGCTACTCAGGAGGCTGAGGCAGGAGAATCGCTTGAACCCGGGAGGCAGAGGTTGTAGTGAGCCGAGATCACACCACTGCACTCCAGCCTGGGTGACAGAGCAAGACTCCATCTGGGTGGGGGGGGGGGGGGGCGGTGCGGGGAAGGCCTGGCATGGTGGCTAACGCCTGTAATCCCAGCACTTTGGGAGGTCGAGGAAGGGGGGATCACGAGGTCAGGAGTTCAAGACCAGCCTGGCCAACATGGTGAAAACCCATCTCTAATAAAAATACAAAAATTAGCCGGGTGTGGTGGTGGGTGCCTGTAATCCCAGCTACTCGGGAGGCTGAGGCAGGAGAATCGCTTGAACCCAGGAGGCGGAGGTTGCAGTGAGCCGAGATCACGCCATTGCACTCCAGTCTGGGCAACAAGAGTGAAACTCCGTCTCAAAAAAAAAAAAAAAAAAAAAAAAAAAGAGGGAGGAAGGGGAGGGAGGGAGGAAAAGAGGGAGGAGAGGAAGGAAGGAGGAAGGGAGGAAGGGAGGGAGGGAGGGAGGAAGGAAGGAAGAAGAAGAAGGAGAGGAAGGAAGGAAGGAAGGAGGAAGGAAGGAAGGAAGGATGGAAAAACCACAACAATCAGTGAGTGCTGAGCCCTCGGCCAGCTGTAGCTCTCCCTCCCCGCAACACCCTTCCTGGCTACCCTCAGGCAGGCCCTGCCCACCCGGTCACCCCAGGAGGAAGGGTGCCTCCTGGGGTGCAGCTCACCTGGCAGGGCTGGACGCCCCAGCCCTCTCGTGAAACTCCAGTGTCCAACCCGTTCAGGACAGGCGGTGGCGTTCGCCGAGCAAACATGAGTGGGGGCGCTCTTACTCACTTGCCCCCTCTTGAAAGCACCTTGTTCAGGCGGGGGCGTCTGGACGAGCACAGAACCCTCCTTAAACCAGCGGCAGCTAAAAGGGTAGGACTGCCGGGAACGTGGAACAAAGGCTCCTTCCTGTGGCTGAGCGCGTCGCTGGCCCGAAGGTGGAAGCAGGGGACGCTCCCCAGGTCCTAGCTGGCGCCACCTGCGGCCCAAAAGCCAGCGCACCCGCCCGCTCCTCCCAGAGCGCTTGGGGAAACGGAGAGGTTTTCCCGGCCGCTATCCTGGCGGGGCGCCCCCCACCTGTAGGGACCCCCACTAGGGCTCGTCGGCCCGCTGAGCAAAGCTGGGGAGATCCGAGGGCCCCCAGGACTGCGTCGGGGCGTCCCACCCACCCCCACAGGCGTCTGTGCAGCTGCCGGGGTCCCCTCACTTCCCCCTCCCCAAGAGCCCCGGCAACCACTATGTGTCCCGGTGTATACGGCACCCTTGACACAACTAATTCCATCGACTAAGCCTGCATCTTACATTTCACAGGACACTTTGCTAACAGGAACCAGATGTTTTGCCTGATCAATAAAGACTGCATTCAGCCAGACAAGGACATAACCAAGCAGGCTCCTCCACTCAGTCCTCCTCTGAGGATGCTGTGGCAGGAAGAGCGGGACTTCAGCAGCCCCAAAGGGCCATCTTAACAGACCCAGTCTTGCAGTCACTGGTGATCAGTACCTGACATCTGCCCACATCAAAGATGCTTCCTCAAAGTACTGAAGGTTGCACCAGCCCAGACCAGGAGATTCTTTTTCTCTGTGACTCTCTCTGGACTGGTGTGTTAACCTTTTTCCTACCGCCTTTGTCTTGATGTTAAATGTTAACTGTGTGTTGTGGAATGTTTAATCTGTAACATTTATATATTGATTAAGTATATGACTATACATGGCTTGCAATACTGACTGGCTTGTGGAGTGGCTTGGGCCCATGTGCACTGACTCAGGAAGTGAACAGGAAGTACTAAGGAAAACTGCCGTGGAGCTCATGGCTCCTGTGACTGAAATAGCATCAAAGCCTGACACTGTGGAACGCCAAACATGCACAGACCTGGTTATCGCTGAATTTGCACTGCTCACGACACCCAGGATGGCTCAGGCCCCAACTGGCCCCCACACGCAATCCAGTTTCAGCTCTAACTAGCCAAGCTCCCCCGAGGCCACAGTCCCTGGACCCTCTACCCAGTGTGTGCACGCACACCTCCTACCGTCCCTTATGACCCTACACAAAAATCCTTTCATTCCTCAGTGCTCTTTGAGCTTTCTTTCAAAGGCCTTTGAAACCCTTGCCTCCCCCTCAACTCTCTGAGCTGGGATTCCCAGGTAAGGGAACTTGTCCAGCCTCACTGCGACAGCCTGGTCTTAGGGGCTGGGCACTGGAGCCAGCCTGCCTGGGTGTCAACCCTGGCCTCACCCCTTTCTAGCTATGTGTTACCTTGAACAAGTTATTTAATCTGCGAATCTAAGTGCTCAAGGTTATTAATTTAAATATGTAAGTGGATTACAACACTGTCAAGCACATGTTAAGTGTTCAATAAATATCAGCACATTGTAAATTAAAAAAAAAAAACACCTTAAAGTCACAGGACATACATACACACTAAATATTCTAGGTAAGAATGAGGAGCTCAATCAACATCAAAGTAATGAGCAAAATCTCTGAAGGTCTAGAATCACTGATCTGAGTGCTAAGAAAAAGGCCAAGGTGCTTCTGCTTGTCACAGACTACAGAGCCGTGGCAGCCAGTGACAGTGCTGTGCAGCACAGACACGCATTGCTTCTTCCTGTACCTAGAGCTCTGCTGTCATTTGCTGGCCTCTTTCTGAAAATAAATAAGCCTCTGACTGGGCGCAGTCACTTACGCCTGTAATCCCAGCACTTTGAGAGGCTAAGGCAGGAGGATCACTTGAGCACAGGAGTTCGAGACCAGCCTGGGCAACAAAGTGAGACACTGTCTCTACAAAAAGAAAAAAAATTAGCTGGGTGTGGTGGCATGTGCCTGTGGCCAGTTACAAGGGAGGTTGAAGGACAATATCGCTTGATCCCAGAAGTTGAGGCTGCAGT
This sequence comes from Ateles fusciceps, assembly GCA_036589455.1. Classification (NCBI taxonomy): domain Eukaryota; kingdom Metazoa; phylum Chordata; class Mammalia; order Primates; family Atelidae; genus Ateles; species Ateles fusciceps. The sequence continues at coordinate 1,324,357 of JAZHEH010002491.1, read as the reverse complement.
GAGCTGTGTTTGCACTACTACACTCCAGCCTGGGCAACGGAGGAAAACTCTATGTCTAAAAATATTAAAAATTAAAAAAAAAATTAAATGAGCCTCTTAGAAGCAGCGGCCCTAGGCTGGTGACATGCTGGCTCCACCTCACATGCCACAGGTCTAGGAGGAGCTCAGAAGGCTCCACTCCCCCGGGCTGCTGTTTGTCCCCTGCAGTTCACCAGCCACCACTGACACCCAGCAGGATGCTTTATTCTCCTTCTATGCTACACTGGCTAGCAGTGTGGATCTTATGTAACACTCACGTGATGAAAAGCTCATTACTTTCAGAAAGTTAAGATGGTGGTGGAGGTGCTGGGGCCAGACAGAAGAGCTAAGCAGCACGACTGACGTCACACAGCAAGTTGATGGATTTTCAGGCTTTAGTCCCCAGATCCTATGTGTGTCCTGCCTCTGCCACACAACCCTGACTTACACTTTAGGCTAGTGATAAACTGCAGTTTGAATGCATGATCTTCAGCTGAAAGGTGTCTGAAAACCGCTCAGGAGAGGAAGAGAAGCAAATGTGATTCTTTCAAGGTAAACTTTGTCTTGCAAATCTGGAAGCTTAACTTTAATCATGTTGCTAGTAGGTACTTAAAGCCCTTCAAGATCTCACATTTAGCATTTCAAACAGAAGTGATTACCTCTGCAGGTAGGACATGCTTTTTTTTTTTTTTTTTTTTTGAGACGGAGTCTTGCTCTGTCGCCAGGCTGGAGTGCAGTGGGGTGATCTCAGCTCACTGCAACCTCCGACTCCCTGGTTCAAGTGATTCTCCTGCCTCAGTCTCTCCCGAGTAGCTGGGATTACAGGCATGCCACCATGCCCAGCTAATTTTGTATGTTTAATAGAAACGGGGTTTCATCATGTTGGCCAGGTGATCTTGATCTCCTGACCTCGTGATCCGCCCGCCTCGGCCTCCCAAAGTGTTGGGATTACGGGCGTGAGCCACTGCGCCCGGCCTGGACACAAGCATTTCTAACTGCAAATGATTTCACTGAGAAGAGAGACAGGTTTCTACTACACTCAATGTCTCCATTGCAGCATTCAGTAAACAGGGACTGTATTATTTGGGAAGCTCTTTCTGCCCCCTGGTGGTTGTAAAGATGTTTAGCATAAACTACACACTAAAAAGTGTACTCTTGGGTTGTGATTATGTATACACTGTGAAACCATCACTACAACCAATTTCTTGACCATATCTGTCACCGGCAAAAGCTGCTTCATGCCCCTTTGTAATCCCTCCCTCACACCCATCTTATCCACTCCCAGCCCCATCAAATGCCTTTAATGGACTCCTTAGTAGACTTGACACAGCTGAGGAAAGAATCTCTGAGCTTGAGGACATGTCAATAGAAACTTCCAAAACTGAAAATCCAAGAGAAAAAGACTAAACAACAACAAAAACTGGAACAGATGTAACTGTGGGACAACAAAAGGTGTAATATACACCTAACGGGAATATCAGAAAGAAGAAAACGAGAAAGGAACGGAAAAACTATTTGAAGCAATAATGACTCAGAATTTCCCCAAATTAATGTCAGATACCAAACCACAGATCCAGGAAAACAGACACACATACACACAAAGGTGCCAAAAAAGTATACCTACACGTCATATTCACCCTGCAGAAAATCAAAAATTAAGAAAAAACCTTGAAAGCTTTCTCTGCTCGCATGCATCAGTGGCAGCGGGTACAGCCTCAATATGCAAAACAAATGTCTGTGAGTTCATGGATGTGAATGTCCCATGGAAATGCTCCACCAGCAACTGTAGCATTTGTGCCAAGGACGTCACATCCATCCAGATAAAAGCGGCCAAATTTGACAAGGCTACAGGCAGGGTGTTTTTTTTTTTTTTTTTTTTTTTTTTGATACGGAGTCTTGCTCTGTAGCCCAGGCTGGAGTACAGTGGTGTCATCTCAGCTTACTGCAACCTCTGCCTCCCGGGTTCAAGCGATTCTCGTGCCTCAGCCTCCCAAGAAGCTGGGATTACAGGTGCCCACCACCAAGCCCAGCTAATTTTTGTATTTTTAGTAGAGACAGGTTTCACCATCTTGACCAGGCTGGTCTTAAACTCCTGCCCTCGTGATCCACTGCCTTGGCCTCCCAAAGTGCTGGGATTACAGGCATGAGCCACCGTGCCCAGCCAACAGGCAGGTTTAATGGCCAGTTTAAAACCTATGCTACTGGCCAGAGGCGGTGGCTCATGCCTGTAATCCCAGCACTTTGGGAGGCCAAGGCAGGCGGATCACTTGTCAGGAGGTCAAGTCCAGCCTGGTCAACATGTGAAACCCAATCTCTACTAAAAATACAAAAATTAACCAGGCATGGTGGCACGCACCTATAATCCCAGCTACTAGGGAGGCAGAGGCACGAGAATCGCTTGAACCTGGGAGGCAGAGGTTGCAGTGAGCCGAGATCACACCACTGCACTCCACTCCATTCCAGCCTGGGCAACAGAGCAAGACTCCATCTCAAAAAAACAAAAACAAAACCTATCCTATCTGCAAGGCCATTTGCACAACAAATGAGTCAGATGACTCCATTCTCCAAATGGCCAAAGCAACAGCATTGTTTCAAAGAACTTCTGACTAGAGAGCATCATGAATGTGCAATATTTCTCATAAAGGAATAGTTTTTTTTTTTAAATGTTGAAAGAAGCTAGAAGAAAAAAGCATCCAACCTATAGAGAAGCAAGAATAGAATTATATCCAACTTCTCCCCAAAAACCATGCAAGCAAGAGTGAAGTATTTAAAGTGGTGGTGGTGGGGGGGGGGGAGAGCACCACCACCTAGAATTCTGTTTCCTGTGAAATTATCCTTCAAAAGTAAAGGAGAATAAAGATTTTTCTCAGACAACAGGGAATTTAATGACTTGTGAGAAATACTGAAAGTTCTTTAGAGAGAAGAAAATAAGATAAGTCAGAAACTTGATTCTACATAAAGGAAAATCATCAAAGGAGGAACAGATGAAAGGAAAATAAAAACTTCATTTTTCTTGGTTGATCTAACAGGTAACAGTTTGTTCAAAATAGTAATAGCTACAATGTACTTGATGAGTATAGATTACATAAATAAAATGAATGACAGCAAGGGACGTGAGGGGGGAATTAGGAATACTTTATTAATGCAAGGGATTCCCACTACCCAAGAAGCAATATAGTGCTATTTGAAATTGGCCTTGGATTAGCTGTGAATGTGTACTGTAAAATCTAGGGTAACCACAAAGGAAAGTTTAAAAAAAAAAAAGTATATGCTAAGAAAGGGGAGAAAATTGAACCATAAGGCAGAGAAAGTAGAAGACAAAAATAGAACAAAGAACGAGGGCAACAAGTAACAGTAATGTAATAAGTATGGCAGACATTAATTCAATTATATCAAGAATCACTTTAAATGTGAATGGTCTAAATACACACAAATGGAAAGAGAGATTGTCAGAAGGGGAGAGATTTTGATTCTTAATAAAAAATCAAGAATCAACTACATACTATCTACAATAAACCCACTTTAAATATAAAGACGCACGTAGATTAAAAGTAAAGGAATGGAGACAGATATATCAGGCTAACACGAAGCAAAAGAAAGTGGGTGCAGTTATATCAATTTCAGACAGAGCTGACTTCAGAGCAAGGAAAATCAGCAAAGATATAGGGGCATTACATGATGATAAGGGGTCAATTTTCCAAGAAAACATATCCTTGTTTTTTGGGGTGCAAATATGGCTCATTATAGTCTCAACCTCCTAGGCTCAAACGATCCTCCTGCCTAAGCTTCCTTGTAGCTGAGACTACAGGCACGCACCACGCCTGGCTAATTTTGTAATTTTTTGTAGAGACGAGGTCTCACCACGTGGCCTAGGTTGGAAAACAATCTTTAATGAACAACAGAGCATCAAAAAATACATGCGGCAACAACTGACAGAACTGCAAGGAGAAATAGATGAATCCATTATTATAGGTTAGAGACATCAACACCCCTCTCAGACAGATCTCCAAGAGGAACATCAGTAAGGACCCAGTGGACAGCAACACCCCTATCAACCAACTGGTTCTAAAGAACACAGACCATTTACGCTTTAGGTGATTATGAATATGACTGGGTTTATATCTACTATCTTGCATTTTGTTCTCTATTTATTTTGCCTGTTTCTTTGTTCCCCTGTCTGCCTTCTTTTAGAATGCAATCTTAAAACTTATTAATAGAAAGTTTTGGCCAGGCACGGTGGCTCTCGCCTGTAATCCCAGCACTTTGGGAAGCTGAGGCAGGCAGATCACGAGGTCAGGAGTTTGAGACCATCCTGGCCATAGTGAAACCCTGTCTCTACTAAAAATACAAAATTAGCCGGGTGTGGTAGCGGGTGCCTGTAGTCCCAGCTACTCGGGAGGCTGAGGCAGGAGAATCACTTGAACCCGGGAGGAAGAGGATGTGGTGAGCGAGATTGCACCATTGCACTCCAGCCTGAGTGATGAGAGAGAAACTCTGTCTTAAAAAAAAAAGTTTTAAGATTGCATTTTTATCCTCTTTGTTGGCCTAATAGCTGTAACTGTTACTTCTGTGATTCCTTTAGGGTGGATTTTTAGTGCATATTTTTAACTTAAACCAATCTACCTTCATATACTACACGATTTCAAATATGTAAGAACCACGTAACTACATATTTCCATTTCTCCCCCTCTCCGCCTTTGGGCTATTATTATATTTCACTTCTACATGTTGAAAACCACGATACATTATTATTTTTGCTTTAGTCAATTAGGTTTTAAAGACATCTAAATAAAAGGATATATGAAATCCTTTATGCATATGATAACCTACCCAGTTATCATTTCTAGTGTTCTCTGCATAGAAGCAGGTTTCCATCTGTTACCATCTTCTGCTTGAAGAACGTCCTTTAACAACTCTTCTAAGACAGGTCTGCTGATTGAATTCTTTCAGATTTTATGTCTGGAAAACCCTCCATTTTTTAAAGATATTCACTAGGCAAAGAATTCCAGGTTGGTAATCTCTCTTCCCATACTTTAAAAATGGTGTTTCCGTATCTTACCTTGCATTATTTTCAACAAGAAAGCTGCTGTCATCTTTACCTTTCTTCCTCTACCTAAGCTGTGTTCCGTTTCTCTCTTCCTCACTTCTAAAATTTCCTCTTATATTGCTAGATGAAATTTGACACAGTTCATTGCATTTCTTGGGTCTCAATAGTTGTCATCAATTCAGCTATTATTTCTTCAAATTTTTTTTATACCTTCTTTCTCCAGGGACTCCAATAACATATATATTTGATATTTGGCTCCCAAAGTTGTCCCATAGTTCTCTGAAGCCCAATTTCTCTTACCATCTCTTCTTCAGCAGTCTTTTTCCTATTTAAGTTGCTGTCTTCAAATTCTTTCATATCTTCTTCTGAGACGTCCAATCTGCTGTTAACCGCATCGTGTTTTTCATCAGATATTACGTTTCCATCTCTAGAGGTTCAATTTGTTTTGTATCTTCCATCCCTCTACTTAGTATGTTTTTCTTGCTAGCTTTTTGAACATATGGAATACAGTCATAACACGTGCTTTAATGTGTCTACTGATTCCTGGGTCAGTTTTGATAGACATTTATTTTTCCCTTCATTATGAGCTTTATTTTCATGCTTCTTCGCATGCCTAGTGATTTATTAGATGCCAAGTATTGTATATTTTACTTTATTGGGTATATTTTTTGTATTCCTATATCCTTGAGCTTTGTTCTGGAACACAATTAAATTACCTGGAAACAGATGTGTTCGTTTGGTCTTTTTTAAAGCTTTGTGAGTTGGGACTAGGGGTAGTTTTTATATAGAGTTAATTTTTCTACTACTACAGCATCTTAGGTCTCTTCCAATGCCACTTAGGTTACAAGGTTTTCCACTGTGGCTGTTGAAAACAGGCACTATTTGGAGCTCTAAACACTGTTCCCTCTTACTCTTTTGGGTGAGTTTCCTCACAGGCATGCACTGTTAGTGTGTAACTGAGTATCTGATGGAAACTTTCTACAGATCTTAGTTCTCCTGCTGTGCAGCCCTCTCCTCAAAGGCATTCTCCCCTGTGAACTCTAGCCACCTTGAATGCCCAACTGCACGTCAACTCCAGGAGACCGCCAGGTCCCGATGGGGTAATCCTTCCTGGAGCCATGGACTTTCACCAGATATTAAGCACAGATAATTTTGTTTTCCCTCTCCAAAGGATCATTGTCCTCTGTTGCTTAAAGTTCATTGTCTTGATATTTGTTAGGTATTTTTAAAAAAGAAGTTAAACAAGACAGTTAACTTCTAGGAAATAACTACCTTCCTATAGCAAAATACCACAGGAAAAAAAAAGAGCCCCACCCTCACCGAACATAACAGGCTGAGAACTTTCACCATCCAGCCTAACTCAGCCCTCTCCCTATGCCGTGGCGTCATCAGGGTGCTCCTCCTAATTCCAGCAGAAAGGCAGCAGCGGAGGTCTCCAGAAGAGCCACAGTAGGCAACCTGGATCTCCATCCTCACCAGGCAGTAACAAGGCAGTGCCCCATCACACACCAGCACCATCAGAGGAAGCATGCTGAGATGTAAATAACTCCCAGAGTTTCATTGCATAACAGTGTAAGATGTCCAGGATACAGCCAAAGTCACTCATCATAACAAGAACCAGGAAACTGTAAACTTGAATGAGAAAAAACATCGAGAGATGTCAACGCTAAGATGACAGAGATGTTGAAACCTTATGACAATAATTTTTTTTTTTTTTTTGGAGACAAGTTCTCACTCTGCTGCCCAGGCTACAGTGGCGTGAACAAGGCTCACTGTTACTTCAACCTCCCGTGATCAAATGATCCTCCCACTTCAGCCTCCTATGTAGCTGGGACTACAGGCACCATGCCCAGCTAACTTTTAATTTTACTTTTACTTTTTGTAGAGATGAGGTCTCTTTGTTGCCCAGGCTGGTCTCAAACTCTTGAACTGAAGTGGCTCTCCTGCCTCAGCCTTGCAAAGTGCTGGGATTACAGGCATGAGCCACCACACCCAACTGACGACGAGGATTTTAAAGCAGCCATCATAAAAATGCTTCAGTGAGCAATTTATAAACACTTTTGAAGCGATCAAAAAAAAAGTCTCAGCAAATAGAAAACCTCAGCAAAGAAATAGGAGCTATAAAAAAAATCAAATGGAAATTTTAATTAAAATACACGATGATAGCCGCAGTTAAAGTACTGCATGGATGGTTCACGAGCAGAATGGAAAGGAAAAGAGAAAATAACCAGTTATCCTGAAGATAAAACAACAGAAATTACCAAAACTGAGCAACAGAGAGAAAATAGACTGGAAAATAAATAAATAAAACAGAGCCTCAGGGACTCACTAGACAATAATAAAAGATTTAACATTTGGAAAAAAATAAACAGAGCTTCAGGGACTCACGGGACAATAATTAAAGGTTTAACATTTGTGTCATCAGTGTCCCAGAAAGAGGATGTAAGTGGGGCAGAAAAACCATCCAAAGAAATAAAATATATACATATATATATATATGTTCCCAGAATGGGTAAAAAGTTTTGTAAAGCATGTATCTCATAGGGGGCTTATATCTAGAAACTATAAGGAACTCAGTAATAACAAAAAATAACTTTTTAAATGGGCAAAGGCTCTGAATAGACATTTCTCCAAAATACACATACCAATGGCCAATAAGCACATGAAAAAATGTTCAACATCATCAGCCATCAGGGAAACACAAGTCAAAATTACAACGGTGTACAATTAATACACCATTTAACATTCCCAACAGTAGCCTACAGGCTTCCATTTCCACTGTGGAAACCAGTTTGGCAATTCCTCAAGGTAGTCAGGTTACTTAACTGCTCTGTAAAATGAAGTTAATCACATTCACTTTGGACGAATGAGTTAATATATATTAGCTGTAATTATTATAGCAATTATTATTGTGCATATTACTGATTGGGTCAGATTATTAGCCCTGTCTCCCTAACTCATTTACTTTTGCTACTTTGGATGAATATTTAAAGTAGTCTTGAACTGAGATATATATGTAAAGATCCTATCACACTGGCATGTACCACGTGCTCAATAAACGAAAGCTGTAATTATTTATTTCTCCACAGTTTAAAGATTAAACTTTCCTCAAAACAAACAAAAACAAGGAAACACCCCAGGCTGTGAGGGGCTGAGTCTCTCCTAGGTGCGGGGCAGCACAGGTACTCGCTGCACAAGGCCAGAAAGGTTACGTGGCACCTCTCTTTAAATTAGACCACAGAGAGCCTTTAATTCCCTGCGCAGTCTTCACGTCTTGCCAGTCCAGTTTGATGTCTGGAAGTTCATCATCTGGCTCCGGATCCTTACTCAATGCCCCCCGGGGGGAGGCAACCACAATGGGCAGAGGACCACATTCCTCCCGGATTTCCACAACATGCAGGCCCTTCTTGTCAGCCAGCTGTTGATGGGTTTCCTAGGCAAGACCAAATTGAGAACAGGTTAGGTATGAAGTACATTTACAGCGTAAAGAGCAGGAACTTCCACAGGGAGAAGGAAGTCAGCAGTACAGCCTAGGGGAATTCAAAGGCCATTTCGGTGGATTTGGGTTAATGTGTTTTGTAGCTAAACTATGGTAACCTGTCATGGGTGGTGCCATTTCAGCCTCATCTGCCTCATCTGCCCACCCCAAAATGGGACAAAGGAAGGCCCTTGGCCACTGGCTCCCTTGCTTCTAAACCCTCCTGATTATGCACCATGCTATGCCAAACACTGAACTTGAATCTCACCAATCCCGTAGATCTAACTACCAATTTACAGTAAATATACGGGAAAGAAGACATTTAGGACCCCACAGGTATTTTAGTCAGCAACAGACCGGGAAGCACTTGAAACAAAGATGGATTCCTCAGCAAAAAAATCATAAGGGGCAGGGGGAAGACGAAGGGGAACCTACTGAAAAGGCATAGCAAAAACATACAATACATTGACCTGTTCTGCAGCCCGATTCAAACACTTTGTGTAAAAGCGTTTTTTTAATCCAACAAATGGAATTTGTTCATTTGTTTGGACAAATGTTCATTAGTCCAAATGTTCATTTGTATGAACACCGTTCAAATGTTCATTTGTATGAACATTGATAGGATATCTGATGATACAAGTTACTGTTAAATTTTTAGGTAAGATAATAGTATTATAGGGTATTTTTTAATGCTTATCTTTTAGAAAATGTGTACCAAAATATTTAGGGGTAAAATAAAATGTCTGAGATTTGGCTCAAAATAACTGGGGGGTGGTACTGAGAAGAAACTGGTCATGAGCTAGGTGACAGGGCCATGGGGATTCACTGTAGAGGGAGGCCACAGAGATCTGGAAGCAGGCAGATTAGTTCAGTAGACATTATTCACGGTACAGTGACATACCTGATATGTCAATCCCATGATCCCAGGCCTTATGGCTGCCTTGCACTATTCTAATTCTATGTATGTTTGAAATTAGAAAAGAGATGAGCTGTTTCATAAACAAAATAATTTATATTGGTGTATCTTTCAATCAAAGGCATATCACCTAAACTGGTGACATCTTTTTCTTTTTATGTAGCATATTAAATAATGCAACCTTTTATAGCTGATGGCATTTTAGGAGAGATGATATATGGTAATCATATCAGAAGGTTTAAAAGACTAACAGAAAACAAAAATATCACATAAAAGAACAAGTCTACTGGATCATAAATAAAACCTATCTAAAACCGACATCTTAATTAAACCTCTAATGTTTCAATTTAGAAGTGCTGTGAAAGGTGTTTTAGGCAGTACCAACACACACAAAAAGCTCTTCAAAAACATCTTTTACCCAAAGCTGCCTTTTTCTTCTAATTTTCCTAGACACGTGGAAAATTACTCCCTGGATCACTTTAACTAAAACCCACCACTGTACTCTTGAAGTGTCAGGAAGCCTGCCAAAGTCCTCACCTAACAGAGTTCAGCAAATGAAACCTACTGAACCTCATCTGCTCATCGATCTATGCTAAGGTCTACCCATCCTTTCAAGAGACAGACCAGCCCTACCGGGCTAGCAGGACGGGTACCCAAGAATGGGGACCAGTGCAGTCACAGCCCTCCCCTCCATGGTGGGTGACTGGAAGCTGGGCCCAGGATTCCCACCTATGAGGAATAGTAACCTGGCAAGTTCATAGTTCCTTACCAACCCAGGCATCAGTCCGAACTACCTACGCAGGTAACAGGAAACTGGCTGTGCTTGCCCTGAATGCAGAGGTGCCCTGAGTGCTTCACCCTAGCCACGGCTGAAAGGACTAAATCAGGAAATGGACCTTCTCTTTTTATTTTACTTTTCCATACTTTCAGAGCTTTAGAACAAGCATGTGTTATTTTCATAAAACACGTAGATTATAATTCCTGGCTTGAAATAACGCTGCTTAGAAAAACCCATGAAGTACTTTTTAAAAGGTAATTTTCATGAACTTTTCAGTGAATTTAACTAAACTGATGCAGCCACAGACAGCAAAGAATGCCCAGTTCCTCAGGTGCCCACAGGAAAGCATCTCCAGGAGGCCCCAGGGCACGGTAGTCCCAACACACACAACTGAAATACAAACTAAAACTTCTGTTTCAGACCCCGGGAGAAGGTTACCTGTCTGGAGAGTCCACGGAAGAGGCCCCGGGGTGAGGTTGAGCATATTGAGGGACCCAGAGACCTTGGCATACATGTCTTTGATGCCAATGAGCCGACAGATGGTAATGATGGCCCTGTGGCAGTGGAGGCCATAACCTAGAAATAGAGAAACTGGGTGAAACACAGCCCACTCGCCTGAAGTGGGCGGAGTCACCCTGCTGACTTTCACATGGCTTCAGACTCAGGGCTTCAGGAAACTGGTTCATATTCCGGTATCACCACTTCCTAGTGAGTTGACCCTTGACAACTTACTTAACTTCTAAGATGACACTTACTTAAACGGGATACTACAAGGATTAAATAGATGACATCTATAAATATCTTGAACACAGAGGGCAAAAAACAGGACTGTTATTAAGATTAACAAAGATGCATGAAAATTCTTGGCACCCCAGACCCATGTTAACTAAGGATGGAGGGACACATCTCTTCTCACCCTCCTTGACTGTTCTGTTGCCCTGAGCAGAGGGTCCACTTCCTCCTCCCGGAGAAGCTCTTCTTTTCTTATGGTAACATATCCTTTCCCAGATTTCCTCCTAGCTACTGGCCTGTCCTTCCCCTCCTTGCTGGCCTCTAAATCTTAGGGGGTTCTCCCCCTCCCAGCCACTTGCCCTACCCCTTTCTACCTGTAATCCCTTCTCCAGAGAGCTTTAAAAACACAAGCCAAACATGTTGCTCCCCATGTAAAGACACCCCCCCACCCACTCACTGTTCTTAAGATTAAAATAAAGAATGCCATGGCCTATACAGAGCCCTCTGTGCCTGAGTCCTGCCCACCTCTGACCTCATCTAGAGACACACCACCTCCTGCTAGTGTCCCTGCCTTGAGGACTGCACTTGGGATTCCCTCTGCCTGGAATGTCCTCCCAGCTTTGCCCACTTGGCTCCTTCTCACCTTCAAGGTCCCACTCAAATTGCTTCTCCTCAGACAGGCCTCCTGTGACCATGCTACTCAAGGTGGCATCCTTCTTCCCACCTTCCTCCCTCCTACTCTAACACAGTACCCTGATTAGGGCACTCAACGAAACCTGTTTATCCAATATTTCCCCTCAGTGGAAGATGGCTTCCATAAAGACCAGGATATTGTTTGTTTACGACAGCGTCCCCAGAGCCTAGAGCAGTACCTGGCAAATGCAGGTGGAGTGAGCGAACGTGAAGGGGCCCAAGTGTGGCCTCTAACATTCTTATTTGCCAGACATGAAACTAAGCACATACCTCTTCTGCTCCAAGGTAGAAGATCTGCTCTGGAAGTTGGATATTACTGTCTTTCTCGTGTGACTTTTTATGGTCAAGAACTATTCCTTCTACTTGAAAGGGCCAATGAACTGTGGCCTCCATAATTATGCTAAAGCATGCAAGAACTTAACAGGATAGCTAAAGACAGGACACAATGGGGTCCTTTGTTCTTCCATGTGGAGTTATTTACACACAGAACATGTGCCCACGTGTGAACATAATGCACCCATGTCTGGATGAGCACAGGTGCACACACACCTAGAGAGAGGTACACATGGAAGGGGGTAACAGGCAGATGCCAGAAGGAGCTCAGAGGCAGCCTCTACCCTGCCACTGCTCTCTGGATGACCCAGACAAGAAGGCTCCTCCCTACAATACCTACTTAGCAGTGCTGCTGGTGAGCACCGAGGTGTGTAATACACAGTACCTGGACCAGCACAGACAGCACAAATGCTGGCCACTGTGTCACACATACACAAACACCCACGTGACAGTGGTCATAGTCTTATGGTAATGATTTGACTGCCTTCCAGGCAGAGACTATGTCAAAAAACACTTGTTTAATAAAACTTAACGTGTATATTTATATGGCAAAGTTTTGCAGTGCTGTGTGTGGAACTGAATACTGTCCTATTGCCAAGGTAGAAGTGTTCCATGGGTAAATAAGTTTGGAAACATATACTTTCCATTTCCCTTGGGAGATTCATATTGCATGGCAGTGCATTAAAGACTGCAACATTCAAAAAGATGCACAAACACTTCTGGTGCCTTTCCTTAATCCTGTTCTGACATTTGGCGTCCTTTCTGGAGTAATACCTATTCTATCTCCCACAGAACTAGCGACACATAGGAACATCATTTAGGAAATGCCTGTTTGTACATGTATGTACAAAATGTCTATAAATGAATATGTATTTAGGAAATATCTAAAAGTACTATAGACCGTTTTAGCTTCAAAATCAGAATATTTAACCCCAATAAACAGGTAAAAGGTCTAGCTAATACAATACAGCTTTGATTGAAAGGAAAGATTTTAAAAGGTAGCTTCTTCAATTAAATTAAAATTGTAGCAGTCATTCAAAAATCATCCATATATAAAAATGTATCTAAACTACATTGCCCAACATAAATATAATGCAAGCCACAAGCAGATGCATATACATAATTTTAAACATTCTCATAGATGCATTTTCTAAAGTGTTTTAAAAGTTTATTTAGTAATGTGTTTTGTTAACCCAATATGCCCAAACATTATCATTTAAAAATGTTACCAATACAATAACATTTTTGAAATATTTCATATTCTTTTTTTGTACTAGGTCTGAATTCTGGTGTGTATTTGACAATTAGAGCACATCTCAATAGCCCCATGTGAAGGGCTCACTAGCCAGGCCGGCTAGTGGCTACTGTGTGGGACAGCACAGATCTAAACCTTGAAGTCCACTCAACACCTTTTCTAATGACAAAATATATGGTTTTTATCCAGCATTTAAATGGTTAATTACGGTTTTAAAGCAGAAGGCAAGTTCTGGGGCATTAACACAACCGATTCTGTATTTGAGGGCTATTTATTTCCAAGCCACAGCTCTAGCAAAGTTGTAGTAGAAGCTTTGATAAGAAATTTTAAATATAATGTTTTATCTCTTCTGACTCAAACTTTTTGAGATTTATATACCAAAAGTTACATAAAATCATTCTTTATTGTAGGGCTACAGGTGAAATGCAAATCAGAATGTTCAAGAATCCTACACTCAGAGACCACTAGGCATGCCTGCCCTAGCCCATGACCCTGAACTCTGCCTGCCTGCCTGCTTGTCCACAAAACAGGAAAGTCCATCTCTGCATCATCCCTAGTGCCTAGCGTAGCACCCAGCTCACAGAAAGACATCCAATCAGAACTTGATGAGCAGTAAACACCTGGACCTGAATAAGTTAGAACAGAAATGTCTAAAAGCATCAATGAATTCCCTATGAGGAACTAATATTCCCACTCCTCCAAACCCTACTCCACTCAGTTGCTATTTCCCGTTTCCAATGTGCTCTCCCCACCATCAAGTATTCCTGGAACAAGGCTGTGCTCACGGGAGCCTGTGTGCCTTGACTATTCTTTATTTCTCCGAGAGCCTCATCATTCTTAAATCTAACATGAGTTCTTAAATCAAGATGAGTTCAACTAAAGATGAGCAAAAATAGAGGAGAGGACAAAACTGTTATAATTTCTCTGCTTTATCATCAACAAATGGTAAGAGTTTTAAAGTTACCTTTGGGTTTTTTCTTCATCTTGATATGTGTCCTTTTGTATCTTAATGAAATATCATGGAATACTGGAAGGTGAAAACAGAAACACAGAAGGTTTAGGTGTGTGGCTGTAATGCCTTTGCAAATATTGCAAAGCAATGTATGCTAGCCTCAACCGCCAGTGCAAATTCACCAAGGATAAATGATAAGCTCTAATTTCATTCACTTTACTAACCTTCTTAGGAGATTGTTTTCCTAATTCATGTATTTGTAAGAATATAATAAGAGAGAACACAAAGATATCTATAGAGATATATTGCCACACATACTTTGACAAATGTAATCCTGCAAATTAAAAAAAAAAATTAACACTCACTTGTATGGTCTTCATATCGTTCTATATAATGCAAATAGTGAACTGCTCTGTTCTTTGCCTGAAAGAAGGAAAATGTTTTTCTTAAATCTGTTGAAATTTACATCTTTCCAAGGATTCCAAAAATACTTTGAATAAAATGTTTCATTATTAAAAGTTCATTTATGCAAAAAGGTTAGTATATACTTCTAAAATATAAGGACTTATTTTTTTAAACTCTTAACCACAAAATCACTATCATGCCTAAAAAGAAGTAACAATAATTCCTGGCCAAGCGTGGTGGCTTACATCCGTAATCCCAGCACTCTGGGAGGCTGAGGTAGGCAGATCACTTGAGGTCAGGAGTCCGAGACCAGCCTGACCAACATTGAAAAACCCCATCTCTACCAAAAATACAAAAATTAGCCACGCGTGGTGGGGGGCACCTGTAATCCCAGCTACTTGGGAGGTGGAGACAGAAGAATTACTTGAACCCAGGGGACAGAGGTTGCGTTGAGTCAAGATCATGCCATTGCACTCCAGCCTGGGTGACAAGAGTGAGATACTATCTCAAAAAAAAAAAAAAAAAAAAAAAAATTAACAATAATTCCTTAGTATCTTCAAACATTCTGTCAGTGTTCAAACTTCCACAGCTGTCTCCTAACTTGCCTAGGCAATTATAAATCTCATAAAAAATGGTGTGAAGGAATGTAAGTACTTCTGAAACTGATTTTTATGAGCTAATTAACCCTTAACAGCAAGCCTCCTGGGAAGGTTCTGGGACAAATTATTATCTTTTTGTGGTTCCCACTGTGTCTAGCATATAGCTTACTAATCTTTTACTGAGTGTCAACCAAGAAAAGAATGTACATACTTTCCTGAACGCATCCAACCGGTCAGCGGCTTTCCCAAGAGCAAAACCTTTAAAAAAAAAAAAAAAAGCAAAACTAAGAAAAGAGACAAAATTTGGCCCATGTGGCTTTTGCCACATTTCAAGTTTCACCTCCTACAATACTTTCTAGCACTTGATCTTTCCACCACCCACAAAAGACTTGCTATACAAAACCAATAACCGGCTCGGTGTGGTGATTCACACTCGTAATCTCAGCACTTTAGGAGGCTAAGGTGGGACGATCACTTGGGTCCAGGAGTTTGAGACCAGCCTGAGCAACATAGCAAGACTCTGTGTCTACTAAAAATAAAATTTAAAAAATTTGCCTGGCATGGTGGTGCCTGACTGTGGTCCCAACTACTTGGGAGGCTGAGGTGGGAGGATTACTTGAGTTTGGGAGTTTGAGGGTACAGAGCTGTAACTGTGTCACTGCACCCCAGCAAGAAGCCTGGACAATACAGCAAGACCCTGTCTCAAAACCAAAAAAAAAAAAAAAAAAAAAATAGTAACAAAGCATGAAGCTACAGAGATCTGTTTTGAATTATTCTGGAAATAATAAATTTAGACGTATTTACAAAAGCCAAGGTTAGATGTGGCCTTTTAAAAATAGCTAGATAAAATACACTCAACTTTTAAAAAACTAAGTATGTTCTAAATTAATCAGGCAAATCACTTTGAACATTTAAAGATAGATTAAAGAGGCCAGGCATGGTGGCTCACGCCTGTAATCCCAGCACTTTTGGAGGCCAACATGAACAGATTGCTTGAGCTCAGGAATTCAAGACGAGTCTGGGCAACATAGTGAGACGCTGTCTCTACAAAAAATACAAAAATTAGTCAGATATAGTGGTAGGTGTCTGTTATCCTTGCTGCTCAAAAGGCTGAGGTCGGGGGATCACTTGAGTTCAGGAGGTTGAGGTTGCAGTGAGCTGTGATGATGCGACTGCACTCCATCTGGGGTGACAGAGCAAGACCTTGTCTCAGGAAGGAAAAAAACAAAACAAAAACAGAAGGAGTGGGAAAAAACATCCACTGCTATAAGGTAAAACCATGATGTTACTGGAACGTCAAATGGAATTCGCATTTTAATTAACCAGGAATCCAAATCAATGACTCTTTGTTTACAAACTCTTAACTATGAAATATGGTTTACTAGCAGTTACAGAGATGCTGCCATTATTTGCCGCCACTGTATCTTGTTTTGAACAACATATTTTGTTTTTACATCATACAGGGAAAATAACATAAGACAATACTGCTCTATACGATACGTGGGACCCCTGAGACCTGGGACAAAGAGGCTGTGAATGCCAATTCCTAGTTTGAACAAAACAAATTAAACCATGTAAGTTCTAGGGAAAATATGGGGAAACTTATTAATATTTATAATCTTCAAATGACGCTTTCTAAGCAAGACAGAAACCCAGTCGTGATAAAAGACTGATAAATTTGCCACAGAAAGGCTTAAAACTTCTGTGTGGGGGAAAAAAATTAAAACCTAAGTCAAAATATCTGACTGACAAAGGGCTAATGTCCTTAACTCACAAACAGCTTATACCAATCAGTAAGGAAAATAATAACCACACAATAGAAAAATGGGCAAAGCACATAAATGAACAGATCTCAAAGAAAAAAAAACAAAAAAACAAAAAAAAGACGGCCAATAAACATGTAAAATGGTGTTCAAGCTCTCATACTTTAAAAAATACAAATAAAACCTGAGAGATTGTTTCACAAATCATACTGACAATCAGTAAAATTTAATGATACCCAAGGCTGGCAAGGGCGAGACGGTGTACAGCAACATACATTGGTGCAACCTTTTGGGAACGGGCAATCTCGCAATATTTATCGACACTTAAAATGCATATAACCTTAAGGCGGCAATTTCACTGCAACAAGCTTCCCCCTATTGATATACTTGCAGAAGTAAAACAAATTACATATACATGAACTGTACTGTTTTTTATAATTAGTAAAAATTTGGAAACGACGTAAATATTCAGCAACAAGGAAAAGGTTACAAAAATTATCCATGGACAATGGAACACTTTGCAACCAGTACAAATAATCACGGACAATGTTTATGTTAATCTGAGTATTAATATCTCTGAGTATACTACTACGCAAGAAAATCAAGGTGCAAGATTATGGCCATAATGTGATCCCTTTGTGTAAAGTTTTTTAATGATATGTGACAATAATATGAACATAACATTTCAGAAAAGGTACAAAGGTAGCTGTTAGGCCTGGTTTCCTTGGGCCACATACTATATATATATATGTATGACTTTTGTTTTGAAAATGTCAGTATGGGCTAACTAGGTGATTTTCCTGTTTTCTTTTCCTTCAATAGACATGAACACATTTCAAAAACAGGTGTCCACTATGGTAACTATATATAGGAAAAAATGTAAGTGACCAGCAAACCTACTAATTGGAGTAAACACTATTAACCTTTTCAGTGTATAGTTTTCCGGTATTTTCTTTGCATATAAATATATTAAAAAAAAAAAACAACTAGGATTTTATACGGTCTTATATAAAGTTTTTGTGTTTTTTTAACTTAGCACATTATTTTATAAGTAATTTCCCATAATTCTTTAACGGATACAGAATATTACATTACATGGCTATATTGTTTTATAACCATGGCCCTATTGAACATTTAGTGTTTTTCTCTCTAATTTTCCACTATTATACATAATAAAATAATGTCCTAAGCCTTTCATAATACTCCTTTTCCTCAGAGGAAAAGGCATTTTCATCTTTTCTCTCTAAGGGATGTCATGGGCTTAACACAAGCTTTGTGAACCCAAACCACTAAAACGTTTAATCAGTGGAAAAAGTCTGGCCAGCAGCATGATACTGTGGCCTCCACGGTATGGCCCATACCACACCTGTCCCTGCCTACCACCACCACTGAAATGCCAACACTCCCCACTCACCTGCAGCTCCTCTTCCATTCCCCCACAGCCACCAGGACACGGACCGATTTTTTTCTTCCCCTCTTTCGCTGTCATACTGAAAACATTTCTTACCTAAAAGGCAAAATGTCTCAGAAATATAGCACATTAAGAAAATCTGCAGGAGGGGAACTGGAGGGATCTGCCTTTCTTGCAGGCATACATGGTGAACAGGCACACACAGAGAACATCCTCCAACTCCCGAGCACGAGTAGCAGACTTTCTCCAAACAAAATCTCCTCCTGGACTATTTCAGGAAGAAAACAGAAACAAGACTTTCTCTTCGTTTCACAGGGTTATAAGAGGGTTCAACTGAGGAGACCTTTAAAGGAATTTGACATTATACATCTCGATATATCCTGTCTTAATGAATGTACCACAAGAAAGAAAAAAGTTGCTGATCAAACTCTGATATAATTTATCACTGATTGTAAGATGTATCCCAATGTCAGAGATGTTAAAATGTGAGGAAAAGGATCCTTAGAAATTACGACATGCAGTATACAGACATAACCAGCACAGGACTGGCTCTCTTTGCTAAGGATTAAGATATTTGGTTTTTTTTGAGACAAGAGTTTCGCTCTTGTTGCCCAGGCTGGAGTACAATGGCATGATCTCAGCTCACTGCAACCTCTGCCTCCCGAGTTCAAGCAATTCTCCTGCCTCAGCCTCCCAAGTAGCTGAGGTTACAAGCATGTGCCACCAAACCTGGCTAATTTTGTATTTTTAGTAGAGATGGAGTTTCTCCATGTTGGCCAGGCTGGTCTTGAACTCCTGACCTCGTGATCCACCCACCTTAGCCTCCCAAAGTGCTGGGATTACAGGTGTGAGCCACGGTGCCCGGCAGGATTAGCATATTTGGAAATATTTGGAAATACCTGATTATTCTGAACTATAGGAAAGTATATTTTCTTCTGTGTATTTAAAAGGCCAGGAACTATGAACTGTTAACTAAACTGCTTACACAGCAGCTGGCTCCTTAGTGCACAGCTGTCTCTTTCCCATAAAATGGGGTTAAAGGAAAGGGAGCCTGAATCCACCCCCATGGATCTTATAGAAAATCACCCCACATATATACGAATTCTTCAAAGAGATTAACTTTCAAAAGCTCTAAGTGGGAATACCAAAGACATAATATTGGTAAACATTTTAAATCCTACAATGCAATTGATATTGAGGAAACAATACAGACATTAGGTGAGGCTCAATCACAAACTCAATAAATGATTATTCCACATGGTATTAAACACTGAGCATTCAGTGCCACCTCAAAGGGAAGTTGACTATTTCAGAGAATGCTCTGGAAAGTGACAACAGTTTACTCGATACAGGCTTTAGTTTCAAAGGCCTGTGAGCAACCCAGAGACCATTTCCCCCATCAAAAACCAGACATGCACCACAACTTTAAGCTTTCTACCCTGCCCCAGGGTTCCACCCAACCCCAGCTTCCTGCATTGAGTGCTAGATATAGCTGGTCTATAATTCACAAACAGACTCCCAATGCTACTTTAGTCTTAGGAAAGAGGAAATTTCAACCTCATCTCCAAATCCTGTAGTTTACAATATCACCTTGTCATGAGACCTCAATCTGGTAGCACCCCCACAAAGAGTGCAGTAGTCAGAAGAGCCAGTATCAAGCAAATGAAATTAAAGTTGCATAATTTCCTTCCCCCAGATCAGCTGTGTGTCAGAAATAGTACTGCCAAGGCATTCCCTCACAATTCCTATTGTCCTATCCCTGCCCCACCCACCCCAACCTCTCCAAAGGCTTAACCAGGTATTTAATTCTGCAAGCCTACCTCAAGTATTCTGGTATCGAAATCCTCATATGTTTCTGTAGGAAGAAAAGAAACAGGTATACAGATGAAATGTGTGTACACAACTAACATGAAAGCATTTTCAGCACGGGCACTATCACAGATCTTTCGGGGAGAAAGAATCTCAGATCTTTTGGTCCCACTCTCAAGGCCATGCCACAGTCACCCCCTCATCACTAGAGACTGCTCCACCAGTAAGTTCATAAACTTGGTCACTCATCTCCCCCACCTGTACCCTCCTCCCCCATCCATTTCTATCTCATCAGCTTCTTGGCCCCTCCCAGACCCTGGATCCCTGCTTTCCCTTCCGCTTCCCTCTGTCTTTGCGGTCTCTCCCACTCAGCCAAAACACCACAGTCTCATCATTTCCACCAGATCTTGTGAATGTTCTCAAACCCTTCACCCTTTGCCTTCTCCACACTAGCCAGACCTGCAGCTCTTTGCCACTCCTGACCTGCTGGATGCTGCTGGACAGAAGTCAAAGTATTCATACACAGGGGCCACTAAAAATTCATGGACTCCAGTTCCATCAAGTCGTCCCTGCTGCCAGCTGGCCTTTTTGTCCTTTCAGTTAGGTCTCTCTCCACTTACCACTGCAGCCATTTCAAAGACTCTCTCTGTTCTTTTTTTTTTTTTAACATTTTTATCACAGACAATTTCAATCAAACAAAAATAGAACAGAATGAACAAAAGCTTATGTATGCATTAGTCAGCTTCAACACGCATCAACCCACAGCCAATCTTCTTTCCTCTAAACTCTGTTCAACTCTCACTCCACTGGCTAATTTCAAAGCCAGTTTCAGATACCCTACCTTTTCATAAAGAAATAATCTGGAGGCCATAATCACCAATGTCCCCCACCTTACACTCCGCAGATGATTCCACCTCTTCCTTACAGACCAACTGCGGCCACATCACACAACATCCTCCCCCACCTTTCCACTACAACTCCGGATTCTCTGCTCACCGGATTCTCTGCCCTGCCCTTCCTTCTGTGAACAAGTGAAGCCATTTCTCTAGACTCTGGATCTGGGCCATTGTGAGGGACTAGGTTCATGGACTTTGTTCTCTTCCTTCCATACCTTCATCCTCCTGACTGAAGCATTTT
Organism: Ateles fusciceps; assembly: GCA_036589455.1. NCBI lineage: Eukaryota > Metazoa > Chordata > Mammalia > Primates > Atelidae > Ateles > Ateles fusciceps. Next base: position 1,303,031 of record JAZHEH010002491.1, on the reverse strand, counting down.
GATCAGTTCTAAGCATGTTCCTTGGAATCTCTCCATTTCAACCTCTCCCCCTCCCTCTTTACACCAAAGTTCTTAAGAAAGCAGTCAAACTTGGAGCTATTTCCTCTTCTCTCATTCATTGACAAGAACAGGCTTCTTGGATGATTTTTACTGCTTTACATACTCAAGGAGGGAGTGGGAAACTTTGTCTTCAAATTTGGCCTAAGTATTTTCAACATTTGCTTCATGTGTTCTTTTATAGGATTAATGACAACTCTCTGCTTTGCTGACTTCTAGTATAGAAATAGCATGCCCAGGCCATGCCGCTCCACAGGTGCCCCTGTGGCCAACAGTTTTTGGGAAACACTGTATCCTACAGGCAGTTCCTGCAGGTCTACAGTGCACATCCCCACGTTTAAGGATCTGAGAAGGTACACAATAAACACCAGGAACCCAGTGCTTTCTATCCTGTTAGTAGAATACTTCTGCATTCCACAAAATACAGTTGGGATATTAACATATGTTATTTCAAAGATGCTCAAATCTTTTTTGGAAAAAGGCAATATAAACACAAGTAATAATACCATTTCAAGGAAATTTTAAACTACAAGTACTCTCTCTGTCACAAAGGCAAACAAAACCAGGAGTCTGCTACCTCCATTAGGACCAGGGTCAGGGGGTCCAAGACTGACGCCTCCCCATGACCTTCCACTCCATCCTCGCTCCCGTTTAACCTTCATCTTCCTCCTTCGGTCCCACTCTTCTCTCTGCTGGATCATGTCCGCCTGTACCTTCTCCTGTTCTTCCTTGCTTCTTTGGGCAATGGTCTGCACTGCTCCATTTTTCATAAGAGGAACATTCAGACCAGGCCACAGAAAACCACAAGGCCCTGAAGGTTTAAAAATATTATAAATAATAATTTTTTTAAAGTACCCATTTTCCAAGTGTTAAAAAGTCAGGCACGAAGCCTATGGATGCTTGAACAAGGACGCCCACTGAAATATTATTTGTAAAAGCTAGAAATGCAAGTAGTCCAAATGTCCAGCAATCGCGGACTGGTGAAATGAACCACAGGATCTCCAACATATGAAACATTCTGCACTAAATCAAAAGAAGGACGTAGCTCTCTAGGTTCTGATGTGGAATGATTTCCAAGACCTATTATTGCGTGAAAAAAGCAAACTGTCAGACAGCAAGTACCATGTGACATAATCTATTTTTTTAAAGAAGATATCTATTTCTTTTTAGGTATTTATCCATAAATTTAATACATAATACCTTTAGTAATACCTTTTTAGGTATTTATGTATTAAAAAACTGTAGGAAACCCACCAATACGAGGCCAGTGGTTTCCTGGAGGGAGAGAGGACTGAAGAAGGTTGAAGAAGCATCCAGGGGGGACTTTAGGTTTCTCTATTATCTTTACATTTTTTACTGAGAAACTATATATACATGATTCTTATAATTTTAAAAAACAAGTGTTAAAAAAATAAGATAGAAGGTAAGAAATAAAGAAAAACATCCGAGTAGACATGTGATGCTGGAAGTGTGATACCACGTGTTTTCTTTATTCCTGAAAGGTCATTACTATCAGAGATGGTTTGTCAGCAAGCACAGTACAAGACGGGCTGATTGAAGTACACTACACTATTTTTACTCTTCCAAAACCATGAGTATAAACAGTCATGTGTTCTAGGTGTCAACACACTAAGGCCCACAGGCCAACTAAGCCCACCACTTGTTTTTGTAAATGAAGTTTTACTGGAACATAGGGATGCCTATTCCACTGTGTGTTGTCTGTGGCTATCTGTTGACAAATTGGATGCTATACAGATATAAAGCATTTCAAAGTATTAAAAACCTAAAACATTTCTACAACAGCAGAGTTGAGCAGCTGCAAAACAGACTGTGTAACTCACAAAGCCAAAAACATTTACTATCTTCCCTTTCCAGGGAATATTTGCCAACTCTCCATTTATTCTCTCTTCTACTACTAATCATGACCTCTTTTGAGAGCACGCACTGTTACAGGAGATGACACACAGGGCTATTTAATGCTTGCTGAATGAATAAATCCATTTCTATGGGATCTTCCTCCCCCAGAATCCTGGAAATGAGTAAGTCATCTGGTTGAATTCTAAAACCACAGATTCTAGTGCCCTTCATGAGAAACGTTTTGATGCTTCTCGTTTGTAAAATATCTTTAAAATCTGGGGTAAAAAACTTTAAAAAGCACTTTAGTTCTTTTTATAAATAAGTTTACCTTCACCAATGATCTGACCCCTGTTCAGATCCTTTCTTTTCTTCTTTTTAGTTCTTTTGCCTCTTCCTTTTCTTGTTCCAGCACCAGTCTCTGCTAAAGCACCTTTCCACAGCTCACCTGCAGTCACTGTAATGAAACAGGGTTTTTGTTTTTTTTTAATTCTGTAGTTTTCAAGCAACGGTCTATGCTCTCCTATTGAATAATAAGGGAAGTAGAGGTCAGCTTATAGCTTTACCCATATATCACTGAGGTAACGAAAGCAAAATTAAATCATTCTTTGCACATATCAGATGGTTACATTTGGAAAGCCCAAGAAGAGACAATTCTATTACTTTCCTCCACAAAACTCTCATTATTTGATTTTTCCCTCTAACTGCTTAAAAGCCAGCATTTAAATCTCAGTTACTTACCAATAAGTTGTTTTTCCTGATATTTTATCAACCATGATGTAGGCCTCCTCCCTGTCCTCTTGCCTCCATTAAAACCAGTAAAATAACTAATAATTATCCTTCCTAAGTTTCCTAGTCCAAACAAGAATCAACATTTCAATCTGAACCCATAAATCTGGACCACAATCTATAGTTATAAAATCAACTGTTGACCAGGCACATTCCTATAATCCCGGAACTGTGGGAGGCTGAGGCAGGAGGGTCACCTGAGCCCAGAGTTTGAGTCCAGACTGGACAACATAGTGAGACACCATCTCTACTAAAAATTCAACTATTAGCCAGGTGTGGTGGCATGTGCCCATGGTCCCAGCTACTTGAGAGGCTGAGGTGGGAGGGTCGCTTGACCCCAGGAGTTTGAGATTACTATAATTATGTCACCGTACTCCAGCCTTGGAGACAGAATAAGACCCTGCCTTCAAAAAAGAAGCGTTCCATTACCAATTTCTTTAATAAAGAATCACAACCACAAAATGTTGTAACAGTCAAAATCTAAGACACATTTATATTTATATACCTGAAATACTAAACAAATTCTAGAAGACAAATGAGTACCTTCATTCTCTTACGAACACTTAGTTTAAAACTTCTACCTACTTGCTTCCTCCAAGGTCTTACCTTGATCCTCCAGGTAGGTAACACAAAAAGAGAAAAATGTTTTAGGTTTTTAATACTTTTAAATGCTTTATATCTGTATAGCATCCAATTTTTCAAAAACACACACATATATCACAGATGGTCTTCGTAAGTGAGGCTCAGGAAGTCAGACTCCACATCGCATGCTGTTTTGGACATCCCTGATCAGAACACAGGATTCAGCTCAACTTTAGGCCAACTCTAATTCGCTTTAAAAAACCACAGGCTCAAAATAAAAGTACCAACCTCCAACCAAACTCTCACGAAGGATTTGATTTTTCTCCCTAAGTGCTAAAAATGGTGGTACCTATAAATGCCATGGAAAACTTGAAAGTTCACTTGTAATGGAGGCATACTAAGAGACCAATCAATTACAGAGTTTTCTTTCACTTAGAATCCGAACTCGTAAATCACTCATTAACACTAAAAGAGCCTCAATTTTAAAAAGAACTTGACAATGAGACAAACATTGAGTTTAGATCACAGACAGACAGACAGACAGTCAGACAGACAGACAGAGGAAAATAAAATATCTAACTACATTTGAAAAAGACAGCAAGTCGGCCGGGCGCGGTGGCTCACGCCTGTAATCCCAGCACTTTGGGAGCCGAGGCGGGTGGATCACGAGGTCAAGAGATTGAGACCACCCTGGCCAACATGGTGAAATCCCATCTCTACTAAAAATACAAAAATTAGCTGGGCGTGGTGGCAGGCGCCTGTAGTCCCAGCTATTCGGGAAGCTGAGGCAAGAGAATCACTTGAACCCAGGAGGCAGAGGTTGCAGTGAGCCGAGATCGCACCACTGCGCTCCAGCCTGGCGACAGAGCAAGAGTCTGTCTCAAAAAAAAAGAAAAACACAGCAAGTCATTAGTCAACCTTTGAATACAATTATGCCATTAAAAATGTTTTTAATCCTTCTTCAAATTATAAAATATTTTTTTTAATCTGGAAAATACAGAATGTAAAAATAATCATAACCCCATTACCACTGTTAGATAAGAATGTACATTCTGCCTTTTTCTTTATACATGCATGCATAGTATATATTGGTTTGTGAGTCTTTTCCCATATTCTTAAATATTATTCACGATCATAATGTTCTGTAATGGCTGTAAGGTGAATTAGTTCTTTGAATAGAGATTTTACTATTTTTACAACAGGTCTAAGATTCCAAATAACCTAAAAGGCTAGTTAGAATACATCTGCTATCATTTCAATCCTTTGTCATTTTCCGGAATGGTGAAGCTAGGTTAATATATACACCTATTAACTACCATAGTTATAAAAGATAAAGTTCATGTTTTATATATACACATCTATACATAAATCCACTGTAGTATCTAATTTATACACCCAGTTACTTCTCTCTCTAATCACTGTAAGTAATACAGCTTGCTAATTTGAATCAAAGGGATTTAAACAGTGGATTCTCTACAGAAAAGAGATAGGTTTACAAGTACAAGGTTCAATATTCGTAGGAAATCTTAACGAGTTTCAAAAAAAGTGTGTCCTATTTCCTGGAGATTCAGAAAATCAAAGACTATTTCCTACTGAAACAGCAAAAACTAGCCACATGCTAGTTTCAACTGAGTTGGCCTCACTGGAGTGAATCTTACTATTACCTGGAGCCATAAACCCACAAAAGTACTGAGTCTTGTAACTGAGGAAGAACACCGGTGAATGAAGACAGTCCGAGGCAGGGGTAGAGCAACCATGAAGGATGAGGTCTCGGAGGGTAAGGCCACCTCTAGAACAAGGCTTTTCAGAACGGAAAAAGGCTATTAAAAAATAAAAATTCCCAAGGCTTATAAATCTGATATATCTACTAAAGTACTAAGTCAACTCTTAGAAAAAACTGGGGCTATGGATACCAAGGGGAGAGACTAACAGCCCCACCTCTACCCATCTCTCTTTCTCTGTACTGACATCTGGAGATTCAGCTAAGCCTACGTTGCTTAATCCCCTACCAAGACTTTTCTGTGTTGTTGCGACACAAATGACCTAGTTATCAGGAGATTTCCAAATTAAATCGAGCTGTATCCATACAATGAAATATTCTATGGTAGTAAGACTGCACTGCAGAAGTCCATGGACAAATGTAATATATTACTACAAGAAAAAAAGGAGCAAACTCAGTATTTCAGGGTAGTAGGAATACAGGTGACTCTTTTTTTTTATTTTTCCGCATTTACCAAATATTCTAAACTAATAATGAACTGCCTTTGTACCACTAATGTCTTTTAACCTGCCTAATGCTGAGTTGTGAATTCAATCTCTATATATTTATTTAGTTAGGAGACAGAGTTTCCCTCTTGTTGCTCAGGCTGGAATGCAATGGTATGACGGCCTTAGCCTCCCGAGCATCTGGGACTACAGGCGCGTGCCAACATGCCCAGCTAATTTTTGTATTTTTAGTAGAGACGGGGTTTCGCTAGTCAGTCAGGCTGGTCTTGAACTCCTGAGCTCGTGATCCACCTGCCTCGGCCTCCCAAAGTGCTGGGATTACAGGCATGAGCCACTGCGCCTGGCCTTCAATCTCCATTTATTACCTGACAAACTAGTCTCAGTTCAGATTAGACTCTTTCAAACGCTCTCACAAATAAGAGTAGTGTTAGTGAATAACATCTCCTTAAAATTAACTTTTCCCAATTAGAAGTCCTGTCTCCTCAATTAAGGCAGAAAGGAAAACATGAATATATTCTTGGTGTGAATCTAAGTCAGCAGGGGATACTGGCCATGATTCAATATTCTTCAGGCCTCAGGTGCCCCAAATGAGGGGACTAAAGCAAACTGGAACTCCCCAAAATACAAGTGGTAGCATGTAAGATAATTCTAGGAGGTACATCAAGGAACATTTTCATTTTAACAGTACATTCTAAACTAATCACTAAAACCTTAATTCATGTAAAATAGATGAAAAATTCAGATACAAGAAATCCTTTTCCTGTTTCAAGAAACAGGAAGTTTGTGGCCACTCTACATACATTTAGTGAAGAAACTATATGGTCTGTACTGCTGGCCCATCAGGTGACTGGAAGAAGAAACACGGCATTGTGTCTGCAGAGCACGGCTCCAGCTGGCGTAAGGATGGGTGTCTCTGGTTCCCAGCGATGACAAAGGGCCTGCAGGCAGATGGGTTAAACTTTGAGTTAGATGTTTCATGGCTGTAGAAAAACACTGCTAGCATCAAATAATCATTACAAACAAAAATAAGTCACTAAAATCCTGAACTTCTATGAATCAGATTTTTAGAACGGTCTTTCTTTTAAAAATAAAACAAAACTTTTGACCAATAACAACCTAAATGCCCATCCTAGTTGGGAAAGGTATAGTTCATCCACACAGTGGGCGCAATGCGTAAAGAAAGAAGATTTGTCCATACCAGGGTTTCTGCACTGCACTCAATAACCCAGGTGAGCAGTCTACCCAGGGCAATTGGCGCCCTCTGCTGTATGCAGCCAGCAACATACTGTGGTAGAAAGACCTGCAACTGGCCTGGTCAGAAGGGCAAGGTGCAGGAGAGCATGTACACTATCCTACCCTTCATGTCAGAAAACAAGGAGCGGCCATGAATGCACTTCATAGACTAACCCGGAAGTATGCAGGAACCTGGAAACAACAGTTGCCTCTGGGGAAGAAATATGATACATTTAAAACTGGATATGAGGGACTTTTTTGTATTTTTTGGAATTATCACCAAATGCACATATTACTTAAAAAGTTTTTAAACATCCACGTCTTAGTGGCAGCATCTAACCAATTCATGGAGGGTAAAGTCCTGTGGAGGAAGAGGGGAGGGTGAGAATTGGTGGATGTGAAGAAATGGGAACATTGCTAATGAATAAGAGCGCACACACCCTTAAGCTTTGCATTTCAATAGAGACACCAGTGACTGAACAGCCCTGGAGAAACAAAGTTATTTAAGGGCATGGGCTTGAAAAATAGAAAACCAGTGACAACAGCATTTTCAAGTCTACGTGAAGTGATGAAGAAGATGGTAACAGCTGTTTTATGGACACAGAGGGCCACACACCAGCAATGATCTTACACGGCAATAACAAGTAGTATTAAACAGTTACAGTAAGCTATCGAAATATCTCCACTGCATATAGACACGGAAAAATGAACAATCTCCTTTTAATTAAATTAGATGATCTTTGAATGATTTTAGATGATCTTTAAAATCATTTAAATATCAAACTTTAATTAAAAGGTTATTCCTTCTTAATTAATTAAAATGATCTAACTAAACTAGATCATTTACTCCAACCCCTTCATTTTACAAAATAAACTTAGGTCTATGAGGTTCGGGAGTTGCTGAAAGTCACAAGACTAGTTAGTAGGTGGGATTTAAACACTAGCCAATTTCAGATGACTTACTAAACTGCACAGAGGCAGACAGATGACACCCCTGAGGTCCCTCTTGGACCTATTAGCTCACTTAAGGAATTAGTAAATAAAAAGCAGATGGGAAATACTGGCTTCTCATTTTTAAAGTCAGGACTTCATCATTCCAAATCCCATCATGCAGCACACACTTTAGTTTTAGGTTTCCTTGTATGCTCCTTTTCTTTTTTTTTTTGGAGATGGAGTTCTGCTCTTGTCACTCAGGCTGGAGTACAATGGTGCAATCTCGGCTCACTGCAACCTCTACCTCCCAGGTTCAAGTGATTCTTCTGCCTCAGCCTCCTGAGTAGCTGGGATTACAGGCACCACCACCATACCTGGCTAATTTTCGTATTTTTAGTAGAGACGGGATTTCACCGTGTTGACCAAGCTGGTCTTGAACTCCTGACCTCATGTGATCTGCCTGCCTCGGCCTCCCAAAGTGCTGGGATTACAGGCATGAGCCACCACAGCTGGCCAACTTTTTAATTTTCAACAAAATATCTTACTTAATATTAGGTTACTTACATTAACATCAAAGAAGATATTTAATCTTGTACTGTTCAGTACTGCAATCTCTGATATACTTCAAAAAGTGTAAAATTGCTACTAACAAATTTAGAATTCTTTAATTTTTGAAAGTCTTGAATATTTCTCCTATCTAATAATGTACCTAAAAAATGTCCAATTGTCAAAAGCAGAAAGAAATTGACTTTAGAGTTGAGAAACAGTCACTTATAATACACTGTTACAACTGACTTTGTTTAAAATGTGTTGTAATTTTTAAAACAGGGGGATGGCATCAGCTTATGGTAAATCACTTAGTTATAGATTATCCATCAATGACCAATTATCAGTTTTGCTCTCAGTCTCTGAATTATTATTAATTTCAGTCTATGAAATCCCCGTCTCAGGAAACAGTTGCCCTGGAGTCTCAAAATGCACCAAGCCCAAAAAGCACCCTCGTGTGGGTCGAGTCAAAGACACACGGAGTCCTTTGGGAGGCCAAGGTGGGTAGATCACTTGAGGTCAGGAGTTCAAGACCAGCCTGGCCAACATGGTGAAACCCTGTCTCTACTAAAAATACAAAAATTACCTGGGCGTGGTGGTACATGCCTGTAATCCCAGCGCTTCAGGAGGCCAAGGTGGGTGGATCACTTGAGGTCAGGAGTTCTAACTATCCTAGCCAACATGGTAAAATCCTGTCTCTACTAAAAATACAAAAATTAGCTGCACACGGTGGCACACACCTGTAGTCCCTGCTACTCAGGAGGCTGAGGCAGAAGAATCACCTGAACCCTAGAGACAGAGGTTGCAGTAAGCCGAGATCACGCCATTGCCCTCCAACCTGGGCAACAGAGCAAGACTCTCAAAAACAAACAAACACCATACAGAGTCTAATCTCAAGGGTTTTTTGTTTCAGCATTTACAGTTTTCACCATGATGAACTTTTTCCTCCTAATTTAAATCTCATCTATTACATCAAACCAGCTGATCAGTGATGCGTTTGAGAGATTTTAGAAAACTATTGCTATTTGTCTGACCCATCTATTGCAACACTTACAAAAATACAGTAATAGGTACTAAGTAAACTGTTACAGGAAAAAGAAAATGTAATGATAGAATTCTACCTAACTCAGCTATAAGTATATACAAACCTAATAATAAAATCACTGATCAGAGATCAATCAAAAGTGTGCTTATAACTATGTTGGAGAAAGCACGGAAAATGAAGAGTTAAATTCTCAACATAACAGTTGATAAAGAATATCCACAACATAATTTATAAATATAACCAGAGAAAACTGAAATAATTAAAAAGTGTCACTGGCAATGAGAGGGAGGAGGAAAGGGAATTGGTTTTAAAATATAATCCTTTTAGTACCTTTTTGGAAGTTCAACATTTTAAGAAATAACACAACAGTTCAAAGTAGAAATTACTATCCCTATTTTACGGATGAGGAAACCAGGGCTCCCAGGGTCACGTATGCACCTGGCTGCAAAGATAGGAAGTGGTGGAGCAGAGAATTCTGCTTTCACTCCAACAGTCAGCCTCTTCCCCCACCCAGGGCCTTGCCAGGGGCTGTCCCCTTGGCCATAAACGCTCTGCTCTACTTTCCTCACAGAAGCCCTCTCTAAGCCCATTAGCTCAGGCCGGGGACCCTGCCTGACTCACAGTAATAGAGGAAGCATCTTGTGAGTGAGTGAGTGAGTGAGTGAGTGAGTGAGTGAGTGAGTGAGTGAGTGAATGAATCAACCAACCAACAAGTGAACAGACAAAGCGAAGAGCCCAGGTCTGCTAAGCTCCTCTCCAGGACCTCTCAACCAAGGTATAAAGGCATCTCACAGGTGAAGTTAACAAGAGGAAAGGGAACAAGAGTAAAAGACAAGCCTAGCAATTGAGAGTTCCAAGAACTCAAGGGGACAATAAGATTTCAATTCTGTCCTAACTATAGTCCATGTAAAAACAGCAGGATTTAACAGATCACAAGTACAATGGGCTCAGCACGGGTTGGCTTCCTCCTTCCTAGAGAGTAAATGAAGAGAGGGCCCTGTCCTATGGCAGTGAAAGGCAGTGAAGGGCCGGTGCTACAGTGTGGGAAAGGATCACAGTCTCCAGACAGCTCAGGTCCCAGTCCTGCCAGGTACTGGCTGTGTGTTCCTAACAAGTCACATAGCCTCTCGGAGACTCACTTCATTGTCTATAAAACAGGAATCATAACTCCCTCATAAAAACTGGTGTGAGGATTAAGCAAGATAATAGCTCTAAGTCTAATACACAGAAACAACCCAGTAATTATTATTTAGTTATTATTTTTTAAAGCGTGGAATCATAAGAAATCTGAAAATACTCTTCAGATCCTATGTATTTCTATCATAAAAAATGTGATTATTGCAGTAAGACTAACCAGGCTAAAAATGAAAGAAGAGAGAAGAGAAAAAAGCAGGTGATTATTTACATTTTTAAAAACCGTAGAAACTACTCCGACATTACATCTTATGAGAAAAGGTAGTAGCATTAATGAATCTCACCATTGCTGAGAGCAGTCTTCCATGCCAAAAATGGAAGCTGTTGGTAAGGTGTTTAGGGAAAGCTGTCTCCCCAATAAATGACCTGCAAATTAAAAAAAAAAAAAATGAAGATACATTTCTACATGAAAAGGAACATTTTAAACAGTGACACCCACAAAATATATCTATAGAATAAAGAACCAAGACAAGGGAAGAAGTAATTCTGGGCTCCAGGGCAACTTGTCAAGTAGCTGACATCATACCTCTTCTCCTTTCACCCTCACATCCAACTAGTTACCAAGCCCTTCAGTCTCCTCAAAAATCAATCCACCTGTCAGCTGCACCTTTTCCTGTGGCCTCAATGACTCTTACTTGCTCAAGTTTCATCATCACTCAGCCACAGAGTAACAAGTTTCCTAGTAGGTTTCCTGCTTTCAATCTCTCCCTCTGCTTCATGGCTTTTCTAAAACAACAGGTCTGTCACTTCGCAGCTCTGACAGATTATTCTCTGGTTCCCTACTACCTTCAGAACAAAGTCAAGACTCCTCAGCATAGCCTACAGGCCTGCCACATGGCTCTCAGCTTCCACACCGGCCTGCTGCCCCACCTCTCTCTCCTCCATCCTCCCTCTGGCCATGCCAGACTTATAGTCAGTCATGAACTCGCTGTGCTCTTCCATACTTCTGTGTCTCTCTGCAAGGTTCTCTGAAATATCACCTCTTAGTGAAGGCTCCCTGATTCTGCAGTGTTCCCCCTTCCTCTGGAACCCCCGCAGCACCAGGCTGACTGTACTGTGTGCCCCCTCACACAGTGTGGTACCCCAGAACAGGCTCCGACAAAGCATTTATGGCAAGTGATTTTTGACAAAAGTGTCAAGACCGTTCAATGAGGAAACAATCATGTTTTCAAGAAGTGGCGCTGCGACAACAGGATATCAACACGTAGAAGAACAAAGTTGGCGCCCTACCTCATATCATATATCAAAATTAATTCAGGCTGGGCGCAGTGGCTCAGGCCGGTAATCCCAGCACTTTGGGAGGCTGAGGCGGGTGGATCATGAGGTCAAGATATCGAGACCATTCTGGCCAACATGGTGAAACCCCGTCTCTACTAAAAACACAAAAAATTAGCAGGGTGTGGTGGCGCACACCTGCAGTCCCAACTACTCGGGAGGCTGAAGCAGGAGGATCGCTTGAACCTGGGAGGCAGAGGTTGCAGTGAGCTGAGATTGCACCACTGCACTCCAGCCTGGCAACAGAGTGAGACTCCGTCTCAAAAAAAAAAAAAAAAAAAAAACAGAAAAGAAAATTAATTCAAAATAAAAAAAAAAATTAATTCAAAAATGGATCAAAGACTGATAGGTAAGAGGTAAAACGATGAAACTTTTAGAAGAAAACATAGAGGTAAATCATCATGACCCTGGATTTTGCAATGGCTTCTTAAATGAGACACCCAAAGCATAACAACAAAAAGAAAAAAATAGATCAATGAGACTTCATCAAAATTTAAAACTTGTGGCTTCAAAAATACTATCAAGAAAGTGAACAGACAACACACAGAATGAGACAAAAATTTTGCAAATCATCTATATGATATAAGGGTCTCGTACCTAAAGAACACCTACAATTCAACAATAAAAAGACAACCCAATTTAAAAGTGGGCAAAATATTTGAATAGATATTTCTCCAAAAAACATACACAAATGGCCATTAACACATGATAATATGCTTCTTATTCATGAGGGAAATGCAAATCAAAACCACAAACTCGATACCCCTTCACATCCACTGGGCTGGCCAGGTACAGAGGTTCATGCCTGTAATCTCAGCACTTTGGGAGACCAAGGCGGAGGATTGCTCAAGCCCAAGAATTCAAAACCAGCCTGGTCAACATTGCCAGACCCTGTCTCTACAAAATTTCTTTTGAATTAGCCAGGTGTGATGGCACACACCTGTAGTCCCAACTACTCAGGAGGGTGAAGTGGAATGGGTTACCTGAGCCCAGAAGGTCGAAGCTGCAGTGAGCTGTGACTGTGCCACTGCACTTCTACCCGGGCAATGGGGTGAGACCCTGTATTTAAAAAAAAAAAAAACAAACCCACATCCACTAGGATGGCTATAGTCAAAAGACAGATATTAAGTGCTGGCAAGAATGTGGAGAAACTGGAAGCCTCATATACTGCTAGGAATGTAAAATGTTACAGCTACTCTGGAAACAGTTTGGCAGTTCCTCAACACCTAAACATAGGTCTCAGCACAGTGGCTCACCCTATAATGCCAGCACTTTGGGAGGCCAAAACAGGAGGAGTGCCTGAGCCCAAGAGTTAGAGACCAGCCTTGGCAACATAATAAGACCCACTCTCTATAAAAAGTAAGGAAAAACTAGCTGGGCATGGTGGCATGCACCTGTAGTCCCAACTACTCAGGGGCTAGGTGGGAAGATCGCTTGAGCCCCTTAGTTGGAGGCTGCAGTGAGCTGTAGTGAGCCGTGATCGTGCCACTACACTCCAGCCTGGGCGACAGAAGGTGGGAATGAAAGAAACATTAAACATAGAGTTTCCACAGGACCCAGCAATTACAATCCCAAGTATATACCCAAGAGAAATAAAAACATACTTACAAAAACATTGCACACAAATGTTTCTAGCAAAATAGACCTAAGAGCCAAAAGGTGGAAACAACCCAAATGTTCAACTGATGAGAAGATAAACAAAATATGGTATTCATATAATAGAATATTATTCATCCATAAAGTATGAAGTACTGGTATATGCTACAAGGATGAACCTTTACAACATTATGCTAAATGAAAGAAGCCAGTCACAAAAGACCACATATTACATGATTCTACTTATATGAAACGTCCAGAACAGGCAGGTTACAGAAAGAGAGGAAAAGTACATCAGTGGTTGTGCTGGAGGCCAATGGGAAGCTGGGGAGTGACAGCTAAAAGGTACATGGTTTCTTTTTGGAGTGATGATAATGTTGGCTGCACTGCTCTGGTGATATATTAAAAATCATTGAAACGTACACTTTAAATGGATTAATTGTATGGTATGTGAATTATATCTCAACAAGGAGTCTATTACCAAAAACAAAAAACAGGCTTTGGAGTGAGGTGGTATGGGTGCCAAACCTGATGTCTACCTAGTCTAACCTTAAGCAAGTTTCTGAATCTGTGTGCCTTAACGCCTTCATCTGTAAAATGGGAGTAACAGTCTCTATCTCACGAAGGCATTGTGAAGATAAAGTGAGGAAAATGAAGGAAAGCTACAACAGCTAGAAGCTATTTGAACAGGGCCTTGAAAAAGGAGGAGACGGCGACAACATGGACAAAAGAATGTTCTAGTCAGATTTTCTGCCAAATGACTTCAAAGATTGCAGCTAAATTAGTTTTAAAATACATATATTCGGGTTTTAGGGGTCTTCAGATTTTGAAACTACAAACTGGATTGTGGACCTCCAGAAAAATTGAGCAAACAACGCTGGGCACGGTGGCTCATGCCTGTAATCCCAGCACTTTGGGAGGCCGAGGTGAGCAGATCAAGAGGTCAAGAGATTGAGACCATCCTGGCCAACATGGTGAAACCCCCTCTCTACTCAAAAATACAAAAATCAGCTAGGCGTGGTGGCAGGCGCCTGTAGTCCCAGCTACTCGGGAAGCTGAGGCAGGAGAACTGCTTGAGCCGGGGAGGCGCAGGCTGCAGTCAGCCGAGATCGCGCCACGGCACTCCAGCCTGGCGCCTGGTGCCTGGCGACAGAGCAAGACTCTGTCTCAAAAAAAAAAAAAAAAAACTGAGCAAACAGAAAATGCAAAGTCAATCACGGAGCGTAATGCTGGAGGGCAAGCTCAACCCGACATTACCAAATGAACCCGGGGGTCGCGCGCACCCCAAAGGCGATACTGGCGAGTTCCCGCCTCTCTTCGCCAAGCACGATCAAGCGGTTTTGCGCAGGAAAGAACCCTGGAGAACGACGTCCAGTTCCCCCTCATTTTACAGACAAGAGCTCCGCGACCCAGAGAGGGAGAGGACGCAGGCAAGGTCACACAGCGGGTCTGGATAGGGTGGGAGCATGGCATGAGGAGCCGGACCGCGGCTTCTCGCCTCCCCTCCGCCCAGGCTTCTGCAGGCCCCAGGCGAACCCCCAGCTCCCGGGCCGCTCAGAGCCCCTGCTCCCGGCGTCCCAGCTCTCACCCGCGGTCCCGGTGCACAGCGCAGGGAGGCAGCACGCAGCGCGCACCGCAGTCGCCATGCTGGAGCCCGAGCCGCAATTCGGCCTGCGCCCAGGGCAGCCTTGCCCACCGCCTACCGCGACTGCTCCTCATCAAACGGTGGGCCTCGGCCCGCAGCTGAATTCCCGAAGCCTGAGTCTACACCGCAGCGCAGGCCGGGGTGGGGACTGTCCGGACGGGCTACACGGCAGGTGGAGCCCGGCGCGGCCAGGGACAGCCCCGCGGGGGCCTCGCGTTAGGACCCAAGGGCGGGGCTTGGACCTTTGGCCGGGCGTGGGCGGGCTAGCAGGCGCCCGAAAGAGGGCGGAACCGGCTAGGTGAATTTGGCTGCTCTTTCAGGGCCTCCGGAGAGGTCCGCTGGCGGAGGACCCTGGGCTTACCCGAACTGGCGCTGCGGACCCCGGCGAGGTTCATAGGAGCACGGAAGGGGTGCATCCAAGTAAAATGAGGATCCAAGGGATGAATAAGACGAGGAGTGTAGAGAAAGTGCTCATTCCCAACTCCAGTAAAGGTTTGAGTTTCATTAGATTAAGTACTTAAATGACCTGCATATCAGCGCACTTGTGGATTCATACTGATTCTAACGTTTGGTCGCACATGCATATCTCAGCCCTGGGCCATGGGGTTTTTTTATTGCCTCTATACCATCTACGCCTACCCGAGTGACCCAGACACCTGCAACACAGAAGGAAGGGCACCATGTCTTGTAAGAGGATAGCCTGCTCAGACAAGCGTCTGGTTTTCAAGTCTAGCATAAAAATTTCAAACATACAGAAGAGTGAAAATACTGACAAGCTAGAGTTAAAAATTATCAACAGGAACACAGTTGTTTCCTCTATTCTTTACCCATTTTCTCTGCTGAAATAGACAATTTATTTCACTCCAGGCTATTCTGTTGCACACCATTTTCAACAGACCTTTTACATCTTGAGTTGGCCAAATTAAGAGAAAAGAGATCGATTACACCCATGTGTAAAGCCAACTGCTTCAGGATAATTGGGAACATGGTAAGACCAGCTAATTCCATGAGCAAGGACCTACTGCCACACTTCATTTGCTGTGGAGTGAGTTCCTAAGTCAGAGGCAACAGTGTGTGAAATAATAAAGTATTAAGTCCAAGGATAGTAGTTTTGGCAGAAGCACTGTGGGCAGGAACGGCAAATCCATATCCTAAGTGTCTATTCCAGTGAGAACAAAGTGCTCACCTTTCCATGGTCCAGTGTAACTAACTTACAGCCAGATAGCTGGCTGAGACCCCAGGAGTGGTGCCATATCAGGTGCTGTAGTTAGATTGTCCCTGGCAAGTGAAAGTCCATGTTGACCCCATGTGTAACCTTCATCCCTAGCCCTTTATTCACGAGTCCATTTGTCTGGATAAGGAGGCTGGCTGACATCCACAAAATGAGTTAGTCTATCCATCTCATTAAAATCCTCTGTAGAGGTCACCCTTTGATAAGCACTCATGTGGGAAATAACTGTCTTCACATTTTTGGGCCGAAGTCCATTCACATGCCTGTTCCCTAGACCTCCTTGTCACCAACTTCCTAACTATGTTCCTTTCAAGTACTGCCCATCCAGCCATTAGCCACTGCTCGTGAAAAAGTATGGATCTATACTTCTAACCAGGTAAAATGAACAACCAGGTACACTACTCTTATCTTCTTCCTACTGGGAGGATTTCCCTTCACTGCCATCCTTCAGAGCCATCCCAGAGTGGAATTGCAGCACTGCAGTTGTCCATGTTCAGGTGATACCTGCAGATCATGCACAACCATGTGTAAACCAAGTCCAAGAGTTTTCTTCTTCAGGCAACTGGTCATAGGTAATTCCTAATGAAGCTGTGGGCAGGGGTTGAGAGAAGGCAATGTAGCAATAGCAGGGGCCATGGACATAGGGAAGACACACAATTGCTTGCACATTTAAATCCTGCTCCAGTTCAATTTCATATGTACCACTTCCATTTAATGATGGAGTGTGTCTGTGCATACACAACTTTAGAGCTCGGTGATCAGACAACAGCCAGTTCATGACGAGCAACTTAAATTGCGTGGTAAGTTGCTGGTCAGTGGTCAAGCCTTCAGACTCTGTTAAGGCCCAAAGCAAATTTGGTTTTGATTGCTTATTTGTTTGTTTCTAACGTTTAAATTTGAAATAATCACAGATTCAAAGATACAGATAGGAAGTTGCAAAAACAGTACAGAGGGGTCCGTGTATCCTTTACTCAGTTTTCCCAAATAGTAACATCTTACATAACTATAGTACAACATCAAAACCAGGAAGCTGACATCAGTACAATCCACAGAGTTTATTTAGATTTTATGAGTTTTACATGCACTCGTTTGTGTATGTGTAGTTCTATGCAATTATGTCACATGTAGATTTCTGTAACCAGCGTAATTGAGATACAGAACTCTTCTATCTCCAAGACCACTTGTGCTTCTCCCTTTGAGTCAAACCCACCCCCTCTTTTCTTCTCTCCTCCACCATCTCTAACCTTTGGCAACCACCAGCTTTTCTCATCTCTATAATTTTATCATTTTGAGAACATTATATAAATGGAATCATATAATACATGATCTTATGAGACTGGCTTATTTTTTCACTCAGTGTAATACCCTTGACATCTATGCAAGTTGTTCCATGTACCAATAGTTTCTTCCTTTACCTTGCTGAGTAGTATTCTGTGGTACTACCATTTGTTTAATCATTCACTCACTGTAGGATATTTAGTTTGTCTCAAATTATTTGTTTTCTTTTTTTTTCTTTTCTTTTTTTTTTAAGACAGAATCTTGCTCTGTTGCCCAGGCTGGAGTGCAGTGGCACAGTCTCGGCTCACTGCAACCTCCACCTCCTGGGTTCAGGTGAGTCTCGTGCCTCAGCCTCCCCAGTAGCTGGGATTACAGGCGTGTGCCACTATACTCAGCTAATTTTTTGTATTTTTAGTAGAGACGGGGTTCACCGTGTTGGCCAGGCTGGTCTCAAACTCCTGGCCTCAAGTGATCCACCCACTTCAGCCTCCCAAAGTCCTGGGATTACAGGCATGAGCCACCGTGGCCAGCCTGTCTCTAGTTATTAACTATTTCAGTGTAATAGGCCAGTGTAATAGGGAAATGCATTCGAGGTCCCTTGAAAGTAGATTATTACTTTGGACTAGAGGGTAGGTATATGCTTGAAGTAGGACACTGAAGGCGAAGTCCTGGCTTTGCCATCTGAAAGTAAACTACTTCTAATACTCTTGATGAACAGGATTAGAGAAAAAAGCATTCACCAGATCAATATGCATACAAGGGGCCAGGGGGATATATTGATTAGCTATAAAACCACATCTGAAACAACAGCTGCAATTGTAGTCATCACCTGATTGAGTTTACAGTAGTCCACCATCATTCACCAAGATCCATCTATCTTTTGAGGAGGAAAAATTGGCAAGTTTAATGAAGATGTAGTAGGAATTGCCTGCTGGCATCTTTCAAGTCCTTGATGGTGGTGCCAATCACTGCAGTCCCTCCAGGAATATGATATTGTTTTTGGTTTTCTGTGTTTGTTGGTGGAGGCAGTTTCAAAGGCCTCCTCTTGGATCTTCCTACCATAATAGCTCTTACTGTAAGGTCACAGAAGCCATGTGGAGATTCTGCCAGTTGCTGAGTATGTTTATCTGAAGTATGGAATCCACAGCTAGAGGAATAACCACAGGATGGTTTCTGGGACCTATTGCGTCCACCATGAGACAGACCTGACCTAAAACGCCATCAATCACCTGACCTCTTTATGCCTCTGCTCTGACTGATGGGTCACTGTGACATTTGGGTCTCCAGGAATTGGTGTCAGCTCAGAACCAGTGTTGAGTAATCCTTAAAACGTCTGGATATTTCTCTGTGCTTAATGCACAGTCACCCTGGTAAATGGCCGCAGGTACCTTTGGAGAAGGCTGAAAGGAAGATTAACAGTGTATATTTTTGGTAGTGTACCAATGTCCTTCCTGAAGGGGGGACCTAGCCACCTCTTCACTCAAGGGACTCTGGATCTGTGAACTCACTCAAGTCTGATTGAGGAGACATGACTCCCTCTTTGGCGATTCATGTCAGACTTCTGTTCACTAGGCCTAGATCTTTTCTGCTTATACAAATCAAGTAAGTCTTCAGTAGGTTCCCCCATCTCTTTTATTTCCAGAAACACCATGTAGCAACACCAAAGGTCCTTGTGAGCCGGGCTATTCTGATGGCTGTGCTTGTTCTACTGTCCATATGTTAACCATACCGAACTTCTGTTCAGTGATTAAGTGCCACCACATAGTGCCATTCACCTCGTTATGCTCATTATGTTTAGTGTTTTTGTGGGGGTGGGTTTTTTTTTTTTAATACAGATGGGATTTCCCCATGTTGGCCAGGCTGGTCTCGAACTCCTGATCTCAGGTGATCCACCTGTGCCTCAGCCTCCCAAAGTGCTGGGATTACAGGAGTGAGAGCCACTACAGCCGACCATTGTTTCTTTTTTTTTCTTTTCTTTTTTTTTTTTTTTTTGAGACGGAGATTTGCTCTATTGCCTAGGTTGGAGTGCAGTGGCACAATCTCAGCTCACTGCAACCTCTGCCTCCCAGGTTCAAGTGATCTGCCTCAGCCTCCCAAGTAGCTGGGATTACAGATGCCTGCTACCACACCTGGCCAATTTTTGTATTTTTAGTAGAGACAGGATTTCACCATGTTGGCCAGGCTAGTTTCGAACTCCTGACCTCAGGTAATCCACCCACCTTGCCCTCCCAAAGTGCTGGGATCACAGGCGTGAGCCACCGCACACCCGACCTAGTGTTTTAGTTTGATGGTAGCTGTTCCCTCTGTACGTTTGACCTAAAGAGCCATGGCCACATGCAGTGGCTCACACCTGTAATCCCAACACTTTGGGAAGCTAAAGCAGAAGGATCACTTGAAGTGGGAGTTCAAGACCAGCCTGGGCAACATAGTGAGACCCCCATCTCTACAAAAAGTTTTTAAAATAAAAAATTAGCTGGGTATGGTGGTGTGTGCCTGTAATCCCAGCTACTTGGGAGGCTGAGGCAGAAGAATTGCTTGAACCTAGGAGGTGGAGGTTGCAGTGAGCCAAGATCATGCCACTGTACTCCAGCCTGGGTGACAGAGTAAGACTCCATCTCAAAAAAAAAGAAGGAAGAAGGAGGAGGAGGAGGAAGGAGGAGAAAGAAGGACAAAGAAGAAGGAATAAGGAGGAAGAGGAGGAGGAGGACAAAAGGTGGGAAAAAAGCCATCACAGAGCTCTTCAAGGATGCTGAAGCTCATCTCACAACTTATTTGTCACAACTATAGTGAAAGGAGGATCCTCTGACCCTCTCAAGGTGGGTGAGCAGGTCTCATAAGACAAATCCACTTTAACATTCTAATCTCCCCAAGTCTTTGGATCCCCCTCCTCTGTTGTATACCAAGGAAATTTTGGTATTTCAGTTTCCTCTTGTGTAGGCCACCCTGGGCCTACACTTCCGTCAGTCTACCAAGAAAACTGTTGGTGACATTTTTAGCCTCTTTAGCTAAAATATTGACTCTGAAAGTTTTGCATAGGGAGGAGTTTCACTTTCAGGAAGGCATGGTGAGGAGCTATGCAGACCCACTCCCCCAGTGAAATAAGCATAATTGGGGAAGCTTTTTAATCTCTGGAAATTGTCCTAAGGACGTACAGCAAATGAAGAAACATTTGTTCAGGAATATCTACTAAAACTCAATAAGAACAAAAGAGTCCGTGGCACTTGAGCTACAATCCACTCCATCCCTCAGCACCCTCCGTCCCAGCTGTTTGATAAAGGCTCCATTCTTGGCAGGTGTGATGACGAAGACAGGGCTCCCTCTACCCTCAGCTCCCAATCAAGGGATGTGGTGTCTGGCTGGGAAAGGCAGACCACAAGATTCCCCATCTCTTCCAACTCCTAGTTGAAGAGGCTAAATTCCTACTGTGTGCAGCTGAGAGATCAGAGGCGTCCCTCCTCCACACTTCCCCAACTTACAGGATAAGCCTAGATCCCTGGTGCACTAGGCTGAGGAGATAGGGGCTCCCATTGCCCTCATCTCAGTTCATTCATTGGACAGGCATTCCACACCAAGAGAATCAAGCCAAGAAGATCTGAGGCTACCACCCCACCCATCACCTGGGAGTAGTGGCTCCGAAATTTTGCCCAGTGGGAGACAATCAACAAGACTAGAGAGCTCCAAAGCTACCCCTGAAGGAATTGACTTTATTTAAAGCAGAGTTTGGGGGAAGTTCAAACCTAAGGGAACTCTTAAGAACAGTGACTTTGTTGGTCAGCAAATAGGAGGAATCTGATAACACCACTTAATTAAGCACAGCCAGCTAAACCATAGATCAACCAGAAAGAGACAGCTAAGAAGAGGCCTCCAGGGGTCAGATAATAGCTACAGTAATCAAGAATATATGGTTTTGGAGGAGGATGGACAGATTGATGGAACAGATTAGAAAATCCAGCAATACACAAATATGCCTGTTGTGTAAGGCCTAAAATTAAAGCCCAATAATATATACTGCTGCCCTGGTATCTGGTGAAATTAGTAGGGCTCTTAATGGCCTAACCGTAAGATCCACTCCCCCACTCTTCCTCCTGGATAAGGTGGATAATGCACTCTATCAAAGGGACCAGGCACAGTTAACTGCTTATCTCAGAGTAATGGGGACCAGGCACAGTTCCTGCTTATCTCAGAATAATAGGGTTCAGTTCCTGCCAGCCCACAGAATTATTCAAACAAGCCAGTACATCCTTCTACAGGCTACTGGAACCAGGAGTCATCTCTCCCCTCCTGTTACTACAAAGCCTGTTTCCCACAGCCCTTGCTGGTTAACTCTGCTCCCAAATGCAGCACCTATGTTACCCAATGGACATGGGGTATACTTCTCTCAGTACATGTGACTCATAAACTGCTGTGGAGCTCTTCTTTCAAGTGTTGAGTGTCAGGTGTTCAGCCATCCCCCAAACTCCAGAGCTGGAATCCTCCCCTCACAAAAAGAGTGAATGAGAGGGCATTAAAACAATGCCCAACTGATTTTTTTTTACTAAGAGGCCAAAGCAATTCAGTAAGGAAATGATAGCCTTTCCAACAAATGGTGCAGGAAGAATTGGACAATCACAGGCAAAATAAATAAATAAGCCAACCTGAACTTTATACCTTATCAAAGCATTAGACTTCAATAAAAATTTTTTTAAAGACTTTTCTTCAATGAAAGACTCCATTGAGAGAATGAAACAGGCCAGGCGCAGTGGATCACTCCTGTAATCCCAGCACTTTAGGAGGTCAAGGAGGGCAGATCACCTGAGGTCAGGAGTTTGAGACCAGCCTGGCCAACATAGTGAAACCCCGTCTCTACTAAAAATACAAAAATTAGCCGGGTGTCGTGGCAGGCACCTGTAATCCCAGCTACTTGGGAGGCTGAGGCAGGAAAATCACTTGAACCAAGGAGGCGGATGTTGCAGTGAGCCAAAATCATGCCACTGCTCTCCAGGCTGGGTGACAGAGCGAGACTCTCCATCTCAAAAAAAAAAAAAGAGAGAGAGGAGAATTAAACAACAAGCTACAGACTGGAAGAAAATATCTGCAAGCCACGTATCTGACAAAACACTAGTATCTAGAATTTATAAAGAATTCTCAAAACTCAACAGTAAAACAACAAGCAATTTGATTAGAAAACGAGGAAAAGAAATTTCACCAAAAAAGATGTAAAGAAGGCAAAGAGGTACGTGAAGAGATGTCCCATCACATTAACCATTAGGGAAATGCAAATCAAACCCACAATTATATATCTCTACACACCTATGAAAATGGCTGAAGTAAAAAACAGTGCCAACACCATAAACTGATGAATGTAAGAAACGGGATCACTCATACATTGCTGGTGGGGATATAAAATGGTACCGCCATTCTGGAAAACATTTTGGTAGTTTCTTAAAAACCTAAACATGCAGCCTGAGCGCGATGGCTCATGCCTGTAATCCCAGCTCTTTGGGAGGCCGAGGCGGGCAAATCACAAGGTCAGTAGTTCAAGACCAGCCTGGACAACATGGTGAAATCCCATCTCTACTAAAAACACAAAAATTAGCTGGATGTGGTGGCAGGGGCCTTTAATCCCCCGCTACTCAGGAGGTTGAGGCAGGAGAATTGATTGAACCTGGGAGGCAAAGGTTGCAGTGAGCTGAGATCATAACACTGCACTCCAGCCTGGGCAACAGAGTGAGACTCTGTCTCAGCGGGGCGGGGGGGAAGGGGAAGCTAAACATGCACCGACCCTACTACCTCTAGCAATTGCATCCCTAAAATTTATCTCAGAGAAAAGGAAACTTCTATTTACACAAAAAACCTGTTTATGAATGTTCATGGCAGCTTTTCTGTAATAGCCCTCAAACTGGAAACATCCCATGCATCTTTCAATGGATGAATGGTTAAACACAATCTGGTAAATCCATGTCATAGATTGCTACTCAGCAATAAAAAGGAATAAGTCATCTATACACACAATTTGGGTGACTCTCCAGAGAAGTAAGCTGAATGCAAAAAGCCAATCTTAGCCGGGCATGATGGCTCATGCCTGCAATACCAGCACTCTGAGGAGCTGAGGTGGGAGAATCACTTGAGCCCAGGAGGTTGATGCTGTAGTGAGCTGTGACAGCACCACTGCACTCCAGCTTGGGCAACAGAGCAAGACCCTGTCTCAAAAAGAAAAAGAAAAAGGTCAATTTCAAAAGGTCATATACTTTATGGTTTAATTTACATAATATTCTTGAAATGACAAAGTTATAGAAATGGAGACCAAATGAGTGGTTGTCAAGAGTTAGGAAGTGGGTAGGGCAGGAGGGGAAGAGTTGTGGCTATACAAGGGCAACGTGAATCTTTGTGGTAATGGACGTACAGCTGGTCCTCCATATGCATGGGTTCCTTATCCGTGGATTCAACCAAGCAAGATAAAAAATATTCAGAAAATAAAGGATGGTTGTATCTGTACTAAACATGTACGACTTTTTTCTTGTCATTATTTCCTAGGCAATACAGTATAACAACTACTTACATAGCATTTACATTGTATTCGGTGTTACAGGTCATCTAGAGATAAAGTATACAGGAGGATGTGCATGGGTTATATGAAAATACTATTATATGTCATTTCGTATCAGGGACTGGAGCAGTCTCAGGTTTTGGTATCTATAGGGGTCCTGGAACCAATCCCTCAGGGATATTGAGGAATGACTGCAATCTGTATCTTAACAGTATCAATGCCAGTATGCTGGTTGTTATATTGTTATTGTTTTGCAAAGAGTTACCATTGGGAAAACTAGGTGAAGGGTATATGGGATTTCTCTGTATTATTTCTCACAACTGCATGAGAATCTACAATTATTTCCAAATATAAATTTTAATGTAATAAGTATATGAACTCAAAGAAGTTCAGCTGACCATGAGAATGGATATCTTAAACCAAGGACTAAAGGAATATTTTCCCCTACCAAGAATATTGGCCAAATTTTTATACCGGGAGTTGATAGCCTCTCAAAAATTAAAAACTTTGTGATTTTTACAAAGGTTCTTTCTGGTGGTCCCTGGATATCCAGCCACATCTCATCACCTTTACTTATTTGCTCAAACAAGGCCAGCAAATTAGGCCTCAGTCTTAGGGATCACCCCTGTTTCTGCACCCTCGTTATTCAAACCACTTTTTAAGGCCTCTCTCCCAGGTGCTTCCCTGGAAGCACTCGCCACCAATGCTCAGGAGAACCAGATATAGGCGGTTCAGGTCATGGTTAAGGCTCCTCAGTTCCCTAGGGCTGACCTCATCCCCTTTTATAACAACTACATTTTGATATATTTCACATACCCTACAATTCACTCATTTAAAATGTAAAACTCAGTGGTTTTTAGTATATTCACAGGGCTGTGCACCCATCAACAGAGTCAGTTTTAGAACATTTATTATTACTACAAAAATAAACTCCATACCCTTTAGCTGTTTCTCCCCTGAACACCAATCTGCCACCCTAGCTTAAAACACCACTAACTTAACTAAGAACCCATTGCCAAATCTGAGGTCATGAAATTTATCCCTGTTTTCTTCTAAGAGTTTTACCATTTTAGCTCTTACATTTAGGTCTTTGATGCATTTTGCATTTATTTTGTATATTGGGTTAGGTAAGAGTCCAGTTTTTGCATGTAGCTGTACAGGTGTCCCAACACCATTTGTGGAAAAGACTATTCCTTCCCCATTAAATGGTCTTGGCACTCTTGTTGAAAATTAGTTAACCGTAGACACATAGGTTTATTTTTGAGCTCTAAATTCTATTCTGTTGGTCTGTATGTCCATACTTTACCAGTTCCATTCTATCTTGACTACTGTTGCTTTACAGTAAGTTTTGAAATTAGCAAGTGTGAGTCCTTCTATTTTATTATTCTTTTTCAAGATTGTTTGGGCTATTCTAGATCCCTTGCAATTTCATATAAATATTAGACTCAACTTTTCAATTTCTACAAATAATATAGCTGGGATTCTTACAGGGATTGCCTTGAATCTGTAGATCAATTTGGGTAGTATTATTATCTTAACAATAGTAAGTCTTCCAATCCATGAATGTGGGATTTGTTTATTTATATGTTCCTTAATTTCTTTCAACAGTGTCTTGTAGCTTTCAGAATATGAGTTTTGCCACTTCTTTTGTTAAATTTATACTTTTTGATGCCATCGTATTTTCTTTCTCTCTCTCTCTCTCTCTTTTTTTTTTTTTTTTTTGTGAGACAGGGTCATGCTCTATTGCCCAGGCTGGAGTACAGTGGCATGATCACGGCTCATTGCAGCCTCAACCTTCTGGGCTCAAGCAATCCTCCTACCTCAGCTTCCCAAGTAGCTGGGACTATAGGCCCACACCACCATGCCTGACTCATTTTTGTATGTTTTTGCAGAGACAGGGTCTCACTATGTTGCTCAAACTGGTCTAAAACCCCTGGGTTTAAGCAATCCTCCTGCCTCGGCCCCCTAACTTGCTGGGATTACAAGCGTGACCCATCACATCTGGTCTGGAATTGTTTTCTTAATTTCATTTTTGGATTATTCACCACACATATATAAAAGTGTTCATTTTTGTATATTGATCTTGTATCCAACAACACTGCTAAACTCATTTACTCTAAAAGGTTTTTAATGGATTCCTTAGCATTTTCTATATATAAGATCATATCATTTGTGAATAGAAATAGTTTTTCATGTTCAATCAACTAATTAAACATTTACAATATTCCTTTTCTTTCTTTTTTTTTTTTTTTTTGAAATGGAGTCTCACTCTGTTGCCCAGGCTGGAGTGCAGTGGTACGAACTTGGCTCACTGCAACCTTTGCCTCCCAGATTCATGTGATTCTCCTGCCTCAGCCTCCCGAGTAGCCAGGATTACAGGCATGCACCAACATGCCTGGCTAATTTTTGTATTTTTATTAGAAACGGGGTTTCACCATGTTTGTCAGGCTGGTCTTGAACTCCTGACCTCAGGTGATCCACCTGCCTCTGCCTCCCAAAGTGCTAGGATTTCAAGCATGAGCCACCGTGCCTGGCCTACAGTACTCTATTATTCTCTCCCTGTGACACCTCTGTTCACCACTGCAGCACTCTGAATCCTGCCATTTTCCTGCTCCTAACAGAAAAAAAGAGGAGGGGGGGAACATCACAATCGTCTTACCTAACAAAAAGTTACAGAACTTTCTGCACCTCATTCAGATTCATTAGAGACCCCTGTAAGAGCCATGGCTTAATATTTGTGTTGTTGTTTATGATGGATGATACCTTAAAACTGAACCTGAGGTTATTAAGCAGGATAAGCTATTACTAATTTAAGTTCTTTTTAGAATATAGTCCACTACTTGAGGTAAAATCTTCCCAGATGGCAGAACTTATTTCACTTACTATATAGAACTCATCGGGAGACGATCCAAGATGGCTGAATAGGAACAGCTCTGGAGTGCAGTTCCCAGCAAGAATGCAGAGGGTGAGTGATCACCACATTTCCAAATGAATTTTTACTGCCCACAGACCAGGAGATTCCTGGGTGGAAAAGTGCCACAAGTCTCCAGCATGGCTGTTTCAGCTGGCACAGGGGGTCTCCGCACAAAAACTCACACAAATCTGGGTGCCATTTCAACTGGTGCCTGGAACGCCTGCGAGACAGAGTCACCCATTCAGCTGACAAAAAAGGGGACTGAAACAGGGAGCCAGGTAATCTGGCTCAGCGGGTCCCACCCCCACAAAGACCAGCAATCTGAAACGCTCTGGATTGAGAGTTTCACAGCAAGCACAGCTGAACCTAGGACGGTCCAGCTTGGTGGGGGGAAGGGCATCTGCCATTACTGAGGTAGTCCACCACTACCAAGGCAGTCTGCCATTACTGAGGCAGTCCAACATTACTGAGGCAGTCTGCCATTACAGAGAGAGTCCGCCATTACGGAGGCACACCACCATTACTGAGGCAGTTCTAACTGTACCTCTATAAACAAAACTGCAAGGATGTTCACACAGCAGCTGGGCAGAGCCCACGGCAGCTCAGCAACGCCTCTGCTGGCAGACTGTGACTAGACTACCTCCTCGCTGGGAGGGCATCTCTGAAAAAAGGCAGCAACACATCAGGGACTTATAAATAAAGCCCTCCCTTCCCAGGACAGAGCACCTGGAAAAAAAAGGCTGTTATGAGTTTCAATGTAGCAGACTTAAACATACTTGCCCAGCAGCTCTGAATGGAACAACGGAGCTCACAGCTCAGCACTTGAGCTCCTATAAGGGTCAGACTGTCTCCTCAAGTAGCTCCCTGACCCCCCATATATCCAAAGAGACAC
Source organism: Ateles fusciceps (assembly GCA_036589455.1). Classification (NCBI taxonomy): domain Eukaryota; kingdom Metazoa; phylum Chordata; class Mammalia; order Primates; family Atelidae; genus Ateles; species Ateles fusciceps. The sequence continues at coordinate 1,275,215 of JAZHEH010002491.1, read as the reverse complement.
CTCATAAAGGAGAGCGCAGGCTGACATCTGGCGGGTATCCCTCTGGGACAAAGATAACAGAAGAAGAAACTGGCAGCAACCCTTTACTATTCTGTAGCCACTGCAGGTAATCCCCCAGGAAAGCAGGGTCTGGAGTGGACCTCCAGCAGTCCTATAGCAGAGAGGCCTGACTGTTAGAAGGAAAACTAAAAAACAGAAAGAAAGAACTTCATCATCAACAAAAAGGACATCCACTCAGAGACCCCATCTGAAAGTCACCAACTACAAAGACCACAGGTAGATAAATCCACAAAGATGGGAAGAAACCAGCGCAAAAAGGATGAAAACACCCAAAACCAGAACACCTCTCCTCCTCCAAGGGATCCCAACTCCTCACCAGCAAGGGAACAAGGCTAGATGGAGAATGAGTCTGATGAACTAACAGAAACAGGCTTCAGAAAATGGGTAATAACAAACTTCTCTGAGCTAAAAGAACATGTTCTAACCCAACACAAAGAAACTAAGAACCTTGAAAAAAGGTTTGACAAATGCTAACGAAAATAAATAGCTTAGAGAATAATATAAATGAATTGATGGAGCTGAAAAACACAACATGAGAACTTCGCAAAGCATACACAAATTTCAATAGCCAAATCAACCAAGCAGAAGAAAGGATATCAGAGATTGAAGATCAACTCAATGAAATGAAACGAGAAACCAAGACTAGAGAAAAAAGGGTAAAAAGAAATGAACAAAGCCACCAAGAAATATGGGATTATGTGAAAAGATCTAATCTACATTTGATAGGTCTACCTGAATGTGATGGAGAGAATGAATCCAAGCTGGAAAACACTCTTCAGGATATTATCCAGGAGAACTTCCCCAACCTAGCAAGGCAGGCCAATATTCAAGTCCAGGAAATACAGAGAACACCACAAAGATATTCCTCAAGAAGAGCAAGTCCAAGGCACGTAGTCGTCAGATTCACCGGGGTTGAAATGAAGGAAAAAGTGCTATGGGCAGCCAGAGAGAAAGGTCGGGTTACCCACAAAGGGAAGCCCATCAGACTCACAGCAGATCTCTCAGCAGAAACCCTACAAGCCAGAAGAGAGTGGGGGCCAATATTCAACATCCTTAAAGAAAAGAACGTTCAACCTAGAATTTCATATCCAGCCAAACTAAGCTTCATAAGTGAAGGAGAAATAAAATCCTTTACGGACAAGCAAGTACTCAGAGATTTCATCACCACCAGGCCTGCCTTACAAGAGCTCCTGAAAGAAGCACTAAACATAGAAAGGAACAACCAGTATCAGCCACTCCAAAAATGTACCAAATGGTAAAGAGCATCAACACAATGAAGAAAGTGCGTCAACTAATGGGCAAAACTACCAGCTAGCATCAAAATGGCAGGATCAAATTCACACATAACAATATTAACCTTAAATGTAAATGGGCTAAATGCACCAATCAAAAGACACAGACTGGCAAATTGGATAAAAAGTCAAAACCCATTGGTGTGCTGTATCCAGGAAACCCATCTCACGTGCAAGGATACACAAAGGCTCAAAATAAAGGGATGGAGGAAGATTTACCAAGCAAATGGAGAGCAAAAAAAGCAGGAGTTGCAATTCTCATCTCTGATAAAATAGACTTTAAACCAACAAAGATCAAAAGAGACAAAGGGGGCATTACATAATGGTAAAAGGATCAATGCAACAAGAAAAGCTAACGATCCTAAATATATACACACCCAATACAGGAACACCCAGATACATAAAGCAAGTTCCTAATGACCTACAAAGGGACTTAGACTCCCACACAATAATTGTGGGAGACTTTAACACTCCACTGTCAATATTAGACAGATCAACGAGACAGAAAGTTAACAAGGATATCCAGGACTTGAACTCAGATCTGGACCAAGCAAACCTAATAGACATTTACAGAACTCTCCACCCGAAATCCACAGAATATACATTCTTCTCAGCACCACATCACACCTACTCTAAAATTGACCACATAATTGGAAGTAAGTCACTCCTCAGCAAATGCAAAAGAACGAAAATCATAACAAACAGTCTCTTAGACCTTAGTGCAATCAAATTAGAACTCAGGATTCAGAAACTAACTCAGAACTGCACAACTTCATGGAAACTGAACTGGCTTTTAAATGTTGACTGGATAAACAATGAAATGAAGGCAGAAATAAAGATGTTCTTCAAAACCAGGGAGAACAAAGACACAAAGTACCAGAATCTCTGGGACATATTTAAAGCAGTGTCTAGAGGAAAATTTATAGCAGTAAATGCCCACATGAGAAGCAAGGAAAGATCTAAAATCAACACACTTGGCAGAGGTTGCAGTGAGCCAGGATCACTCCAGCCTGGGCGACAGAGCAAGACTCCATCTTGAAAAAAAAAAAAAAAGTATGTTGGGATGTTGGGGGAGCTAAACTATGAGGAAGCAAAGGCATAAGAATGATGCAATGGCCTTCACGGACTCAGGAGAAAGGGTGGGAGGGGGATGAGGGATAAAAGACTATACACTGGGTACAGTGTACACTGTAATGGTTGCACCAAAATCTCATAAATCACCACTAAAGAACTTATTAATGTAACCAAGAACTTATTCATATAACTGGAAGTACCACCTGTTCCCCCAAAACCCAGTCTCAGGTATTTCTTTATAGCAATACAAGAACAGCCTAATACAGGAACCACTATAACAAAACTCCATAAGGCACTACCCCTTACCCAAAAATTATACTTATTTTACTATCCACAATCTTCTGGAAAGCTTGGAAAAATAAATGGCGTCCTTAAGTTAAAATTAACCAAGTTTTCAGAAACCCTTGCACTCTCTAGGCAAAGGTACTTCCAGAATCCTGTATGGTCATTTGGTTCACTCCCTTGGGACATATCACTTCTCCCCCCTAAGAACTGGTAACTGGAAGGCCCACTTTCTTAGGGATTTTACCTCCAATGCTATACTCTACCATGCTGTATGCAAGCATGGCAAAATAGAGAAAGGACTCACGTACTGTCACCAACAGTCTTATCTTCCCACATCTTCCCAAACAGCCTCTTTATAATGTTAAATCATAAGATTTTGTCTACTGGAAAAGTCATCAAAGAAAAACTGCTTTTGAACCTCACTGTGAGGGACGTTATCAGGTACCAATAGCAAAAAATACAGCAGTGAAACTCCAGGGAATCAATCAATCAAACTCTAGGGTGTCAAGTTGTACTCATCTGACAACTAAGGAAGCAATTAAAAATTGAAACAAGTTGGCTACTCCAACAGAAAATTACAAACTGGGGATTCTCCAGGGTATTGTACACACAGCTGATCTTCAGAACTACAGAGATAATTTAAGACCCTCAGAACGAATCACCTTGAATAGTAGATAGCTTCTGCCCAAGATGTCAGACCACGACCTCTATAGAAATTATATTTTGTTTTTCATCTGCTTCTTATGATAATCTTCTTTTCATTGTCTATAGACACCTGGTTGTCATCCACCCACAATGGCCCTTTGTCTCTTTCTTTCATTTTTGTTATACTTGTTAGTTAGGTCAGAACATACTCATTCTAATGCCATTCTTACATTATCCCAAACAGTAATTACTACCCTCAATCTTACCAACATTGGTTATGCCTCCATCACCAGACCACCATGATAAATACATTCGACAAGTTCTAGTGTCATCAAATGAGTCTAAAGGGAATTAGACAACAACTTTTTCACTTGCACCTACGGATGACTAAATAAACCCACCTGTAGTTTTACTAGTATCCTTCTCTCCCAGAAAAAGAACCAATTATGACAATCTGTTGATCTGACTCCAGGTAATTCTAAATTTAAATCCAATGAACTTCTTAGGGTGATGAGTTAGTTACTTACAACCTGGAAGAGACATTAATAGGAATCCCAATTTTTCATACAGTTCATGTAAGGCCTTTGTTCCAATTTTGAGCCATGAAACAACTCCCTTTTTTCTGGATTTCTATGTGCCCCTACCAGGTTCACGTCATTTGTAGTGTAGATGCAGGACATCTAGTTTTATTTTCCCCCAGATTAAGGAATAGTATTTCAAGATTTGGCTGTGTATTGAAATCCTAACTCTATAAGTCACCAATGCTGGAAATTCCAACTCAGGCAGGAGCTCCAAAATGAGATCATCCTTCATTATTCAGGAATCCTACCTGAGGAATTGCTTATTTACTGTTTATGTGAACAGAGCAGTGTTCCAATGGTGGGAAATGAAAAGACTGAAAAAGACCTATCACTAACTATGGCAGAAGTTATGAATGATACCACTTCCTCCCTAGATGTAATAAAGATCTGTCTCAACTCACTGGTACAAGTAGTGATGAACAATTGCATTGCTACGATTATTTGTTGGCTAATCATGATAGCATCTGTGTCATTGCTATTACTTCTTTCTCTACTTGGATTAATGAAACAGACATGGTAGAATAAGCTATATATTGCCTTGAAGCACTTCTTTATGCAGTGCTTCTGTACAGCTGCTCTCTTACCAGATGATTGTTATAATGACACAACAACAAAAAGATCAAGAGGATATTCTGGGACAGTTTACTATGGAGACAACTGAATAATCCCCAAGTGGTGAAGATCTGGATCTCTTGGCTTCCCTGAATTGGTCAGTCTTTCTCAACAAAGAGAATGATCAAAAGGGAAGCTCTTGACAGTCCTAGTGTTTGCGACTTGTTTATTTGAATAATGGAATCGTTTTCATATTGATTAGTGTGAGGATGTGTCATTGTCTAATAAAGAACTTGGGCCGGCTGCAGTGGCTCATGCTTATAATCCCAGCACTTTGGGAGGCCAATGCTGGGATCAGATCATCTGAGGTCGGGAGTTCAAGATCAGCCTGACCAACATGGAGAAAACCCGTCTCTACTTAAAATACAAAATTAGCTGGATGTGGTGGTGCATTCCTGTAATCCCAGCTACTTGGGAGGCTGCAGCAGGAGAATCACTCAAACCTGGGAGGTGGAGGTTCTGGTGAACTGAGATTGCGTCATTATACTCCAGCCTGGGCAACAAGAGTGAAACTCTGTCTCAAAAATATAAAATAAAATAAAATAGAACTTGGCTGGCCTTTGTCCTTGGTTCCTGGGAAATAACCTATAAATCATTGGAATTTCCTAAGGGATAGAAGTGCCTTGGGGGCCACATCTGATAGTTTATGCTAACGAAGTGACTCTCAGCTGGCCTCTACTTTATGCTAATGAGATAACAGGATGGCTGCTGGCCATGCCAGAAATACCAAGCATGTAATTAGAGTTGGGGCTTTGAGCCATGTAATATCAGCTAAACCTCTAGGGAGAGGAGTGGGAGCTGGTGATTGAGTTCAACTGTGTGGTCAATGATTCAATCATTCATGAATATGTAATGAAACCCCAATAAAAACTCTGGACACCAAAGCTCAAATGAGCTTCCATGGTAAGCATTTCTCTGTGCATTTTTACACATCAATGTGCCAGCAGGGTAACATGCTGCTGAGGAGACAGAAACTTTGCATTTGGGATACTCCCCATACTCTTCCCTATGCATCTCATCTTTGGGCTGGTTCTGATTTGTATCCTTTTTCTATAATTGTCATCATAAACATAGTACTCTCCTGAGTTCTGATATTCATTCTAGAAAGTTATCAACCTGCAGAGTTGGTAGGAATTCCTGAATTTGTAGCCAACTGATTATAAGTGAAGGTATCCTGGGAACTCCCAAATTTGTGTCTGGTGTCTAAAGTGAGGGCAGTCTTGTGAGCTACTGTGTCCTAACATAAAATTTGTGTTAACTCTGGGTAACTGGTATCAGAAGTCATCATAGTGCTACAAAATAACACTGAATTTCTATGTAAGCACACACATTCTCTCATAACACACAGACACACACACACACACACACACACACCAGCCTATTCCTAAAAGATGGAACAGTGCTAATCTATATTTGAATTTGAAAAATAACTACAGTAAGCAATATTATATTTTTCTAAAGAAATATTTAATTAGTAGTTTTCTAGAAAGAAGGCTTTTCATCTAGTACAAAAACATGAAGTCAGCCATAAGTGCTGAGAAAACTGGGCAACACAAGAGAAGCATGAGATGTGATCTGAAGCAGCTGATAGTCTGTGTAAATCAAAAATAAAATTCTAAGCCCCACAACCAGCTGAATGGACCCTTCCTCTTGGCCAAGGGCATTCTAAAGTAAACCTGAAACACTAGTTCAGGCCATGATGGTAATGGGTGGTCAGACATACTTCATTATACCTTCCTCTCTTTGGAATTCAGACACAGTAGGCCAGCATTATATTGAAACAGAGACCTTAAGCCTGAGGAAAACAGGTTCTTTGTAGCAGTAAAATAACATGACAGATAACAGGCCCTGAGAGAAATCTAAGTACTTTACCCCAAAATAAATTTCTCTTAAGTCTGATAAGAAACATTTACAATCTATGCTCTCTGAAGCCTGCTACCCTCAGGCTTCATCTCATAGTAAGAACCTTGGTCTCCACAATACCTTAACTTAACCCAGACATTCCCTTCTATTGATTCCAGGTCTTTGAATAAACCAACTGCCAATCAGAAAATCTTTGAATCCACCTATAACCTGGAAGGCCCTCCCTTTGTCTCCACCCCTTCCCCACCAGCTTCAAGTTGTCCTGCCTTTCTCTGTCAAACCAATGTAAATCTTACATGTATTGACTGTTGTCTTACATTCCTGTAAAATGTAAAAATGTATGAAACCAAGCTGTACCCTGACAGCACAACTGTCTCTTCCTCTCATGTATCCTTGCCATGTTAAACACTCATCAGTTTGAACCCAGTGTCCTGCCCTCCAAAAATCCTTTGCACTGCCTATAAGATAAATCCTCACTCCCATGTTTGGTATATAATGCCCTCTTCAGGGCTGCCCCAACCTCCTGCTGCTCCTAACAAGAGCTACCTTGGGCACATGTTCTCAGGATCTCCTGGGGCTGTCAGACTTGTTTCTTATCAGACTCAAAATAAATCTATTTGGGGTAAAATACTTTGCTTTCTCTCAGGACTTTTTGTTATGTTGTTATAGCTACAAAGAGTCTGTTTTTGTCAGTCTTTAAGGTCTCTAAGTTTCTCCACTTGAGTTACAAAGCCAACACAGCAGGAATTTTAAAAAGCCTGACAAGATTCTGAGACCCAGTAAATGTAAGGTAATTATTATAGAAAATAAAAAGTGGCAGTGGCTCACGCCTGTAATCCCAGCACTTTGGGAAGCTGAGGCAGGTGGATCACCTGAGGTCAGGAGTTTGAGACCAGCCTGGCCAACATAGTGAAATCCCATCTCTACTAAAAATACAAAAAATTAGCTAGGCGTGGTGACAGGCACCTGTAATCCCAGCTACTAGGGAGGCTGAGGCAGGAGAATTTCTTGGACCCAGGAGGCGGAGGTTGCGAGCCAAGATCACGCCATTGCACTCCAGCCTGGGCAACAAGAGCGAAAATCCATCTCAGAAAAAAAAGAAAAAGAAAAAGTGATACCAAAAATGCACAGATAGCTTGAAATAACAAACAAAATGGAACATATGTTTAGCAATGGTTGGTATATTTGTAAATTTGATTTTTTGAAATTTTATTGAAGTATAATTTACCATAAATTTCACCCATTTAAAGTGAACAATTCAATGACTTTAGTGAAGTTACCGAATTGTTAAACCATCACCACCATCTAGTTTTAGAACATTTTCATAACCCCAAAAAGATTTCTTGTAACATTTGCAGTTACTTTGTTTCTGAAGATCTGCCATTTCTGGACAGTTCCTGAGATGATACTATAAAATATGTGGTATCTGGCATCTGCTGTCTTTCACTTAGAATCATGTTTTTGAAATTTTGATCGTGTATAATACCTATAATGTAGTAATTTTAATGTTTAAACAAAGTTTCATTTCATTTCAAAATTCCAAATCTATTAGCATAAAGATGCAATGAAAATTGGTTTTTGCTCAATCCTAGACCACTCCATTGCCTCATAAAGAAAGGTAACATGTGTTACCGTAGAAGTGCATGGAGGTGTTGTACAGGAAAGGTTCAATCTATTAATCTCCATACTACAGTTGTGAACCACAGGAAAGAGGCCCAGCCCAGTTAGAACAACAGGCCAAGGCATGTCGCTTTCTGCATATCAGTTTTATTCACTTTAAAATATGACTGGGCTAGATCATGGGTAGCTGTCTACCTTTCTCAGCTTCCATCCTCTGCACCCATGCATGACACCCTGCCCCATCAGTAACAGCATGAGGAGGCAATGCACAAGTGTGGTTATACAAATGGCCCCACCAGGCAGAAAATCACCAGACAAGGTGATTTCTCGGCTTCTTTTCAGCTCTAGTTTTATACATCTAAGGTTGGAAAGGAACTTTCCTCAGGTTCATCATGTTCCCAGGGTTTCTCTTTGAGGTGAAAACTGAGGCTTGAACTGTAATAGTGGGTTTTCCCAGTTTCACTAAATTTGAAGCATTGCTCTAGCACAAATTTTCTAATGTGCAAAAAAGTAGAACATCCACCAAAGCCTTTCCTACACTCATCACATTACCAGAGTTTCTAGCTAGCACGGAGAGTTCTATGGGGTTTATAAAGCAATGAGGTTTGGCCGAAGGCTCTCCCACATTGCCCACATTCATAGATTTTTCTCAAGTAAGAATTTTCTGATGCTTAATAAGGAATGAGCTCTGACTGAAGGCCTTCCTGTATTTTCTGCTTTCATAGGGCTTCTCTCTGGTTTGTGTTCTTGATGCTTAGTAAAGGAATAAATACAATTGAAGATTTTACCATACTTACCACACTTGCAGAATTTCTCTCCAGTACAAGTTACCTGATTTTCTTAAAGAATCAACATGTAACTCAAGGCTTGCCATACTCACTGCATTAATAAGGGTAGTCCCCAGTGTCAGCTGCCTGATGCCGTATAACGTGCATCCTCTGATCAAAGCCTTCCTGCATTCAATACATTCACATCGTTTTCCACTAGTATGGATTCTCCCATGTGTGGTAAGAGAGGGGGATATGGCTGAAGCCCACCCTCTCTTGACATTGATAGGATTCTCTTTAGTAATTAGTGCCTGATGCGGAACAAGATGTGGTCTTCTCACCTACATGACACCTTTAGGATCTCTCTCTGATATGAATTCTCTAAGTACTGGTGATGACTGCACTCCAGCTGAAAGCCCTTCTATATTCACTGAATTCATAGGAGTTTTTTTCCAGCATGACTTCTCTGATGTTTAATAAGAGATGCAGTATGAGCAAAGACCCTTCCACACTCATTACATTTGTAGGGTTTCTCTCCAGTGTGAAATCTGTAATGTTGAGTGAGAGATGAACTCTGGCTGAAGGCTCTCCCACATTTATTACATTTGTAAGGTTTCTCTCCAGTATGAAATCTATAATGCACAATGAGTGATGAGCTCTGGCTGAAGGTTCTCCCACATTCCCTGCATTCATAGGGCTTTTCTCCAGTATGAGTCCTCTGATGCTTAATAAGGGATGAAGTGTGACCAAAGGCTCGTCCACATTCATTACATTTGTAGGGTTTCTCTCCAGTGTGAAATCTATAATGCAGAACAAGAGATGAACTCTGGCTGAAGGCTCTCCCACATTCACTGCATTCATAGGGCTTTTCTCCAGTATGAGTTCTTTGATGTTTAATAAGGGATGAAATATGACCAAAGGCTCTTCCACATTCACTGCATTCATAGGGCTTTTCTCCAGTATGACATCGCTGATGGCGCCTAAGTTCTGACTGGAAGTGAAAGGACTTCCCACATTCATTACATTTATAAGATTTCTTCTCTGGATGGGTTCGCTGAGAGTTACTTCCCCCTGAAGTCTGTCCAAATTCTGTATCACATTTATAAGATCCTTCTCCCATGAAAACTCTATGTTGGTTAACAAGGACTGATCTTAAACCTAAGCTTCTCCCAAATCCATTCCATTCATAATTTCTTCTAAGGATGGTAGCAGATTTGTGAGTGGTTGACATTTGTTTCAGGTATGTCTCCTGTTTTATCTGCTGCATATCTACCTGGCCATCACAACCACAGGCTGCTTTCAACTTCGAGAACTGCAGCTCATCTGGAATATGTTTTTCCACTGATGCTACCTGGAATAATTCTTCTTTGGAAATTCCCTGACTTGGCATTGATTCCTTGGATTTAGGCCTTCTCTCCCAGTCTGTTAAAAAAAAAAAAAAAACTAAAAAGACAATCTAGTAATACCTGTCCTATGTGCCAAGAGAAACCAAGCTCCTATAATGAACATACAAAAATTAAGCTTTAAAATAATACCTAAAGGGGATGTACAGATTTTTTCAATAATGGCTTATGTCTGAAAATGGTTTTATATCAAGAACAAGTGATGAGTAGATGACTTGAGATTAAGAAAATCTGAGAGATCTGTGTTTAGATTCCAGTACACAAGGTAAGTCCAAAGACTAAAGATGACAGGAGGGTAGGAAGAGTGACAAGTGAAACAGACTAAGTTTAAGGGATGAGGACAAAAATCAATAAACCAAGTATAGGATTGTAAATCACCCAGGTATGGACTCTATATTCTCACAATTTCTTCAGGCCTATATAATTGTAACAGACTTCTGCCCAGTCTTCCTATCTCCAGGTTTCCTGAAACCCTTCACTTTTTTCTTTTCCAAATGCCCATTTCCTTAAGTTTCTTCCCAGTCTTAATCTTCCAAAGGCTCTCCAATGCCTTTGGAAAGCATTATTAAGGATAAATCTTTAATCTTTTACTCTAGCTCTATAATGCTTTACCATGTCTTGTCCTCTTTTTCAGGAAGTGCCTTTAGCACAGAAACAGGCTGCCTTCCTGTTTCCCATATATCCACACCCCTCTCACCACCCTCTTTCTTTAAGACTTTGCATACCTTTCAGGAACAAGCTCATGTCCTCCATGAAGTATTCTCTTAACACCTTAGTGCACATCCTATGTTATGTATTATGCACATATACATATAATATGTGTATATAATTATGACAGGAAGAGTAATTCTCCCCTAAAGATGCCCATGCCCTAACCCCCAGAACCTGTGAAAGAGTTAACCTTACATGGCAAAAGGGACTTTGCAGATGTAGTTAAGGGAACAGACCTCAAGATGGGAAGATTATCCTGGATTATTTAAATAGATCAAATCTAATCATGAGTGCTTAAAATCAGAGAGCATTTCCTGGCTGGGCAGAAAGATGTGTAAACCTTTGCTGGCTTTGAAGATGGAGGAGGGGCACTTTCAGCCAAGTAATCTGGCAGTCTCTAGAAGCTGGGAACACCCATCTGTTTATTTCCAGCAAGAAAACAAGGACCTTGGTTTTTACAACTGCAAGGTATTGGTTCTGCCAACAACCCAAATGAAAAGAAAAAAGGTGCTCAGATACTCCAGAAAGATACACAGCCCTGTGGACATCTTGGGTGGAACCATGTGATACACATGCCAGACTTCTGACCTATGAACTGTGACATAATGAGTTTGTGTTGTTTAAAGCCATCAAGTTTGTGCTACTCTGATTCAGCCACAGTGGAAAATTAATACAATAATAACACACTTCAGAAGAAGGAAATCACTACTGATGCCTAACCAGTGGTCCCAGAGGCCAGTCCTCAGAGAGATTCTGAGTCAATAGGTCTTGTGTGGCTCCTGGGAACCTGAATGTTTAACATGCTTCCTGGGACATTCTGAAACATAGCCATGCTTATACACCCCTGTTAAATAAACAGATTACTAGATCCAGATGTCAGAGCCTTGATCTCATTTTGGAAGGAAAAAAGATCAAGTAAGTACCAGTACGGAGGAAATAAGCATCTTCCCTCTCTGCCATAACCTAGGTTCCTATCATAAAGCCCAGTCTATCCTCTCAGGAATTTAGCACCACTTTCTTGAGCTTGAACTCTGGCCAAGGGGTAAGATTCTGGCTCATAGAAATGAACTGGCATAGACTGTCACATGAGTCCTGTGTGCTTGGGTTACACATGGCAGTCAGGAGAGCTTTGAGTCAAGAATTCTGCTCCAAGGCATATAGCCTACCAGGTACTCTCAAGTCACCTAAGAATCAAAGGTCTCAAAGGGATGCTGTCCACAGCTGTCAAGGAGAAGTCTTTGTTCCTGGAACCACTTTTGCTGAAGTTCAGCTTAATCAAGCTTGAAGTGTCCTTACCTGGATCTTCCTGACATCCTCTGTCTGTCCTTGCCTGTAACTCCTTCATTTCTGGGGTGCTCAACTGCTCTGTTTGATCCCTCACTAACTCCCTTAATTCTGCTGATTCAGGATTACCTGGCCCTATATGACTGTTGATCCATCTAACATTGACTGTGAGACATCTAGTGATGCCGCATAGCACCAATAACCCAGAAGGCATGGGCAGAGATGGGTACCAAACAAAGGATAAAAACTAGAAAAGAAAATGAACATCTCCTCTTCTGACACCAGAAATAATTATAAAATTCAACACACCAGAGTTGAAGTCTCCTGCCAAATGATCTCATCTTCTGAAAGGACAGCTCCCTAATCAAAAGCACAGGGCTACCTCCCGCCCCAGCTGGGTCTTATCATATGCAATGCCCTCACTCACTCACTCACTCACCTGAGTGGGCTCCTATTGAGATTTCTCTCTTCACCATGAAGGGCTCACCCCCTTCCTCCAACTGGCAGATCACATATGGTTTGGATACCAGAAGGCCTGATGGTAGAGAAAGAAAAGGATTTTGGTTGTGTGTGCCAGTGGCCAAGTCTTTGGATATTCATCTTCAGAAATGCTGTAGGTGTGGAAGGCCTCCAGAGAATAGGCATTGTGAAAAGTCAGGAACACAGCCAGGTAACTTGCTATTTCAACTCCATACATAGCAGGACGTTTCCTAGAACTAGGAACAGAAGTACTGTATCACTGAGCCCCAAAGAGAATGTAAATGTCTGATTCCAGGCTTCCCAAGGAAACCCAAGGTAAAACTCAGCCAGCCGGCCCAGACACTGCTAGCTCTTAAACACCAAGGAAATCAAGAAGTCCTGCTGGGAAGGCTTTAGGCTTTGGAGGCCTTGTGCTCACCCAGAAGGGCCAGGTTCCTGAAGTTCTCCAGCATCACCTCCCTGTAGAGGTCCTTCTGAGCAGGGTTCAGCTGCCCCCACTCCCCACTGGGTGAATTCCACAGCCACATCCTCGAATGTCATCAGGTCCTGAAACACAGAAGACACTCCTGTACCCTGAAGGAGCACCCTCATAGCCCTCAGGAGAAGAGCAGGCAGGTATCTAAGGAGAACCTCAGGATATGCAAGAAGGGATTCTGAGTGCCCAGCAGCTATCCCAGTACCCACAGAGTTGTGGGTTTTGTTATCTCAAAAATATTTTAAGCTGCTCCAGGGATTGTATCAGCCTTACTACCTGGTATCCCACCCAGTGTCCACTTGTATGCCTATCAATGTGAAACTGCTAGGAAATATAATCATGGTCTCAGGTGAATCAGCCCTATGGAGACGTTCTTAGGTGGGGGTAAACATAATACATTTCCTCATTTGTCAAAAGGTTTTATTCTCAATCTAGTTACATTTAATTAGAATCAATTAGAATTAACAGATGAATATGTTTTGCATTCTCAAATGCACAAGGATCAACAGTCTTCTAATAAAGTATTTTTGAAACTTGTAACCTATGATTTTAGCAACAATTAGGCCAATTCAAGTAATCTGAGGCTTATGATAATTTATCCCCCACCTGCCTGCCAGCACACAGTTCAGCAAAAGTAAATCAAGTAGCTTTATGATGAAACAATAAGTTTCATGATCTCACTAGCATGATCCTTTCCCTTAAAGCCTAATCATTATTCACTTCCTAAGTTTATAAAGCTAGCGTGAGACCCTGGATTCCAGGTCTCTATCATAAGGCATAATCATTCTATCCTGGCCAGTACTATCCTGTCACCCTCAATCTCAGTAATTAGAACACCTCCCATTTGGTTTATATTGTATGGCAATGCACTAAAAAGCAGAATAGGTGAAACTACTATAAATTCCTGTTACTGTTACCCCAAAGTATTTAAAAATCAAATCCCATTTAGATACAGATTACATAGAAAAGTTGAAATAACAATTTTACAATATAAAAATCATCCAAAATAATCAAACATGAAAAACTCACTGCTATAGTGACATCCTGTGATAGGTTATTTGTCCAAAATATCCACTGGCCCTCCCTAAAGAATTAAGCTTCTGCCCAGGTGCGGCTATGTCATCTGCTTTCTCAAATTGAATGCGAAAGACACGAACTACAGGTGAGCAAAAGCCTTCAGAGCCAGTGGGGGTTCTGCAACTGTCCTTTTCTGTCTGCCTTGAGAATGGCAAATGATCTGAGTGAAGATGTGGGCAAAGCCACAGCTGTCATGTAACACAGGCAAGAGGGAACCTTTCATGGTATAAGTCTCAGAGGGTTTGCTGTTGTTATCATGGCATAACTAGCCTACACCGACTCATTAAAAAACTGGTACTCAAAGTGGAGTTCTGCCATAACAAAAAGCCAAAAATAGATGACACTGGCTTCCAGGCCAGGCAGTAAGGAAACTTACTGGCAAGGTGGCAACCCATGTAATTTGATGGTGAACTGTTTGGTGAAACTATTGCCTTCAATAACTTGAAAGATGAACAGTGAAAGCATGAGCCTCTGATGTTATGAGAAGAGGCTGGAAACATAACATTAGTAGTGTGAGTTGGCTGTTATTGGCTGCATTTGACAAAATATTACAAGAAAAAATAAGCTCAAGAGTTTGTGGTTTGCAAAACAAAAATGGAAGGCGACAGGAAATGTCCAGAAATGCTAGGGCTTGCAGGGTTGGAAATAACCAATTCTCATTTCCAACTAGCCAAAGACAATATACACAAGCTTCTGCGTGACAACGGCTAATTAAAACCCAGCCCATTATCAGGGACAAAATCATGGATGTGGTTGTCAAATCTTTTGTTTAAATCTCTGAGTAATTTCAAAAAGCTCCCAGTAAATCCCCTAGTAATTTCAAAAGGCTCCCAGTAAATTGTTCAGAGTGAAAAAAGTATGGGCTTCTCAAGGAAATCCAAAAAGCACCACAATTAAGGCTAATGAAAGAGGCATTATTTCAGAAAGAATTATGGGTCAAACCACTGACACATGGAGCCAACTGGAAACAAATACATAAAAAGCTGACTAAGTTTTTGAGAGTTGCACTGAAAACAATCCTGGGTTACCAACCTACTCCAGCAGGATGAAAAAGCTGCTTTGCCCCCAAGAAAGCTTATTCTCCAGTATCATCTTCACATGCCACCAAGGAGGTATCAAAAGGAAGGAACTTCCCAAGGGCAAAGCTAACAGTCAAGGGAAACACTACGCTGGAGAGCTCCACCCAGGGAGCAGAACCAGGGCATAATCTAGAGACTTCCCAACTCCCAAGATCAAGGGTCCTCACAGTGTCTGTCCAGTAGAATTTCACAACTGTTGTGGGATCTGGGACTGGCTCCTCTCATGCTTCTCCTTTCTGCAAAGGAGTGTTTACCATGGCATCCTATCCCCATTGCTCAATGTATGTTGGACATACGGATTCAGGTAATTGACCTTTTAGTTTAAAGGTCTCCAGACCCACAGGATCTCCATCCAGACTATTGCGCCATCCAGGACTTTGATCATGATGCTCTGACTGGATGGGGCTCGTGGGTTAATTCTCGTGGGGGGCATTTTGTGTGCAGGAGAGAGGGAAGTGAACATCTACAGATAAGAAAATCACAGTGATAGATGAATTATTTGCTTAACATAATCCCTGCCCTTCCCTTTGGGATCTTTACTCTAGGAGGCTGATAATTCCCACTTCATTAACATTAGGCTTGGCCACGGGACCTGCATCAGCCAGTGGGTTGTAAGGAGAAGCCACACATGCCGCTTCTGAGTTGAAGCCCAAAGAGCCACCCCCCCGGTTCTGACACTGCTTTTTCCCTCTAATACAAGAACAGCATAACCCAGAGGGGGTTGACCCTTCAGCCTGAAACCCAGAGAGAAGAGAGTGTGCAGCAGAGTCACAGTCAGTCCACTGCTAATAAAGATAGCAGAAAGAAGAAGACACTCTTTCTAACCAGAAACCATTGAGATGTGGGGCTGTTATTACCACACTGAACCCTCCTGAATGATGTACATCAGGGCCAAAAAGATTTAAACGCTATTTATGACTCTATTGATTACTTGGGAGAATTCCTTACTGGAGGGGGTTCCTTTGCTTTTGGCTTGAAAGTTAAATATCAGTGTCTATCATCACGCCTGAATCCCACACCCATCCCAGATGCCAGGAAACACTGCAGGCTGCCATTTGCAGCCATCCACATCCAGCTCACTAAAGCCAAATCTCACTACCTAGATAACCACGAAAAAGTTACTTTCTCTCTCTGTGCCTTGATTTCTTCAGTTTACCTCTCCACGTTTTGGTTACTATTCTTCAAACTGGTAACCATTTTATAGGAATGTTTTAGAGACAAAATGAGTTAGTATATGTAAATTGTAGAGAATAGTTCCTGATGCAGGTTTTGTTCTCCGTAAATGATAATTATTTTCATCATCATTAACATTATTATAGTCTTCATGTTACAGGTGGCAAACCAATGCATAGAGAGGGTAGGTGACTGGTCCAAGGCCACATAGCCTATAAATAGTAAAGTGTGTCTCCTCCCTAATCCAGGGAGATAACATCTGAACAGGGACCCAGCCTCAAATGGCCTGCCCACCTGTCCATACCCTCAGAACCCTCTTGTCCCCAATTCTCCATGAGCTTTCCCAACCTCTTCAGAACAGGCTGATTCTCCTTTTCATGAACCCTGATGGAAAGGCCTGTCTGTGCCACTCCATTTGCCATCAAACCATGCACATCCTGTTACAGTGGCTGCCATTGGGGTGTCAGGGTCCTCTCCCAATGTGGGTGTGACACTCCTTCAAGGCCAGGGCTGTCATATTACCTGGTGGTCACCACAGTGCCATTTCCAGAAATATGCCAGAGTATGCCCAAACAATCCGAGTGGGTGCATAGCAAGAAGAGAACACCCCGGGCAGGGGCAGGGAGCCATTATTCACTTGGATGGGCTCAGCCTCCTGAAGAAATGGCATTGGGTCAGTTCCCTTAGTGAACAAGAGGCTACTTTTTGGTGAAAAGCAGGCAAAGCTAACCACGGTTCAGCCATTGGAGGAAAAATTAAGAATACAACTCACCTGAGGCCTGACTTTCAAGAATGAATTGGTTGTTCCCTTTCTCCCAGGAATCTCTCTGGAGGAAGAGCAGGGTCCTGAGAAGGGGAAGCTGGGAAGGTAGAAGGAGCCATATGGGAAGCTGACCCTGCTGGCACACACAGCTCTCAGACTCCCCAAGCCTGAGACCCTGCACAGCCTGCATGTCACCTCCGTGGTCTTGAGGACACCAGTGGGTCAAAAGGAGCTGAGAGGTAGCTTCTAGCCTTCAAACATTGAGAGAAGTGCCCCTGTACACAGACCCACTTTAATCTAGAGGTGGGTGAAGTGTGACCAGTCTGGTCACACCGCTGAAGTTATTTGCTAGGCACACTATACGCAGGCAGGTCTTCTCCTAGGACTTTTGGAAATACAATGTATTTCCTAGGACTTATGGAAAATACCTTAAAGGTACTTTAAATCTAACCTACAGGTTAACAACTACACAACGACTCAAGGCAAGGTCATGGGGGATTATGAGGCTTTAAGGGGAGGAAACTACACCTCTCCCCTCATCCTTGGGAACCCAGCTTAGAGGCCAGCTCTTCCTGAGAAGCTGCCCCTGGTGTTCCCAAGCGCTGTTAGGTCTCTGCAGCACACTTGAGAGCTCCTCCGTTACAAAGCTTTGTATCATACTGTTTGTAAAGCCTTAAAACAAGCCAAAAAAACTAACCCAAATCATGCCAGAGAAGTAGTTAAGGCTAATAACAACGTGGCTGTAAGCAGGCAGCACAGCACAGTTCGGCACTCCTCCAGCTTCACGTGCATGTGGATCCCTGAGGATCTCTTGTTGAACTCTGGCTCAAGACTTGCTAAGACCCTGATTGAGGGGGGATGTGGGGCCCGAGAATCTGCAATTCTAGAGAGCTTCTGGGCAATGCCTCTGCTGGTCCCAGAGCCACACTGATTAGCAAGGGTATAAAGGAAAAAAGAAGGGGTGGGGAAGCACAGATTCTTCCACCGGCCAGTTTTGTGTCCTTGAGCATGTGCACTGAAGGATGAACAGTTGGATGAAAACGCCCACCTGGTGAAAGATAGGAGGTTCTAAACTTAGGAATGGCTTAAAACCTCCTGGGTCACCTGGATTGCTCTGCCCACAACACTACTGGGGGGAAGGGGCTCACAGGAGGTGCCCACCATGTACACTGCTGACCTTGTACATCGCTGAGCTAGAAGGGCTGGAAGAACCTTATTACTGAGGTGATTATGCAGGTGGATGACAAGGCTCCAAACGGCCCTGCTGTTCTCTGATCCCTGGCCAAGGGCCACTCCCTCAGGTTTGCTTGCTCTCTCCTTGCCACAGCAGGAAGAGATCAGATCCCTTCCTGCGCTCCTCTCCCTCCTCTGGCCATTGGGACAATTTTCCGTGGCCATCCCCTCCACCTCTGCGACGGTCATCTAGAGACCCCTGCCAGACCCAGGAGACTGCTGCTTCAGCCTCCTGGGTCTGGAAGGTTAGATATCGCCACAGGGAAGGCAGATGCAGTACAGCCTTCCTCCTCAGTGGGATTCCCCGGCCTCTTCCTAGGGTCCTCCTGATATCGGCCCCGTACTGACTCCCCCAGGAGGGCTCTTGGCCCTCGGCACGCTCCAGAGCCAAACCTGATGCTGTGGAGTCCATAGCTGGGGCTAAGGAGCCGTGTCCTTTCACTAGGTCCAAATCTCTGTCTTTGGTTCACAGCCCTGCCGTCCTCCCGAGGGTTCAGGTAGCGGGGCGCAGGTTGGGGCCGCCTGGGGGACACGGGGCATCCCCACTAGGCGCGGCGGGGCCAGCAGACTTGCAGGGCCCAGAGCAGTGCCGGCAAATCCGGTGCTCCGGGAGCGGCGCGCTGCTGTCCGGGGCCGTGCTCTTCCCCCGCCAACCCCGGCCTCCTCCCCCAAGGCTCGGCTCTGTCGCCCTTCTCCTCAAGACGAGGCTCTGGAACCCAGCTCCCACGTGGATCCACACGCGCAGGGGGCTCAGACCACACTAGGAGACGCGGCCACAGCCACGCCCGCGACGCTTGGGGCCCAGCGCTCCTCAGCTGCCCCGAGACAGCAGGGATTCGGTGAGAGCTTCACAGGGGCAGGGACCGGGCCTGCCAGCTCGGCTCGCCCCGCTGCCCCGCCTAGCTCCGACCTGCATAAGTCTTTAGCGGGGGGGCACCCGGAGGGACACATCCAGCTCTGCAACGGGCCGGGACGAGGGCCCAGCGCAGATGTTAGCGCCTGCAATCTCTGAACCCGCAAGGGCCAAGCCCCACCCCGCGCCAGCCCCGCCTCCCGAGGCCGTCCCGAGCTTGCGCAGACGCGGCCGCCGCCGGGACCCTGCAAAGGTAGCGCCGGGGACCCGGCGGCCAGGCCGGAGAGGGGGCGATCGCAGGCGCCTGTACCACCTCCACTAGGAGGGGCCATGCGCTCCTGCCAAGTGCGAGATTTCACCAGGCTCTACCCCAAAGGCCAGGACCTGGAAGCATTTCCCCTCTTGCGCATGCCTTTGGTAGCTGAGCCCCATATCTTTTTTTTTTTTTTTTTTTTTTTTTTGAGATCGTCTCACTCTTCGCCCAGGTTGGAGTGTGGTGGCGCGATCTCGGCTCACTGCAACCTCCACCTCCTAGGTACAAGCAATCTCGTGTCTCAGCCTCCCTAGTAGCTAGAATTACAGGTGCCCACCACCACTCCCAGCTAATTTTTTGTATTTTTAGTGGAGACGGGGTTTCACTATGTTAGCCAGGCTGGTCTCGAACTCCTGACCTCAGGTGATCTGCCTGCCTCAGCCTCCCAAAGCGTTGCCGATTACAGGCGTGAGCCACCGTACCCTGCCCGCATATCTCAATGTAGAGCTGTCCAACAGAAGCCGCGGCCCTATCCTGGATCTGCCCAGTGAGGATTTCCAGAAGGCTCTCCTGGCGTGCCTAGGAGATACTGGGTGCTCAGTGCTAGATACCGCTTCTACAGGCTGCCCCGTGCCTCTTACCTTTCTCTAAGTGCCCTTGAATTCAGCGAAGGGTGATGGAGAACAAGAGAGGACTTCGGATGCCCAAACAAATATCATTTAGGACCTAAAAGAAATGGAGAAACGGTCTGCTATGGTCTGAATGTATGTGTCCCCTTCAAATTCATGTGTTGAAACCTAACTCCCAAGGTGATGGTATTAAGAGGTGGAGCTTTTAAAAGACTGCCCTCATGAATGAGATTAGTGCCCTTTAAAAACAGGCCTCAGACGGTGGTTCACACCTGTAATCCCAGCACTTTGGGAGGCCGAGGAGGGCAGATCACTTGAGGTCAGGAGTTCGAGACCATCTTGGCCAACCTGGTGAAACCCTGTCTCTACTAAAAATACAAAAAATTAGCCGGGAGTGGTGGCAGGTGCCTATAGTCCCAGCTATTTGGGAGGCTGAGGCAGGAGAATTGCTTGAACTCGGGAGGCAGAGGTTGCAGTGAGCTGAGATTGCACCACTGCACTCCAGCCTGGGCGACAGAGCAAAACTCTGTCTCAAAAAATAATAATAATAAACATAAATAAATAAAAATAAAAACGGGCCTTAGCCCCCTTTGCCCTTTCTGCCATGTGAGGACACAGAAGGTGACATCTATAAGAAACGCACCCTCACCAGCCCCTGAATCAGCTGACATGTTGATATTGGATTTCCCAGCCTCCAGAACTATGAGCAACAAATTTGTGTTGTTTACAAATTACCCAGTTTAAGATACTCTGTTATAGCAGCACTAATGCCTAAGACACAGTCTGAGTATTAAAAGGGTGGTTTTCTGGAGGCAGTCCTTAGCCAGAGAAGGGCAACTTGTGTGGACAGGGAGATTGGTTTATCAACCCTATTTAGGAGTTCAGGACAAAATAACTTACAAAATCAAAGCAAAGAGGCCATTCTCCTTTCCTGCTTTTTACAGTCTCTGTTTCACTTTTCTGCCAGAACTTCCGGTAGCAAGTAAGCCCTCTTCCATGCAGGGGGGACACTGTCTTCGAACCGTGATTTGTACAGAAGCTTTTCCATCTTCGGTTCTCTGAACCAAAAAGGTGAAGGGATGCATAAATGAGAAAAGATTTTCATCTCATTGATGGCTCAACAAAACTAGAGATGGAACTACTTCAGATGAACTTGAGGGGCACCATCTTTCCCTGATGCCCGTCCTGTGGGCCTGCTGCAGTGTCTGAAATTCCCCACTCTTACATTCTGTCCTTTGGGACAGATCTCGATCCAGAGGTCCTTTACAATGCACATTTATTACCCAGGAATATTTTCTCTCCTGCTCAGTGCTCTTGTGTGCCATTTGATCTCAAAGCACTGTCGGCAGAGCTCGTCCTCACGAGCCTATAGGCTCTCCATCACCTTCAACATTCCTTTTATTGCTCCTTTGCAGTTAAATGCCTCTTCCACCTCAACCCATGACCACTGCTCTGTTACCTGTCCCTATAGTCCCTATAGTTATGCCTTTTCCTGCATGTCACATAAATGGAATCATACAGTTTGTAACCTTTTAAGACTGGATTCTTTCACTCAGTCTTTCACTCAACACTCCTTCTTATTCCAAGCCAGCTGTCTTTTAAGGAAGGTTGTTAGAAGGTGCTATACAACCCATTCACTTACCTCTGATTTACCAAAAGACAATCACATCTAGCTGCAGGGAAATGTAGTTTTGTTTTGTTTTGAGACAGGGTCTTGCTCTGTCACCCAAGCTGGAATGCAGTGGTGCAGTCATGGCTCACTGAAGCCTCAAATTCCTAAGCTCAAGCAGTCCTGTGCCTCAGCCTTCTGTAGCTGGGACTACAGGTGTGCACCACCATGCCCAGTTTTTTGTTTTTTTTTTTTTGAGACAGGGTCTTGCTGTCACCTAGATTGGAGTGCAGTGGCAGGAACACTGGCTCACTGCAGTCTTGACCTCCAGGGTTCAAGCAATCCTCCTGCCTCACCCTCCTGAGTAGCTGGGACTACAAGCATATACCACCGTGCCCAGCTAATTTTTTTAGTTCTGTAGAGACAGGGTCTCACTATGTTGCTCAGGCTTGTCTTCAACCCTTGGGCTCAAGAAATCCCTCCACCTTGGCCTCCCAAAGTGTTGGGATTACAGGCATGAGCCACCACACCCCGCCTCTAATTTTTAAATTTTTCCTTCATAGAGGCAGGGTCTCACTATGTTGCCTGGGCTTGTCTTGAACTTTTGGCCTCAAGCGATCCTCCCACCTCAGTCTCCCAAAGTGCTGGGATTATAGGCATGAGCCACTGCACCTGGCCTAGAAATGTAGTGTTTATTCTTGTGCCTCACTAAAATCTATTACCATGGAAGATGGAAAGAAAGGATTCATCAGATTTTAAGAACAATAT
The DNA here is from genome assembly GCA_036589455.1 of Ateles fusciceps. Taxonomy (NCBI): domain Eukaryota; kingdom Metazoa; phylum Chordata; class Mammalia; order Primates; family Atelidae; genus Ateles; species Ateles fusciceps. The sequence continues at coordinate 1,252,626 of JAZHEH010002491.1, read as the reverse complement.
TGATAAACTAGTTCATCTACAGGAAAAGCAAACAGTAAGAGCATCTCTCTAAATCACACTACCCTGAAGAAGATGGCTGATCCTAGTCTAAAGAGCTAAAGAAACTTTAAGAACTAATTATAAGAAAGAAAAATGTTGGTGACCGGCTGGTGCTTTGGTAAGGCAGAACTGAAGTGCGGAGAGTTCTAGACATCCTCTGTGTGCTGTGGCAAACAGAGCTTCCTCAACTAACATGGGATGGTAGAGAACCATCATCCACACCCTCTAAGGACCCCATGATAAAAATAGGAACCGGCTCACAAATAGCGTTTAGATATATACAGTCATTTCTGGTGGACTAAAGATGCCTAATGGTAGCCAATTTGCACAAAGATATTAAACAAAAACACAGAGGTGAAGAGCCAGTCTTATCTGGAATCAGACCTAAGTATCAGAAGAAACATTTTCAGATACAGTGTGAGATTGTGCCTGAATATGTCTCTTCCATCTCAACCATCCAGCTTCCAGATGACACACATGCACCCCAGGAATAAGAGCTGGTAGTGTAGTGTAAAACAAAGAATATTACCACTAAGTACCCAAATCCTTTGCTAGGAGATCAGCCGTGTCCTCCCTCATAGACCAAGTGGTAAAACTGAAAATACTTATCACTAAGGACCCAGGCCATTCTATTGAGGTACCACATCTAAAAACACCACCTGCTTTTAGACACTTCCTTCAGAGAAAGAGATGGGGGAAGTTGGAGAGCTGGTTAACGAGTACCAAGTAGCAACAGCAAAGAGAAAGATGTTCTGAGAGTCAAGGTCAAAGGGTAGCCAGGAAGATGGGTCCTGGAACTGCAAGACGCATCCAGGAAGGAGCAGAGCTTGCTGGAAGAAGCAACCTGCAGCAGCTCAGGCAGCAATTCAGGAGGTGACAACAGAGGCAAAACGATGAAGCACAGCAAAAGTCCCCACTGAAATACAGACACTGAAAAGCTGCCAGCAGAATCTCTCATTACAAGTGATCCTTCTCTTCTGCACTCCACTCCCCTGCACCCCACTTCTTTCACAGAGAAACTTTTGTAAAAGAGGAAGGCTGAAATCCTACAGGGCAGTCTTCTTTTTATAATGGCCGCAAGTTATTTGACATAGTCAGCCCTCCATATCTGTAGGTTCCACATCTGAGGACTCAACCAACTACAGATCAAAAATATTTGAAAAAAATTAGAAATGCAGTAATAAAAATATTAAAAAACAGTGAAGTATAGCAATGACTTACATAGTATCTACATTGTATTAAATATTATAAGTAATCTAGAGATGATTTAAAGTATACTGGAGGATATGTGTAGGTTATATGCAATTACCATGCCATTTTATATCAGGGTTTTCAGCATCCATGGATTTGCAAGGGGTTCTGGAACCAATCCCCCAAGAGCATCAAGGGGCAATTGTACTTCCCTTTGAGAGGTGGGCTCTAGGGTGCCTCCTGCTGGACTTGGGTAGGCTAAGAACTACTTTAACCAAGAGAGTACAGCAGAAGTGACACTACCGATTTTTGAGGTTAGGTCATAAAAGGCCATGAAGTGGCTGGGCACAGGGGCTCATGCCTGTAATCCCAGCACTTTGGGAGATCGGGGCAGGCAGATTACCTGAAGTCAGGAATTGAAGACCAGCCTGACCAACATGGAGAAATTAGCTGGGCGTGGTGGCACATGCCTGTAGTCCCACGGAGGCTGAGGCAGTAGAATTGCTTGAAGCCGGGAGGCGGAGGTTGCAGTGAGCCGAGATTTCACCATTGCACTCCAGCCTGGGCAACAAGAGCAAAATTGTTTTTTAAAAAAATAGGCCATGAAGCTTCTGTCTTGAAATGAGGTGTAGAAGCCTGGTTGTCCCAAGGCCACCATGTTGTGAAGAAGTCCAAGCAGAAAGAGAGGCTACATGTGGGGACTCTGGCCAACAGTCCCAGTTGAGCTTAGCCACGGGTGCCAATCTGGGTGCCAGACAGTCTTCCCAATTGAGGATCCGGAAATAGCGAACCAGAAATGAGCTGTGTTAGGTCATTTTGCATTACTATAAAGAAATACCTGAGACTGGGTAATTTATAAACAAAAGAGGTTTAATTGGCTCTTGGTTCTGCAGGCTGTATAGGAAGCAAGGCACTGGCATCTACTTGGCTACTGGTGAGGCCTCTTAGGGAGCTTTCACTCACTGTGGAAGGTGAAGTAGGAGCTTGCACTTTGCATGGCGAAAGCAGGAACAAAACAGAGTGGGGGGGGTGGGGCGGGGAGGTGCCACACACGTAAACAACCCGATCTCAGGAGAATTTATTCACTATTGCAAGGACAGCACCAAACCATGAGGGATCCGCCCCCATCACCCAAATACCTCCCCACCAGGCCCCATCTCCAACACTGGGGATTACATCTCAACATGAGATTTGAAGGGGACATCCAGATGATATCCCTGTGTGCTTATCCCTGTTGTGCCCATCCAAGTTCCTGACCCACAGAATGTGTTGGCCTAATAAAATCATTGTTTTAAGCCACTAAGTTGGAGTGGTTTGTTAAATAGCATTAGATGGCCATAACATCCTGCAATTTGACAGAGCCTAAAGCTCGTGGGCCCAAGAGATAACTGTTTTACTCTAAACACGATGGATGTATGTCACTTCTTGGCTGTTTAACTTCCATCTGCTAAAGCTTTTGAGAAAATCAGTTAAAATTATCTTAATCTTCCCAGTAACATGGCAGATTAGACGGCCTAAACAGCCCTCTTAATAAAAAAAAACTAAAAATGCTGAAAAACTATAAACACACTGGTGAGCAGGCATGAAAATGAGGAATTTGTAAAGATTTTTAAAAATAAACTGAAATGGGTCAGGGCCAGTGGCTCAGGGCTGTAATCCTAGCACTCTGGGAGGCTGAAGAAGGTGAATCACTTGAGCCTAAGACTTCTGAGACCAGCCTGGGCAGTATGGTGAAACCCCATCTCTACCAAAAACAATACAAAACTTAGCCAGGTGTGGTGGTGCATGCTTGTAGTCCCAGCTACTCGAGGCTGAGATGTGAAGACTATGTGAGCCCAGGAGGTGGAGGTTGCAGTGAGCTGAGAGCACGCGACTTCATTACTACAGCCTGGCTGACAGAGCCAGAGCCTGCCTCAAAAAAATAAATAATGAGAGCTAGAATTCTGAGAATTGAGCAACAAACCTGACTTTTAGACTGCTAAATCCTAGAGAACATAAACTTACACTTTGGCAGCTACCTGGAAGCAGTAAAGACAAAGCCTAGGGCCTGCCAGTGGGTGGGGAATATTCTAGAAGGAAACACTTTCAGGACCCCAGTTTCCACCCTCAGTATAAGGCTAAATAAATAATAAAAATCACCACACAGAAGGAAATAAAAGAAAATATTTCTCTTGTGGATGTTGTGACTTTAATCAAGCTCTAATCTTCTAGGAAGTCCAAACCCCTTAGTACGACACAAAGTCAGCCACAACCTGGCCTCAAGATGGTTATTAGCCCCTAAACCTCATCCACAAGCCATTCATTTTGCTACTAACTCTTTTCACTTTTATACGCTAGACTATGCCTTTACATGTGCTATTCTGTTTAGACCACACTTTTTTTTCTTAGTAATTACTTTAAGTATACCAGTTATAGGACTCCTTTCCCGGCCATAGTTAATAGCGTCCTTCATTCTACTCTCATAATATATTGAATGTGACATAATTATAGAATATACTACCTGTATTGTGACTTTACATTCTGATTTTTCCACTGCTCCAAGAGTTCATTTGGGGCAGTAACTTAGTCATATTTGTAATCCTGCCTTGCTTATCGTGAGCAATTTGGATTTTTTGAATGAAAGTGTAGTCTTACGGAGATGGCGAATAGGATGCTTAACAGAGGCTGGGAAGGGTTGTGGCGTGGGGGACAGGAGTGGGGATGGTTAATGGGTACAAAAAAATTGAATAAGAAATAGTATAGCTAGTATTTGATAGCACATCGGAGTAACTAGTCAATAATTGTACATTTAAAAATAAAAGAGTATAACTGGATTGTTTGTAACAAAGGATAAATGCTTGAGGTGATGGATATTCCATTTACCCTGTTGAGATTATGTACTGCATGCCTGTGTCAAAACATCTCAGGTAGCCCATAAATGTTTACACCTGCTGTGTACCCACAAAAGCTTTAAAAAACCAAACCACTGATACATGATTAACCTGGAAAAAAAGTGTATTGTTCCTAAAATAGGATTTTATCATATTCTTTGTAATTTTCATTCTTCCCTGGGCTGTAGCTCAGTGGTTCTTAGTTTTAGCTGCACATTAGAATCACTTGCAGCTCTTTTCAAACTTTCGCTCCACAGCTGGGCCGAAGACATCAATGTCTAAAGCTCTCAGGATGATTCCAGCTTGCCTCAAGGGCTCTTCCAGCAGCTCCAAGGCCGGCTGGTGTGCGCTCAAGCTGTCGGGAGTCGGCCCAGCTGCAGAGTTAATACATTATGTATCCTAGGCTCTTCTCTCCTTCCAACGCAAATACGCGCACAGACGCTGCCTGGAACCGCAGCCCAGTTCTCAGAACCAAACTGCGCCTCACTGGCCAAAATTTCAGAATCAAATTCCCGAAAGTGGGTAAGCGAAAGCGGAAATAAGCCCCTTCCCAGCGCCAGATGATTCGATTTAGTCCCTGAGTCGGCTGGGGACTGGGCACCAGCATCAGAGAGACACATTCCCTGCGGAGGGCGCTCCCACCGGATGACTGGAGGGACGCAACACCAGACGCAGGCAGTACTTCAGGGTGACCATAAATCTCCCAGACATCCACGACAGCCCGTTCTCCCCGCTAAGGCGACCGCATTTTTGCCATCTTGATTTCTGTTCAGCCGCCTGAAGTCGGCGTTTGCACAGATTTTCAGACGTCATAGAAAGCGCGCCGGGCGCGGAGACTTCTGGGAGATGAAGTCCTTGCGAAGGCAGCGCATTGATTGGCAGCGCGGTCGCGAGGACCCTTTGCGCAGGCGCGTTGCTTTCCCGACCTGAAGAGACGCCGTCTTCCCGGTCCCGAGCACTCTGTGCCGGAGGTGAGGGTTGCGGGTGTGTGTCTTCAAGGAGCGCAGTGAGCGCAGCAGCCTAGAGAAGGGGATATGAGAACCTTGGGGAGGTGTTGTGGGAGCAGAACGGGGTGACACGGGCGAGGCCAGCCTGCAGAGCGTGTGTCGCGACGTCCCGGTGCGGACGGAAAGTTGTGCACCCATCCCTGTGTGTGCGTGTGTCCCGTGGGGTCTGGGCACCCATTGTCTGTCGGGCCCCGGACTTTTAGGTTGGAAGTTTGGAGTCTTCCTCCGCCCCTCCCGTTCCTTCTTCCCATATTGTGTGCTTAATGAACGTGGGTGGAGTTGACACCAAACCTAGGGTGCTCCCCCGCTCCCTCTTTCCCAGAAAGCTCCTCAGATTGCCTCATTTAGCTCCCTGCCCCGGGCCTCCGCATTCGTGCTGGAGGGCTTCATGGAGGAGGAGGGATTTGACGTGAAAAAAAAAACACCAAAGAAGCAGCTGAGCGTTAGGCAGATTTGAGCTAGAAATAATTTTTTACAGAAATGCAGGAACAGTGGTAGACAAGGTTGAAGAAAAGGTACGCTGGGAGCCAGGGCCCGGGACTCAGAATCAGGACAACACCCAGTAGGCAAGGTGGCTTGTATAAGCGTGATCCAGGGACTGACACGAATCAAACTATTTGGGGACAGTTATTCTAGAGGTCACATTCAGGGCTAGAGAGACGAAAGGACCAGTAGCAGAGCCAGTCAGGAATGTATTGTAGTTTTGAAGTAAGCTGTTGTGGACCTGAATTATGGTGGTAGTAGTGAAAGGGAAAGATACAAATGACATTGCAAAAGAAGAGCCAAAAGAGCCTGGTGACTAGATTTGAGAGGAAAGAGAGTGAGGTAAGCGTTTGAATTTGGGACACCTGGGAGAATAATAAAACATCTGATACAAATGTAAAGTCAGGGAGAGGCGTTGATGTGGTGAATTGCTTAAAGAAAGATAGTTTTCAGGTGATGGCAGAATGCCTAATTCAAGGTCTGCAGTCATTTGGAAATGCAGGACGAGTTTGGAAGAATGCAATACAATTGTATTATAAAATTGCAATACAATTGTATTGTAAAATTGCAATACAGTTACTGGACATGGGGACCATCTCTGTAGAGTTGGAAAATGGAGCCCTGAGTGTGGATGTATTTTCTGAGGGATGGCAAAAAGAAAGAAGTACAAAGACAGAGCTATGGGCAGCATCCATGTTTCCAGGGCAAACGTGGGGAAAAGAGTCACAGAGAGACAGCAATTTTAGTTGTTGAAAAAAGGTTAGTGTAGTATCATAGCAGTTACAGTAACCACTCAAACAATCAGAGCTTGTCAGAACAGTGAAACGCGGCAGAGAAGTAGAGATAAGATCAGAAATGCATCAGTAGGCTTGGCGCGGTGGCTTCCGCCTGTAATCTCAGCACTTTGGGAAGCCGGGGTGGGCAGATCACTTGAGGTCAGGAGTTTAAGACCAGCCTGGTCAACATAGTGAAACCCCGTCTCTACAAAAATACAAAAATTAGCCGGGCACGATGGCGAGTGCCTGTAATCCCAGCTACACGGGAGGCTGAGGCGGGAGAATTGCTTGAACCTGGGAGGCAGAAGTTGCAGTGAGCGGAGATTACGCCATTGCACTCCAGCCTGGGAGACAAGAGTGAAACTCCGTCTCAAAAAAAAAAAAAAGAAAAGAAATGCATTGATAGTTTTCAAACATGCTATTTCAGATGTGTGAGGGTCAAAAGCTGAAAAACAGGGACTGGAGAAGAGTAACTGGTGACGATGTGGAGTCCATATGTTTGTATTACTCTCCAAAAAGTTTGAAATGAGAACTGTTTTGCTAGAAGGAGGTCATGGGATTCAGTGAAAATGGTTTCAGGTAGAGGAGGCTTGTATGTCTTTGAAGATGTCAAAAGAAAGTGCTAGTGGGTGGAAAATGCTGGAAAAAAAAAGACTGGGAAGTGTGGGGACAAATTCTGAGAGGAAGTAATAGTGGAAAAAAAAGTACAACACAGGGTGTAGGACACAAAAGTAAAGTCCTGGAGACAGACATTTCTGTCTTGTTGACCTCACACATCTTGCTGCCTAGCATATAACAGCTACTTGATACCTACTCATTTAATAGTGGGATGAGTGGATGGATTGTATTGGGCAGTAGAAAGGAAGAGAACTTTTGTTTGTTGAATGAACTGTATGATAAATGCTTTATATTAATGGTCTCACCATTTATAACTACTCTGTGAATTAGGTATTAAACCACTGTGGGTCAACTATTGGCTTAAGTAACTCACCCAAGGCCTCATGGTTAATAATTCCATGTCTGTGGAATGCTTTCTACCATATAGCCGTGCTTCCCTTAAAACTCATTCCTGGGAATCTTCAGTATAGTAGAAGACAAAAGTTATTGAATGGTAGCCATGGAGGTTTGGAGTAGCTAGGTAGCTAAGATGGGAGTAATAAAGGCTTTTTGGACAATGTCAAGGGCTCATTTGAAGATATAGACGGAATTTAGAGGACATTTCTCCAGTGATACTGAGATCCAAAGGATAGGAAAAGAACACAGAAGTGGGGGTGATTCTTGGTTGGCAGTAACTCCATGTGAGGTTGGTGGACTTGGGAAGTCTTCAGTGTCAGTGAAGTGACTGCGGGTGGAGTCTAAACCTAACGGGGAGTGAAGTCTACTTGACAGGGAACCTATGGATGAGGAACACTTTGGGAATATCGACTGGTTGTTTAATAGCTGGGGAGCTTATATGCTCACCACCATTTGTAATTTGTTCAATCCTCAGTTTAATTAAAGACGTAATCTAATAAAACTTTGAAAATTGTCTTTACACATTTAACATTGAGCAGTTTCGACTGCAGTTTCTGATGTGGTTTGATTTGTTCAAAAAGCCCCAGTGCTTTAGACAAACATATACAAATACTTTGACTCCAACGTTATTACTACACTTAAAACTACTCTAAAATAGCAACAACTCAATGTAATTAATATTTTCATTATTTCTATCTTCCTAGAATTATAACATTTTTACTGATTACATTACATTAGCTTATACTAACTTAACACATTATTCTAAATGCGTTAGTTACATGTATTGCCCTATTTAAGCATCAAGATGACTGCATGAAATAGGTGCTTACATTATTCCAGTTTTGTAAACAGGCAGACTGAGACTGAGGTTAAGAAACTTTCCTGCGGTAGCACTGGTAGGAAGAGGCAGAGGTTGATTTTGATTTCAGTCAGTCTGGCTCCAAAGCCTGTACTCCCGATGAGTACACTTTCTTACATCTCTAAATGCTGATTTTGACTTCTTTCTAGGGCCTAAGGGTAATATTTGGATACCCTCTTGGGATGGAGGAATCTTCACAGACCAAAAAGGAAAAGAATACTCTTACTCTGTGAGCCAGGTGTGGTGGCTCACAGCTCACACCTATAATCCCAGCACTGTGGGAGGCCAAGGTGGGCAGATCACGAGGTCAGGAGTTTGAGACCAGCCTGGCCAACATGGTGAACTCCCGTCTCTCCTAAAAATACAAAAATTAGCCGGGCATGGTGGCAGGCGCCTGTAATCCCAGCTACTCAGGAGGCTGAGGCAGGAGAATTGCTTGAACCCAGAAGGCAGAGGTTGCGGGGACCCAAGATTGTGCCACTGCACTCCAGCCTGGGCGACAGAGCGAGACTCCAACTCAAAAAAAAAAGAAAAGGAAAAAGAACACCCCAGACAACACATGTTGCAGGCTCTGGTTATCAATTGATGACACATCTTTGTTTCTGTTGATGACATGTCTTTGTTTCTGTTTGTGTTTATATCACTCTGCTTCCTCCCAGCAAGATTCAAACCCTAATCTCTCCCCCGCTCCCCCATTAGGTTGGGAGTGTTTTTTGTTTTTGGCTTATACTTAGCGAAACTTGTTTTTCCAATAAGTTTTTGCTTTTCATGTAGTTCTTACAAATTGGTATTCACCCTCAAGGTAATATTCTTTTAAAATTTTGCTTGGCCAGTGTGAACCCATTGTTAAATAACTCTGAGCTGTCTGGCAACTTTTAACTCTATGCTATAATGATTTATTTTCATGAAAAGATAGCCACATCGGTAACAGACCAACAGACTAGAGCAGAAAATCCTGAAACATCCAAGAATATGATAGGCCTGTTATAGAATAGAGTTAAATGCTGCCAGACTGGTAAATATCTATTGATCTGGTCTTCGACGTTTTTGAAAACTTAATTGTTCCTTATTTGTGTCTTATGATTAATAAGTTTAGCTGTAGGGCTCATCTCCTAAGGGAGAAAGGATGAAGTCTGCACAGTTACCGTGCCTCTTTGGAGCCAGAGGTTGGTTCATTGTTAGTAGCACCCATTCTTCTTTCTACCTGATAATTACATGTGGCCCCAGTACTGATTAGTCCTCTCCCTTTGGGGTATGTAGTTCTGTGTCTGGAATTACCTGGTTTATTTGCATTCGAAATTTCTTTTTACATACTTCTATGAGTAGATACAAGTATATATTTCCAGGGTACATCTATACTTTATGAATAGTCATGCAATTAATAGAAAAAAGTACCTTTTTATATAACTAAAGTCTCAAACGTTGCCTTCCTTATAGCCTTTTATGGCATATTTTATATTAACTTTTCTATTTTGAGTATGAAACTCATAGCCTTTTAAAGTTCCAATTATTTTATTTAGCAGTAATAATTTTTATTATTTGTCTGGCCAGTGGGAGCCAGAGTCATCTGAGTTTTCTTATTTAAAGATGTGGGGTCCGCTCAAATTCTAAATGTCCAAAACCGTACTCATTGGTTTTCCCTTCAGTCCTCCTTCTCTGTTGCTTATCTCCATGAACGACATCATCATCCACGCTGCATTGGTAACCTGGGCGTCATCTTTGCTCTCATCACCTTCGGCCTCTTCTTCCAGCAAGTATATTGTCTGTTCTTCTTAATAGCTTGACAGCAGTTTCCTCTATTTCTGCTTTCACAGCTTTCATTCAGTTCACCATCTTTCTTATTACAGCAGTATCCTCACTGGTCTGCTCACCTCCATTCTTTCCTTCCTGTAATCCCATCACACAACAGCCACTCACTGTGGTGTGGCCACCTGTGTTGGGATCCCCAGGATCACCCCAGGTTTAGGGATTCACTAGAAGGACTCATGACTTGACCCGTAGTTGTATTTCTGGCTAAGAGTATGTTGATGACCCTGCAAGGATATGCAGCCAGATTATAAGGGGAAAAGACAGGCCAGGTAGAGGAATCCATATATAGGTTTGCTTCTATTCTCTTTCTCCCATGAGGGGTCACACAGAGCACACTTTTTTCCCCAGCAATGAAAATACAGCGGGTGTGAAGTCTCTGCTCAAGGAAGCTCGTTGGAGACTCAGAGCCTATGTTTTTTATTGAAGGCTGGTCACATAGGCACCGTCTGCCTAACACATACCAAAATTCCATACCCTCCAATAGGAGAGCAGATGTTCACCATAAACCACATCGTTTGCACAAATTAGGCATAGTAGGCCACCGTTATCTCTTAGGGATCTGGGGAACCCTCTCAAAATAGAAGTTTCTAGCTGCCAGCGAAGGGCCAGCATGCATGCAGAACTTTGTAGGAATAGCAGTCTCAGGTCTACTATAACTTTTCTGCACATCGCCCTTCTTTTCTTCCTGTTATTTTTTCTGTACACCAAGATAAGGACATACTCTTGTTGAAAAAAATGTATAAAGAATGGTAAGAAAGTAAAAATCACTTATCTCACTACTCAAATTTCATTTATATTTTAGTATGTGTTCTTTCTTTTCTATACTTACGTGCATGTACAAACATGTAATTTTAAGAGTGTGCATTCTTAGTATTTTTTGAAATTCTTTGTGGGTTTTTTTTTTTTTTTGAAATGGAGTCTCACTCTGTCGCCCAGGTTGGAGTGCAGTGGCGTGATCTCAGCTCATTGCAACCTCTGCCTTCTGGGTTCAAGCAATTACCCTGCCCTAGCCTCCATAGTAGCTGGGACTACAGGCGTGCACCACCATGCCTGGCTAATTTTTGTATTTTTAGTAAAGATGGGATTTCACCATGTTGGCAAAGCTGGTCTCGAACTCCTAACCTCAAGTGATCTGCCTGCCTAGGCCTCCCAAAGGACTGGGATTACAGGTATGAGCCACTGAGCTTGGCTGTTCTTTCTGGTTTTTTTTCAGTTGTTGATTTTTTGTTTTGTAAGAGACAAAGCATTACAGATAAAGCTGAAGTCTCCTGAGTATCCCTCCCCCAGTCCTATTTCCCTCTCTTCTCAGATATGTACACATTTGGTGCTTATTGTCCCATGTGTTAATAGATTTTTGCGGGTATTATTTACCTGTTGTTAAATTTTATGTAAATATTATACAGTAAGTCATCCTGTAACTTTTTTGCTCAGTGATTATTTTTTTGCAATTTATCTCTGTCAACATGAGATCATGTATAATATTCATATATGTATATATATTCACAAATCTGTTATCTGATTAATGGACATTGAAGTTGTTTGCAGTTTATCACTAGTGATCTTCTCCCCCAGTTACTTTTAATGCTACCTCAGTCATATATCAGGCTTCCCTAATGCTTGGCTATGTTTTGGGATTTTCTGTTCTAGTCTATTGGTCTGTAATTGATGTGGCTATCTTTTCATGAAAACAAATCATTATAGCATAAAAGTTAAAAGCTCCCAGGCAGACCTGGGTTCAAGTTCTACCTCAGCTTCTTACAAAGCCTTAATTTCCTAATCTGTAAAATAGTGCCTACCTTACTGATTTATGAGGATGAGGTTAAATTAACCTTATAAAAAGCACTTAGCACAATACCTGGCAAATAGCAAATGCTCAATAATGCTAGTTGTTATTAAGATGATGTTTAGGCCAGGCGTGGTGGCTCATGCCTGTAATCCCAGCAATTTGGGAGGCCAAGGTGGGCAGATCACCTGAGGTCAGGAGTTCGAGACCAGCCTGGTCAACATGGTAAAACCCTGTCTCTACTAAAAATACAAAAAATAGCTGGGTGTGGTGGTGCACGCCTGTAATCCCAGCTACTTGGGAGGCTGAGGCAGGAGAATCGCTTGAGCCCAGGAGGCAGAGGTTGCAGTGAGCTGAGATTGTGCCACTGCACTCCAGCCTGGGCAACAAGAGTGAAACTCTGTTTAAAAAAAAAAAATGATGTTTAATAGTGTTACATTGTATATGTGGACTGGACCATAAGTTATTTAACCAAATCTCCAGATGTTTAAGGTATTTCAAATTCTTGCTGCCTTATTGAAAAGATTAAATGAGATAATACATGTGAAGTGCTCAGGAAGTACCTTGGCACAAAGCTGTCAATAAAGGTTAGTGTTAATGATGAGTCATAAAAAGCTTTGTATATATTATTACTTATTTCCTTAGTATAAATTCCTAGGAGAGAATTGTTGGGTCAAACATTATGTTTCAAGGCCCTTGCTACAAGCCACAGTGATTTTCCTAAGGCACAGATGTGGGTTATGACACGTCCATGCCCAGCACCTTCAGTAATCTCCATGCCTGTGGAGAAAGGCATGCAGGGCTCTCCTCAGTGAAACTGGTCGCTGCCTACTTCTCCAGCCTCATTTTCCCCACAGCACTACTCACAGCCTAGACTTCCACCATTCTAAGCTAATTTTAGTTGTTAATCCTTTCCATGTAAAGACCTGCCTCCTCCTTTTTGAAAAACTTGAGCTTTTTTTTCTCAACACGTTTTTTTCTCAACATTTAGAATGTTCCAGCTCCTCCCACAAATGAAAACTTAGCTTAGATCCCATCCTGTCAAGAAAGCTGCAGTGTTCCATCCTCCATCCCTTCCTGCTGGGTTAGGTGAGCCTCTGAGGTGCTCTCGTGGATTGCTGTACATATCTCTGCAGCACTTACCCATCCTGGAGTGAAATATTATTTCATTTACTTATTTGTTCTGTCTGCTAAGCTATAGCTTCTGGAGGACAAGACAGCGTCTGACAGGTTTTTTTGGTGCTTGGTATAAGCAGTTGGTGCTGAATAAATGCTGGTTGAATAAAAGGATGAATGAGTCACAGGAAGCAATGACCATATCCCCTTGAGTGTAGGAGAATGGTCAGTGTACCACAAATATGCTTTTTCTTCCTCCTCACCAGGACTACACCATCTTCTAGCCACCATAAATCCCAGAAATGTGTGATTTAATGCTCTCGTCTTTTATATTTTTTATTTCGGTAGAGACAAGGGTCTTGCTATGTTGCCCAGGCTGGTCTCAAGACTCCTGGCCTCAAGTAATCCTTCTACCTCGGCCTCCTAAAGTGCTGGGATTACAGACATGCGCCACCATGCCTGGCCTGTTGTTTTAATTAGACTCTTGGTTGTGAAAAACAGACTTACCTAATCCCAGTAAAGGGAATTAGTGATAAGATCTTGCACAGAGCCCAAGATGGTTAGAGTCTTACGGCAATCTATGAATAAATAAGGCTGGTTTGCATGGAAATTGGAGCCCGTGGGTGGTGCTAGGCGAGGTGAGGGCCTCCCCAGGAATTCTTAAGGTCTTTGCTTCAGTGTTTTACCTCCGATGGGACTGTGCTGGGCTTCCTCCTGTCTGCTTCTGGTCCCATGGTCTATTATTACCTTTTCCCTACCTTGAACCTCCCACATGCCCACGGGTTCTGCTTCTGGTAGCCTTGGTTCCCCGATCCTCATGGCTACTCTTTCAGCTCATCACCCAGTTGTGCTGACATTTCTTAGTTCATTCCCAAGGAAGGATGTCATCTTTTCAAGCCAGATCAGGTCTCAGTCTACTAGTCACCTACGCCTTGCCCACCTGTGGCCTAGTCAGTGTGGCTCCAGGAATGAGACACACGGTCACATGGTACAAAACAAAAATACCCCACTCATAGCTCCTTTAGTAACTTGCCGTTGAAGAGACTGGATTGTCTTTGATGTATCTTGTCCATGTAGTCATTTACAAAATTGCTTATGGCTTTTGCCCAGTAATGATTCAGGGTAATGGTGAATGTGAGTTTATCCATACTGTATGAATCTTACACAGTTCTAGACTCAGGAATAGAACTCTGCCTCTAGTGTCATGGTAAAACAAGCACCACATTGTGGTCTAATTCGCAATTCCATGGTTGTTGGTGCTAATTCTGGGGTGGTCTGGAATTGTTCCTGGCCTTGCTTTACTTTGACCCCCTTTGGTAAGGTATTGAGAATGACATATCCCCCTGGTGTGTGCTTTATGGGTCAAAAGACTATGTGACAGGACTGGTCTTTCTCATACCTTCTTTCTCACCCCACACTTCTGTCTCATTAGGACTCTGCCCTTGTCTACAAGGAGAGCACACAGGAGAGAATGGCTGCTGTGTCTCCGACCACCAGATGCCAGGTGAGGCGGACTTTTGTGTTTTCAAAGTACTCCACTCTTCTCCAGAATGTAACCACTTTTGTTTCTGTATCCTGGAGCCTGTTTGACCAGACCCAGCCAGGCAGATGAAGGACTCCATAGGGAGTACTTCCTTCCCATTTGACTTGAGGTGTCCTTCAGTGACCTTTTCTTGCCTTGAACATGTGTCCATTAGCTTGTCACCAGGCTTACAACTGTTGGAGCTTTCACTGTGAGTGATTTTGCCTAGAAGCCAATGGTAGGGTCTGATTGGAAGGTTTGGGGAATAGTGCGCTGGTTTGGAATGTCCCAAAGGGACATTCATGTGTGGACTGAGAAGAGGCCCCAGTGTTCCAGGGAGTATGGGTCTAGGCTGTGGCGTGTAATACACACTGTAGAACACCTCCATGGGGTGGTAAGAGCCCTGAAGAGTCTCATGTGCTAGAGACATGTGGTTTGTTCCATTCCTGCCCAAGGGCAGAGTTGTGAATTCTGCACCCTGGCCTAGAACTTCTGCAGACACACAGGAGGCTCATCTGAGGTTTTAGAAGTGGAGGTACAGAGATGCAATCTTACAGAATCACAGAGCTTTAGAATGAAATGAGAGAGATCCTACAGATGAACTAATCAATACCATTATTCTAAGGATTTGTAAACAAAGACAACTGGTGAAATTTAAGTAAGATTGTAGATTAGTAATAGTATAAAATCAGTGCTATTTTCTCCTAGTTATACTGTGATTATAACAACAGTATGTCCTTGTTTTTACAAAATACACACAAATATTTAGAATTAAAGACACATGATGTTGGCAAGTTCGTCAAGAGGTTTAGAAAAAAATATAGGAGAATGTGTATCTAGAAAGAAAGACAGAAAGATAAAGCAAATGTGGAAAATGTTGCCCATTTAGGGGAGCCAGGTGAAGGGTATACAGGATTTCTTCTGTGCTGTTTTTAGAAGTCTGAGAAAAGAATCTGATATTCAGAAACTCAGCTGTAAGTATAGTGGTGTGAGATTCTGACCAAGAGCTTCATGTCTTGGGTGATTAGGCCACTTTTCCCAAATGCTTTAAAGCTCTACTCAGTCAGAACCATTTTTCTTCCCTCCCACCATGCGTCCTCCAGGGCTGTCATCTTTGACATTTTTGGTCTTGTCCAAGTAAAGAGAAGGGTTAAGAGTAAGGGAGAATGTGATTGTATTTTCAGGAATCAGTGACATTTGAAGACGTGGCGGTGGTTTTCACAGATGAAGAGTGGAGTCATCTGGTCCCCATTCAGCGGGACCTCTACAAGGAGGTGATGCTGGAGAACTATAAGAGCATTGTGTCACTGGGTAAGGGGAGCCTCCATGAGGAGGTACGTTCTGTATTATGCTAATGTGGGGCTGAGAGGGCTGAGGAATTAATACCTTTCTTCTCCCTCTTGAGTTCTGAGCCACCTGAGAGACAAGGTAATATAAGGGTAGCCGAGAGAAAGGAGAATAGACCCAAAGTCAGGCAAGAAGGTTTATTAACCTGCCGGGCTGCTCAGAGGAGGCAGCAGCTCCGAGCTTACAAAATGAGGGGTTTATATAGGATGAGGGGACCGTAAGGGGGTTTCAGGTAACAGGCACAGAGATAGTTAGTTAATTTGCAACAGACCTACAATACATCATCCTGTGACTTTTGTGGTGGCAGTCTTTTAAAAAGACTGAAACCAGAATCTTTTACAGATATGTGTCAAACAGGAATTTACGAGTTTGGATAACCAACATGTTTTCCCTGTCCTCCCTTGAGCTGCCTGTGCTGTCCTGATAGCTGTAATTAGGCTTTGCTTAATTGTAGCACATCTGGCAGCCTTGATATGGCGCCTAGGTAGGGGTTCAGGAATGCAGCTGTGGGGGAGCAGGGGGGTGTCGTCCTGCACGGAGGGGGTTTTCTGAGGCAGCACAGCTCCATCCCTAACAGGTAAGAATCAAAAGTTGTGGCATTAGAGTACAGCAACACCAGGCTCCATGCCGAACCCCAGCATTGGACAGACATGGGCAGTGCTGGACAACCATAGGCTGTCTCACTCAGCAGCCTGCCCCAGCAAAACGGAGGGAGGGTCATTGAGGGCTGAGGGATGGAGCAGAATGTGTGTTAGACGGCAGGGAGCTGGCTCTCCAGAGGGGCAGGCAGAAGAGGCTGAGTTCCATGTGGCCAGTTCTTCTCCCAACTCACCAGCCAGGTAACTCAGCTCACCCAGAGGAGTATGCACTGGGGCAGGGGGCCATCTTGTTGGAATACAGGGTTGTGCCTCTGAAGTCACCAGAGATATGTTTGATTTTGAGTATCTGTTTTAGGTACAGTCTTAGATGCTCACAGAAGACATTTTGTAATTATAGAGACTTGTGTGACAAAGAGAAAGTTAAGAGTCACTGTTGATTCTGGTGTTAGTGAAAAGTAAAATGGGGCTCCTGGAGGTTATACGAACTCAGGGGCTTCACAAGCGATAGGCTGAGAGAGTGCCCAGATTGAGAACCTGGCTTAAAATAAGCAGCAGATGGCAGCAAAATGAGTCACATTGCAGATTTCCTACAAGGCAGGTCAAAAAGTAAGCACTAGCACCCCCCAGATTAACCTAATCAGGCCCAATTGTCTCCCAAACAGAATTGAATGTTCAGGAGGCATCAAAGAAGATGGCTGAGCATCTGTTACAGGCTTTAGCAGATGACATATTGAGGAAAACAGAACCCCTGAGATCAGAGACAGAGAGCCACAGGGAGATGCTGGGTGTGACCGTTTTGTCAACAGAGAATTCACTAAAAGCCAGTAGATGATCCTTGGGCCCAATAAAAAAGTGCCTCCTTCCCAAGTTGGGGCCTCAACGAAAGGAAAGTTTTAGAACCCAAGCCTGTTTCTAGGATCTATTTTTTAATATAACCAAAAATGGATAGATTTACTTCAGGGAATTTATCCTGAGGAAATACCAGGACGGCAGTCCATAGTATGCGCAGATGTTCATCACACTGTTGTTTGTTAATAGCAAAACATTAAAAATGCTCTAAATGTCTACAATAGAGTTCATTAAATCAATTATGTCATCCCATACAATGTCATCCCGTAGCCATTGCAATGGTGAGGTAGATCAGTGCTGACTGAAATAAAATAGTATTTTAAATTTATTCTCATGTGAAAAAAATCAAGTTTACAAATCAGCATCATTTCATTATCAGTTTTTTTTTTTTTTTTGAGACAAAGTCTCGCTCTGTTGCCTAGGCTGGAGTATAGTGGTGCGATCTTGGCTCACTGCAACCTTTGTCTCCTGGGTTCAAGCGATTCTCGTGCCTGTCTCCCAAGTAGCTGGGATTACAGGCATAAGCCACCACTCCTTGCTAATTTTTGTATTTTTAGTAGAGACAGGGTTTCACCACGTTGGCCAGGCCGGTCTCGAACTCCTGACCTCAGGTGATCTGCCCATCTCGGCCTCCCAAAGTGTTAGGATTACAGGCGTGAGCCTCTGTGCCAGGCCTTATTACCTAGTTTTCAACAGAATGTATCTATAGGTATCTTTTGATATCAGAATGAATAGAAAGAAAATGAATACACCATATGCAAGCTGATTTTTCTTTTACTTGTATACACTTCTAATTTTCCTGAAATTGTCTTAGGTACAGTCTTACAACCAGGACTTGTTTCAATGAAAGCATA
Source organism: Ateles fusciceps (assembly GCA_036589455.1). NCBI lineage: Eukaryota > Metazoa > Chordata > Mammalia > Primates > Atelidae > Ateles > Ateles fusciceps. The sequence continues at coordinate 1,234,508 of JAZHEH010002491.1, read as the reverse complement.
ATGCTCAAGGCAAAGACACAAAAATGGGCAGGTTTGATATACTTTTTTACTCAAAGTGACTTAATTTCATTCTCACCTCCCCTAAGCCAGTGACCTGCATCCTACCAGTGCTAACACCAGGAGCTTCCCATTCACTTCACAGGGCAGAATAAACACATGAATTCACACGGGTTCTCTCAACCTTCTGACCTTGTACCACTTGCTCCTTTTATAGCCTCAGTCCTGGCCTCTGTCCAGAGGTTCCTCTGCTTTGGACTCTGCATTCATGGCCTGAGCATTCTGCCTTTTGCATTTTCTTCCTAAAAGATTAGAGGCTGTGGCCAGGCGTGGTGGCTCAGCACTTTGGGAACCTGAGGCAGGCAGATTACCTGAGGTCAGAAGTTTGAGACCAGCATGGCCATCATGGCGAAACCCCATCTCTACTAAAAATACAGAAATTAGCCAGGTGTGGTGGCACCCGCCTGTAATTTCAGCTACTCGGGAGGCTAAGGCAGGAGAATCGCTTGAACCTGGGAGGTGGAGGTTGCAGGGAGCCGAGATCAGGCCACTGCACTCCAGCCTGGGTGACAGAGCAAGACGCTATCTCAACAACAACAACAAAAAAAAAAGACTTAGAGGCTGGGATTGAGCTTTGGGAGAGTGATACTATTTTCATCACATACAGCCATCTGCTTTATTTCTTTCTCTTTGAGCAGGCCTTCCAGTTCCTCAACCTGATACGATTTTCCAATTGAAGAGAGGGGACGAGCCATGGATGGTAGACCTTCATGGGTCTGAGGAGAGAGAATGGCCAGAGAGTGTCTCTCTAGGTAACTGAGTGTGAACAGGACAGGATGGAGTTTTCTTTGGCTTTTTGTTGGTTATCTGGGTGATGGGGGAAATATCAGGTATCACCTTTCTCTCAAGTTCAAGTCGTCTGCTTTATTATTTATTGTATCACCCACCAGCTTTCATTTTTTTCCCTCTATACCTTAACGTATTATTCATCCACATTCACCTAGTGTTACTTTCTCATGTCTGTAACATTGCCCACTCACACTTTGCTATTTCTATCGAGCACTGTCCTGTCCATTCAGCTTGCTCTCCTAATTGTCCTGGCCATGCTCCCACTGGACATTCTCCTATTTTTTGAGGTGTCCATCATCCGTTCTGTTCCCTGCCACCTTCTTCACTCCCTGCAGTGTAAGACTATCTGTGGGAGCAAGCAATGCAGTGACCATACATTACTTTTTAGACTCATTGGGACATCTCTTCCTTCTGCTCTAATATTTCCTGGCCCAGGAAAAAAACAGCATCTGTCTTCTGTTTGTTCCAGACTGGGAAACTAAGCCTGAGATTTATGATGCTTCAGGAGAAAAAGCAGAAGGATCATTGAGGGAAAGCCTTGGAAGGCAAAGTCCTCTGTGTCCTAAATTTGAAGTTCATGCACCCGATGGCAGGATGGGAACAGAAAAGAAAAGTCCTGCAGGGGAGACTCATAAGAAATCCCTGTCCCGGGAGAAAGGCTCACGGCGAGGGTCAGCCCTCCCCAAGGACATTCCTGCTAAAGAGAGACAGCAGGAATGCAGTGACTGTGGAAAGACCTTTTTTGACCACTCGTCCCTCACCCGCCATCAGAGGACTCACACTGGGGAGAAGCCCTATGACTGCCACGAGTGTGGGAAAGCCTTCAGCCACAGGAGCAGCCTCAGCAGACATCTGATGTCGCACACTGGGGAGAGCCCCTATGAGTGCAGCGTGTGCACAAAAGCCTTCTTCGACCGCTCGTCCCTAACTGTGCATCAGCGAATTCACACTGGAGAGAAGCCCTTTCAGTGCAACGAGTGTGGAAAAGCCTTTTTGACCGTTCATCCCTTACTCGACACCAGAGAATTCACACTGGAGAAAGTCCTTATGAATGTCATCAGTGTGGGAAAGCCTTTAGCCAGAAAAGCATTCTTACTCGCCATCAGCTAATCCACACTGGCAGGAAGCCTTACGAGTGTAATGAGTGTGGGAAAGCTTTCTATGGTGTCTCGTCACTGAATAGACATCAGAAAGCTCACGCTGGGGACCCTCGCTATCAGTGTAACGAGTGTGGCAAAGCTTTCTTTGACCGCTCGTCCCTTACACAGCATCAGAAGATCCACACTGGAGACAAGCCATATGAATGCAGTGAGTGCGGGAAAGCCTTCAGCCAGCGGTGCCGGCTCACGCGGCATCAGCGTGTCCACACGGGAGAGAAGCCCTTTGAATGCAGCGTGTGTGGCAAAGTTTTCAGTTCAAAATCATCAGTTATTCAACATCAACGGCGTTACGCCAAACAGGGGAATAGACTGAGTTCGGCAAAAGCTTGGACTACACAAGAACTTCTGCACAAATTTGAGATAGGTCTCCTCTATCTTAAAGCCGCTATTTGCTCATTCTACCCACTCTGGCTGCCGTTGTCCTGTCCTGCTTCTGCGCCAGAGTATTTAATAAGCACTCCCTTCCTGCTGTGTTGTAGAACTGTAGGGGAGGCCATGGAAATGACTCTCAAGATTCAAAATTTTGAAGAGGCTTGTCAGACAATAGGATAGATGTTAGGAGGAGGCATACCTCTTGTGAGAACCTAGGCCCCAGGTATCACTGCACTTTAAGTATCTGGAGGGAAATGCAAAACAGCATCAAAGCAGCACGTTTTTTTCAGAACAGCTGTTTTGATGGCTTAGTCCCTCTCTCTTGTAGCTTTTTGGGGCACTAACCTTGTTCTCTTGTGTCCCAGTTTTTAGATCTCTTACTTCCACTGCTAGTAGCTGGCACTTACTGAGTGCTTACAATGGGATAAAGACTCAGCTAAGGGTTTTACAGTAAGTAGATCAATTGATCCTGTCACCAACCCTATGAAGTAGGTACTGTTACCATCTTCATCTACAGATAAGCACTCTGAGGTTTAGGGAGATTAAATCACCTGCCCAAGGTGACCCTGCTGGTAGGAGGTGATGCCAGGTCTTGAAAACAGGTCCACCTTCAAAGTCTATTCTCTTTACCATTATGCTCAATTCCTTGTTTTGTAATGTATGTGTATGCATTATCTTCTCAACTAGATTGTAAGCACTTGGAGGTTGACTTACAGGTCTTCGTATCTCACACAGTGCCTTGCTAATAGGTGCTCAATAAATATTTATCTGAGTGAATGACTTTTCTGCTTACCAAATTCTCTCCATTCCAAATACCTCTTAGATTCACATACTTTCTCTGAATTCATAGCCCAGCTTGTACTTTTATCATCTCTAGCTCCCACTCCTGGCAGCAGTAGCTTCCTAATTCCAATTCTTTCTGCTTTATTGTTGAATGTGCTAAGCTATGATACAGTAACAAGCCCACAGAGAGCTGTGTCTCCTTTAAAACCTGACGGGAACTAATCTGTCTCATTTTATCCTCATTATTTGGAACATCTGGCTTCCAAAGTTACCACGAGGGAGGAAGAGAAAGCCAGAGGAATTTGTAGGATTTTTTTTTAGACCCAGGCTTATCATCACTTCTGTCCACATCTAATAAGCCAGAACCCAGCACCTGGAAGCTAGGAAAGTAAACAAGCACCTGGATAGTTGGTTAATACCAAGAGCCTCTGTCATGGTTACATTTTGCATATCACTGTTAAGCCAGTCTTTGCAAATGACTCCTTTCTGCCCATCATTGCCTTCTTCAAGACCTAAAACTAGCTCCCTGTTTGGTGAAAAATTACCTGAATATTTAAGATCTGCCTTAACATGATCCCCCATTGCTGAACTTTACTTCCTGACTCCCAAAACTCTTCTATTCCCTAGGCCCAGTCCTATATTTTTATTTTTATTGAAGGATAGGCACTAGATGACCTTGACTCTAGACATTTGCATTCTTTTGCTTTTTGCTTAGGGTGAAGAAAAGGACTTGGTTCTGAAAGGCTGTCTGGAATTAGATTGTTCTCTGTGAATCCCAGTGATTGAGATGAATTTCCTCTGGAAGTTCAAGTCAGATTTGAGAAGCTGAATTACCAAACAGACCCTCCCCAACCTAACAACCCTATTACTCTGTTCACCCTAGAACTGATGAATGGCAGGGAAGACTTGATGTGTGGACTTTTGAAAGCAACTTGAGGAAAAACACATAACAGAATGTATGGGTGTGGACAATATGTGATACTGCTAAATAATGTCAAGTAGAAAATAAAAGAGACTTGGCAAACTTTTGGCTGATGACTGTCTCTGGGAGTTCCGAATTAAAAAAAAAAAAATTGAAGGTCAAGCATTTTCCTAATACATTCTACCACTTTCAGCAGGATAAGATTGGAACAAATCAGGATTCTGATGGACATCTTTTTACTCAATTATTTGTAGAAAAGATACTGATGGACTTTTGAGCACAGTAGTAATGGAAACAGTGGGGATATGAATTTGACAGTTTTCCCTTTTAAATTTGGTGATCAGAACTTTTTTTTTTTTAAATGTGGAATACTTCCACTTCCTTCTAAAAACAGGAAAGGGCCGTTTTACCTTTTAATTGATATATCCCAATATGGCATGCAGTAGTGGACACCTTAAATTTTGAGGTTTTAGCTTCACCCAGTAGCCATTAGTAGGATCAAATCTTGGAATCAGAAATTGATCAGATTGGAAGAATATCACCATTCTTAAGGTGTAAAGCAAAAATGACTGGATAGTGTTTGTAGGGGTTTGAGCCTCAAAGAAATGAAATAATATCACTGATGACAAGCTTTAAAAGGAGTTTCAAAGAAATATATTACTGATGACAAACTAAAGTTTTAAGAAATAATATTACTGATGACAAATAAATTCTAAGTTTTAAGAGAGAATTGAATGCTTACCACATAAAGGCACAGAAGCATTCCATGAATCAAAAATGGCTGGCAATGCTAGAGAACCTTGTAATGGTGAGAATATGAGAGATGGAAGAAAGCTGGGCACCGCAGCCTGACACAGACAGTTGGCGGGCCCACCGATCCCAGAAGTGTATCTGGGGCATCAGGATGCCAGAGTGGCCAGCGGGAGGGTTGGCCAGCTTCTGGGCTCAGGCACACCCACCCCCTCCTTCCCAGGCCTGCATTTCTAAGAATAACCCCCCTCTGCAAGTCTTACATAATACATCACACAGAGCTCAAGAACAAAGCAAAGACCAGGTGCCAGCCATTAGACAAATATGTTGATTTTCAATGTCATCTCCTGTAGCCATTACAATGGTGAGGTAGATCAGTGCTGACTGGAATAAAATAATATTTTAAATTTACTATGTGAAAAAAAAGTTTACAAATCATTTCATCGTCCAGTTTTGTGGGGGGGGGGTTTTGTTTGTTTGTTTTTTTTTTTTTGAAACAGTCTCGCTCTGTTGCCTTGGCTGGAGTGCAATGGCATGATCTCGCCTCACTGCAACCTCTGCCTTCTGGGTTCAAGCTATTCTCCTGCCTCAGCCCCCTGAATAGCTGGAATTATAGGCGCCCGCCACCACGCCCAGCTAATTTTTGCCAGATTCTGGAAGTTAACTATCACAGATGTTACAGAAAAGTTCATGAACTGGGGTCCAGTGTAGCTACTTCTGTGCTTCCCCTTGTTTCTATGTTGAAAGATATTTGTAAATCACTTCTTGGCTGACATGCAGCCGTTGATCTGGCTAGCACATACTTTTCTATGTGCATTACACTGACCCACTAACAGCAGTGTAAATTTAACTCCACTTAATACACCAGCAATTTACTATCCTGCCACCGAGATATTTAAATTTTTAAATTACAATCTAATAAAGCAATATTTAAATAATTAAAATACTGAAATTGCTCATTACCTTAATGAGAGTAAGTATCAAAGAGAGAAGGAGGGCTGGGCACGACGGCTCATGCCTGTAATCCTAGCACTTTGGGAGGCCAAGATGGGTGGATCACCTGAAGTCAGGAGTTCGAGACCAGCCTGGCCAACATGGTGAAACCCAACCTCTATTAAAAAATACAAAAATTACCTGGGCGTGGTGTTGGGCACCTGTAATCCCATCTACCTGGGAGGCTGAGGCAGGAGAATCATTTGAACTCAAGAGGCAGACGTTGCAATGAGCCAGGGTTGCACCACTACACTCCAGCTTGGGCAACAGAGCGAAACTCTATCTCAAAAAAAAAAAAGAAAGGGAAGGAGAAAAACCCAACATGTAATGTAATCAAGTTGGTCATTGCTATGGGCAATGAGTCTTCATCCCATTGAGACCTGAATCTTACTGATTGAGCCTCAGGATTTTCTGCTCCTGATATGGAAGTGGGGGGCATCTACAGGCCAGCTCCCACCCCCATTGGTCAAGTATTGCTGCATGAACACCACGGGCATCTGTAGTCATCCCCTACTGCAGGTTTGGAGAAACTCTGGGGAAAGGGAGCAATGTGAGGGATAGGTGAGGTGAGGTGTAATCTCATTATACCTGTGTAAAGTTGTTTGCTGCAACAGGCATGGGGTAAAATTTGAGTCACGAGGATATGTACATGCACCCAGGGTGTCCAGTGTGAAGATAGAGAGTGAGCTCATTAGGATATATTCAGCTTGAGATGCTTGTGAAATATCCAAGGTATGTGGCAATGTAGAGTGGACAGCTCTGTAGATGCTATGTGAAACCACGTGAGTGGAGGGGAATCACTTAGGAAGAAGGGGTAGTGTAGAAGAGACGGGTCAAGGACAGGTCCTTCAGGAAGACCAAGATTTAAGGGGTGTGAAGACGGGACAAGCCTTCAAAGGAGGAGTAGATGGAGATAGGTAAGAGAGATGCCAGATGACAGTACTGCCACAGAAGTCAAAAGAATTTTCAAGAAAGAGGGAATGGTTGGTCAGGTGCAGTGGCTCACACCTGTAATCCCAACATTTTGGGAGGCCGAGGCAGGTGGATCACGAGGTCAGGAGTTTGAGACCAGCCTGGCCAACATGGTGAAACCCTGTCTCTACTAAAAAAAATACAAAAACTTAGCTGGGTTCACATGATTAACTTCTTTCTTTCAGACCTTAGTTTAAACATCAATTCTACATGACCACTCTTAAGGATCTCTCTGAAGCGCTTACTCCAACTCCCACTCATTATTTCCTTCACTGTACTCATCAGCATCTGTTATATTTTGTTAGTTTCTTTGCCATCTGTGTAGTAGAATATAAGCATCATGGGGGCAGGAACTATGGCTGTCTTAGACATTCAGTGACTTACTGTGTCCAGAACATAATAGGCACACTAGATGATAAATAGCTAATGTAAGAATAACTGAAACGTGTTTACTGGTCTAAATGTCTATTTTCCACTTCTAATCTCTATTTCTCTTTGCCTTTGCTATTTTTTATTCTGTCCCCTGTTGTTTTTCTTTAAGGAGCTACCAATCAATCAGGCAATATTTTGTATTTGTTCTTAACACATACAATACTTTCTTTTTTACTAGCACTCAAAGCCATAATATCTATTTGCTATTTATTTTAGACTGGAAGACTAGACCTAAGAGCAAGGACTCCACTCGAAGGCCGGATGTTTCTGAAAAAATAAAATCACAGAACACATTAATGAAAAACTCTGAAAAGATTGTCCACTGGGTCCTGCACTTATCTCTGAAAAGCTTGAGGACAGAAAGAAGAAAACCCATTCAGGGGAACATTGAAGAAATCTTCCTCCAAGGAGAAGGACTCAGGCAAAGACCTACTCCTGCCAAGAAAACCAACAGTAAGGAGAAGAACTTTGAATGCAGCATGTGTGGGAAGACCTCATATAACCACGTATTTGTCACCTAGTATCAGAGGACTCAGTGGAGGAAAGCCCCGTGACTGTCAACTTGGAAAAGCCTTCAGCTGTAGGAGTCTTAAGAAAAACCTAATGCCAGCCGCTGTGGTGGCTCATGCCTGTAATCCCAGCACTTTGGGAGAACTGCTTGAGCCTAGGAGTTTGAGATCAGCCTGGGCAACATAGCGAGACCTTGTCTCTATAACATTAATTAAAATTGAAAAAAGAAACACCTGATGTTGCACACTAGGAAGAGCCCCTTTGAATGCAGTGAATACTTTGTACAGCTGATTAACCCTTACTGGGCATTAGTGAACTCATACTGGAGAAAGTCCTTATGAATGCACAGAGTGTGGAGAATCCTTCAGCTGGAAAGGTATTCTGGCTGGCCACAGCAAACCTGCCCTGGAGAGCAGCCCTAGGAATGCAGGGGTAGGACACAGCTCTGTTGGACCATTCATCCCTCATTCAACACAGGAATGTGCATACTGGAGAGACACATTCCAAAGATAATGAGTGTAGGAAGGTTTACTCTGACGGCTCATCCCTTAATCAGCATCAGAAAATTCATAGGGGAGACAAGCCCTATCAATGCATTGAATGTAGGAAAGCCTTCCTCCAGAAAAGATGGCTCATTCAACATCAGAGAGTGCCCCCTGGAGAGAAGCTCCACGAGTGCAGCATGTGTGGGGAAGTTTTCAGTCCAAGTCCTCTATCATACAACATCACTGATGTTTATGCCAAGAGGCTTCGGGGTATCATAGAGATGCTTCAGCCAGACAAGCAGTCCCCAGAGAGACTTAGGATGCTTTTGTTCAAAGTAACGACAATTTATGTTTGAGTACCTTCTGACGACTGCTTATTCTTATCCCTCCATTTCATACCACAGTCTTAATAAATAGTCTCAATTAACCATGCCATATACTTCCTTTGGATACCTCAAAGTTGAGATGATGTCCTGAGGATCCCCAAATTGGTCAGAAGCTCCCCCAGTCAATATGCTTTGCAGGTGTTTGAAGGAGACCCTAAGATAGGCACCAGACATATTTTTTATGTGTTTGTCGCTAGACTGAATGCTGTATGAGAACAGGAAGTCCTTCATCTCTGTGCATTGCTGTGTTCCCAGTGCGGTGCCTGGCACTCATCACATATTTTGTTTTCTTTTCTTTTCTTTTTTTTGAGATGGAGTCTCCTCTTTCACCCAGTCTAAAGTGCAATGGCACAATCTCAGTTCGCTGCAACCTTCCCCTCCCGGATTCAAGCAATTCTCCGGCCTCAGCCTCCCAAGGAGCTGGGATTACACATGTGCACCACCACACCCAGCTAATTTTTTGTCTTTTTAGTAGAGATGGGGTTTCACTGTGTTAGCCAAGACAGTCTCGATCTCCTGACCTTGTGATCCGCCCGTCTCAGCCTCCCAAAGTGCTGGGATTACAGGCATGAGCCATCATGCCCAGCGTTTTTTGTTTTTTTGTTTTTTTTTTACAATGGAGTCTTGCTCTGTTGTCCAGGCCAGAGTGCACTGGCACAATCTCGACTCACTGCAACCTCCGCCTCCTGGGTTCAAGCAATTCTCCTGCCTCAGCCTCCTGAGTAGCTGGGATTACAGGCCCCCATCATCACACCTGACTAATTTTTGTATTTTTAGTAGAGAAGGGGGTTTCACCATATTGGCCAGGCTGGTCTTGAACTCCTGATCTCGTGATCCACCTGCCTTGGCCTCCCAAAGTGCAGGGATTACAGGTGTGAGCCACTGCACCCGGCCTTAACACATATTTTCTAAACGAATGAATACCTGAGAACTTCAGCCAAAAATCAAATGCACTTATACAACTAGAAACTTTGGTAACAAAATAAATATCAAAGAAAATGTGGTACTTATACACCATGGAGTACTATTCACCCATAAAAAGAATGAGATCCTATCATTTGCAACAAAATGGACAGGACTGGAAGTTATTATGCTAAGTGAAATAAGTCAGGCACAGAAAAACAAACATCACCTGTTTTCACTTATTTGTGGGATCTAAAAATCAAAACAATTGCACTCATGGACATAGAGAGTAGAAGGATGGTTACCAGAGGCTGGGAAGAGTAGCGGGAGATGGGAGAGAGGTGGGGATGGTTAATGGGTACCAAAAAAATAGAAAGAATGAATAAGACCTACAATTTGATAACACAACAGGATGACTATAGTCAATAATAATTTAACTGTATATTTTAAAACAACTAAAATAGTGTAACTGGATTGTTTGTGACACAAAAGATAAACGCTTGAGGGGATAGGTACCTCATTTTCCATGATGCGATTGTTACACATTGCAATGCCTGTATCAAAGCATCTTATGTACTCTATAAATGTATACACCCACTATGTATCCACAACAATTCAAAATAATTTTTTTTTTTTTTGAGATGGAGTATCGCTCCGTTGCCCAGGCTGGAGTGCAGTGTCACGATCTCAGCTCACTGCAACCTCTGCCTCCCGGGTTCAAGTGATTCTCCGGTCTCAGCCTCCCAAGTAGCTGGGATTACAGGCATCCGCCACCACACCTGGTTAATTTTTTGTATTTTTTTTTTTTTTTAGTAGAGATAGGGTTTCACCATATTGGTCAGACTGGTCTTGAACTCCTCCTGACCTCAGGTGACCCACCTCAGCCTCCCAAAGTGCTGGGATTACAGGTGTGAGCTACCACACCTGGCCAAAATAAATTTCTTTTAAAAAAAGATAAGAAACATCAAGCTTCTATCTACTTAGGGCTGCCAGTGCCTTCACTATAGCTGTGCTGTGAGCTCTTCATGTGCTCCTCTTGTCGCTTTCTGGAGCTCTGATTCTGGTTATGTGCTCCTGTTCTTCACTCAGCTCTCAGGACTCTTTATTTCCCTGAACTTGGCTCTTCTGGCCCCAGACCCTGATCTCTGGGTTCTGGGAGACAAACCCATCACTCAACTATCCTTGTTTCTACAGTGGTGATGGTGGTTTAATCTTTGTTTAATTTTGTTGATAACCAAGCTTCCTTAGTCTGGCTCTGCCATTCCACAGCACCCTGGATATATCCTCTTCCCTTTCTCATCATATATTCACTTGTAGCTATGGAAGGGAAACATGTTCATACCAAAAAGTTTGGAGTCCAGTGCAGCATCCAGGTGCAGCTGTGGCAGCTAGGTGGGGTCCCAGGCTGAAGAGGTTAGCCACTGTGAAGATGGCTACAGGAAATGGGGCTGTGTCTAATCTCAAAAAGTACCACAAACCCAAAGTTAACTCCAGACACTGCTCGTCCACAAATGGTCATCCCTCAGTACCAAAGCAACAGATGTGAGGACGTGAATGAAGGCCAGGCCACCAAGTCCTATGAGACATGGTGTCCTCCTTCTTGCCCTCAACATCAGTACCCGTGAAGCCAAAACACTGACTGTCCTGTCCACACCTATACAATAGAGACTTAGATCAGCTTCCTCACATCTACAGCTTTGACAATTCCTGCTTAGAAGTAAAGCAATAATTTTAGACAGCAGCTGTACAGAGCAACAGCACCAGGATGAGGAGGAGGATAGGCTCTTGCTATCCAGGCATTAAGAAGCAGAACTATTTTAATTTATTGTCCCATATTGGCACTTCTGTGGATGAAGGACAGAAAATTAGCATGGCCCTCCCTTCTTTCATCCTGTAAATAGCAGGAACATGGAACTTCAGGCAGGACAAATGGAGTGATGGTGAACCCCAGTAGCAGAGGCCACAAAAAAATCAGTCCTCATGATGATCAAATATCTGGCCCCTGGTGTGGTAGCCAGCCTGTTGAACATGCCAGAGGTGCCATATAAAGATTTGGATTCCTCTCCATCATACTTTTGTACAAAACCTGTGCAGAATCTGCAGAAGACCTGCAAAAGACCATCTACCCTAGGATCAGAGGTTCAATGTTTCAAGCCGCTTTATAGATACTCATGATAAAGTACCTTGCAAGAGCTAAAATGTTAACAATGAGTATTGAGTAATGCTTACTACGTCAGAAGCTGTTAGTTGTCTAGCCAGAAGTCATTCTTTACCTCCTTCATGATTAGGAACTCTGATTCTATTCTGAGCAGCGGAGCACCCAACTATATTTCTTGGCTTCTCTTGTAGCTAGGTACAGCTAATCAGGCCAATGAAATATTGATATATCAAACATCAGGCAAATGCTATGCTGATATAATTCAAAATTTTTGGATAGGACTTCTGGAAGGGTACTTAGAGAGTGACAGCTAGGACACTCCCTTTTAGCCTTGCCCTTTTCTTTCTACCTGGAATGTGGATTTAATGGCTGGAACCCCAATAGCCACCTTGTAACTTTGAGGACATAAGCCATGCCTTAAGGATGGCAGATGAGAAAAACAGAAGATGCACAATGCCCTGATAATCTAACGGAGCCTTCATACCAGCCCTGGACTGCCTACTTCTGGACTTAAATGTGAGAGAATAAACCCTGATGTAATTAACCACTGTACTTACAGCCAAAGGAAGTGCGATAACCTGCTTTTTGTTAGCTTAAACTGACTCTCTCTTAGCTGAAAGCTGTTTAGGCTTCATGTTAGCTTTGTGAGCTGGACAGACTCCATCTTAGCTTCTTCATTTTAGTTATTCCCCTCATTAAGTATGTAACTGTAGTATGTAGCTGGGGCAGGAGTACACTGGGCACACCCCAGAGTGCATTTGCTGATAAGAGGCTGAGTTAAGCAGTTCCAGCAGAGCCTGGGAATGTAGGTGCTGTCGAGTACCCATAGCCTCCATATCTGTAAGGTGTATGTCTTTTTATGACAGCTCTAGTCCTTGCACCTGGTACTGTTTTATTTCTCATGTACTAGATTATCTTTTAATTTTTTGCTTACTCTGCTTCTGTGAAAAAATAGCTTCAGCTAGTTTCCCCCCTCTCTTTTCAAACTACGGTATAAGAAACCCCTTAACTCTTTCTTCGGGGCCAAGAGAATTTTGGGCGTGAGCCACCTCTCAGTCGCCAGCTAAAATAAGGACTCATAATTCAATCTCAGAGTGTGGCGCATTCCTTGACTCACTTGGGTATAACGGAAGTTCCTGTTAAACTTTCCAAAAGAATACTTAGATTCCTCAGAAGAAGAGCTAACTCTCCCATCCAGAGAGAACACTGTCTCATATTGGGACCAGAAGGGAGAAGAGCAGTACCTCACTGTGTGGCTGGCCTGACCTCAGAAACTTCATGGTCAGCTCCAGAGCACTGACGCCTCCAGGATTATAGCTCACCAGGGCAGAGTAATAGTCACAGAGGAGGTGTAGACCTCCCGTGTCCCCATAGCCCAGCATAATTCCTTACAAATGCCCCATAAGGATAAGATAGTTCAGTCCCAGCATCCTTCAAATATCCTTTGGCTGGTTCTCTTCAGGCCAACTTCTCTGCCACTGTTACTAAAAATATATCCATTCATCCACATACAACTATCTTTTCGAAGTACACAGATAATGAATTATAAATGAAATATACAACCCCACTGTTCACGATTGGCTAACTGGTTGCGAAGACTCACTTCAATATGGAATTCTTGACTATTACTCCACCTGGCTGTGGAGATGCCTGATGACCCTCCAGGTCTACTACTTGTCTCATTCTGTTGTTTGGAGGTGGTGAAAGGGACATCCCAAGCATCCTCTTGGTACAAGAGGATGACATGAGGCTGGAAGGTGGTTTTCATCTAAAGGCCTATTTGTTTTCCCCCACAATGTAGTTGCCCATTTCCGGTATTTCTTTCCAATTAAACCCCCAACAGCTACCCTGCTAGGAAATGGGAGTTTTCTATAACTCCATTGAAAAGCCATTATCAGTAAGTCTATCTGATAGAAACATAATTGAAGTAAGACTCCATTTATTGACTAAGTGACTTGATGAGTTTCAAAGAATCCATTATACTCCTCCAGCTATTGTCAGGGAACAAGTCAAGAAGATATCAGCAAACCAAAGACAGGCTAAAACCAACCCTGAATGTCCTGTGTCTTGGCAAAGTAGGTGTGGACAATTGTATCACTTGGCTTGACAGAAACTGCCTAGATAGTCCAGGTCCCCGATCCCTTTGCATTCTTCAGTCTTCATGGTTGCTCCTTCCAAATACCAGATCAGCATTTATCAGGTTCCAGAACTCTATCTGGTTGTTGCTTGTGAAATCAGCAGCCATCTTGGCCTCATTCTGTGGCTCTTTTCTAGACTGCTATTTGTAACAGTTTCTCTACCATCAGCATGACTTCTTCAGTAAGAGATGGCCAGAAATTTCCCAAGTAAATTCCTTCTATACTAGAGTTCTTGAAGGCTCTGGCCATGACACTAAGGTTTGTTAAGCAACTCTAAGACAGTAAGGCGTTTGCTTCCTTGAAGTTCCTGGTGCTAGGGTCAGAGCCCCTCTGTCGTCCTCCCCCAGGGGCTTGTCTCCAGGCTCCTCCTTCCTTGACCCAGGCCTGTGCCTCTGCCTTCACGACTTGATCCTTGCCACTGCTCCTGCTCCACCAGCAGTCACTGCTCCTGGCCCACAGTTGTCCCTTGCAACAACACTGCCATTAGAGGGACCAGGGGTCCTAGGCAGCCATGCTCCCAGTCTTAGCCCAAATTCCCTAGGAAATAGAGCCTGAGGCAAGGATTAAGAGCCGGTGCTTTATGAGGTGCAAACCTAGGGCAACAAGAGTGAGGAAAAGGAAATGAAGCAGGGGGTAGGAATAAATGGAAGATGATCTGTTGCCTGTCGACTTCTATTTCACCAGTTGGGAAAGAGAGATTATTCAGCACATGCATCTACTTGGCTCTGTAAGAAGTCTCCAGTGTATGTGGAGTGACCATGCCTTGGGGCAATAATGGGTAAAGGGAAGCCAAGAGAATTAATCCCATCAGCTCCCTCTGTCTCTCGCACGTCCGACCCCCACTTCAGGTGGCATCAACCAGCCACTCCTAGGGAAGCCAGCCCCTACAACCCACTGTATGGCCCCTCAACAAGGCTAGAAGCAGTGTGAGAGGTCCAAAACCTGAGTGTGCAGCTCTTTGGCCTTCGGCCCACAGGAGAAGAACCTGGCACTCCCAGGCAGGTAACTGTCCAGCCACAGGTGGTCCAAATGGAAGAGCTGAGTGGGTTCACAGGCCTTGGCAGCTGAGGTGGAGCGAGTGGCCGACAGTCTGTGCAGAGGTCTAAAGGATGTGATGAGGCACAAGACCCCTGCCCGATTAACTCCCTCTGCTGCTTCACTCCAAGCCTGACTTCCTGTCTCAGGTCTGCCTACCTCTCACACTATCTAAGGCCTTTGGCACCTCTCTCTCTCTTACGATGAATCTCATGTCCCCCTAACCTTCACCTGTTTGCCACCCAAATCCTTCCTTCATATTGTTGGTTTTGCTCTCTTCCATGATGATTAACAGATTCCTTATTCATTTCTCTTAACATCAGCTTTCACATCAAAGTAAATGGCCTTTTATGGCTCTACTGCTGCTTAAGAAAGGCAAGGATACTTTCTTGACAAGATGTCAGACATATTAGAAGGAAATAGATATTCTCACTAGGTTTTGAAGAACTCAGGGTTAATCTACCTATAAGAGACAACGGGGACTCATGGGTTTTTATTACAAGTGTTCCAAATCCACTCTACTGCTATGTGATACTAATGTATGTGTTACAGTGGGTGAGGGGCGCCACTGCTGTTCAAGGCCACATTATCACATTATTCTAAAGTAGTGCCGGTGTAAATGAAAGCAGGGCTGTGAAGAAAGTCCAAATTTTCCAGAAGCACAGAAATTAAAGCCAAGAAAAGCACTAAGAACCATAGTAGTTTCAGGCACTTTTACCTTGTCTGCATCATACAGAGAAGAGTACACTCTCCTTCAGTGACTCATCATGTAAGTGCCAGTAAACACCCTGGGGATACTCATTCCCCCACAGAGCCTGATCCCTGGTGCACGTGCACTGAGGAACACCCAAGAAATAAAATTAATAATTTATAAATTTAATATAAATAAATTTTATAATATATTTTATAATAATATTTTATAATATTAGAGAGATAAGTGCTATGGAAAAGAAAGTAATGAGGGACGAAAAGGTTTCACAGAGATGGTGAACAGAGGCTTGGTGCTGGTGAGACAGCAAGCCTGGTGGCCACCTGGGGGAAGGATTATGCAGGCTGAGGAAGAAGCAGAGGGCTCCAGAGTAGAAGTTTCACCTGACTGAAGAAACACAAGAAGGCCAGCGTGGCTGCAACAGAGCGAGCAAGGGGAAAGTCCTAGAAGAGATCAGAGAGCTAGTGGAGGTGGGTGGTGCAGGTTATGAAGGGGCTGTGGGTCACCATAAAGACTTTTGGTTTTTATTCTGAGATGAGGGAGCCTCTGTGTTGAGAATAGAATGTGCAGGACAAGAGTAGAAGGGGTGAGACTAGTAGCAGGCATTTGCAGTGATCCAGGCAAAGTTGATGATTTGAACCAGGGTGGTGGTGGTCGTGGTGGTGGTGAAATGTCATTAGATTCTGCATGTATTTTGAGAGTAGAGCCAACAGAATTTTCTGAGGAACTGCATGTGCAACGTGAGATAAAGAGAAGGATGGGTCCAAGGTATTTGAACTGAGCGACCAAAGATCAAATTGCCATTTGCTGAGGTGGGGAAAACTGCAGGGGGGAAGAGGTCTGGCAGTGGGGAAGCGGAAACAGCAGAGGTTCACTTTTGAACATGCTACCTTAGAGATGTTTATGAAACATCAAGTGAAGAGGTGGAGGAGACAGCTCAAGGTCAGGGGAAAAGCCCAAACTGGAGATATAAATTGAGAGCTGACCACATTTGGGTGGTATTTAGAGTATGTGGGTAAAACAAGATCACCTAAAAGTAGGCACTGCTATCCTAGCGTGGATGAAGAAGACAGGCCCAAGGCCTGAGCTCTGGGGCATTTCAACATTTGGTTGGTTCTCAGATGAGCAGCTTCAGCATCATCTGGGAAGCTGACAGAAACACAGATTCTCAGGCCCCCACCTCAGACCACCTGAATGGGGGGTGGAGATCAGCACTGTGTTTTAACAAGACTTTCAGATGATTCTGATTATGATATAATCATGTGCCACAAAACAGCATTTCAGTCAATGACAGACCACATATATGATGGTGGTTCCATACAATTATAATGGAACTGAAATATTCCTATTGCCTAGTAATGCTGTAGCCATTAGCGCAATACATTACTTGTGCTTGTGGCAATGCTGGTGTAAACAAACCTACTATGCTATCAGTTGTGTAAAAGTACAGCAATACAATTATGTATAATATATAATACTTGCTAATGATAATAAATGACTATGTTACTGTTTATGTAATTATTATACTATATACCTTTTATCGTTATTTTAGAGTATACTCAGTATACGCCTACTTAAAAGGAAAACAGTTAATTATAAAACAGCCTCTGAGAGGTCCTTCCGGAGGTATCCTGGAAGCAGGCATTGCTATCTTAGGAGATGACAGGTCCATGTGTGTTACTGCCCTTGAAGACCTTCCAGATGTGAAGGTGGGAGACAGTGATATTGATGACCCTGACCTTGCATAGGCCTAGGACAATGTGTATGTGTGTGTGTGTCTGTTTTTCCTTTTCTTCTTTTTTTTTTGGAGATACGGTCTGGATGCCCGTCATCTGGTGTGTTTCAGTTCTTTGATACCTTTTTTTCATCAAATGCTCTCTCAGAATCATCTTCTGATACTTTCTTGATGGGCCTGAGGAAGGAACTGAGATAAAACAAGTATAAGCTTCAAGCTTTAAGACCAGAGTCTGCGGTGGGCTCACACCACCAGATGACGGCATCCAAACAAGGATACACCAGATTCGTCTTTCTTCATGATTGCTTCCTTAATCCTCCCTAGTTCCTGTTTTCCCCTACACAGTTACATTTCTTCCCTGCTATACAGACCCCTAATTTTAGTAGGTCAGGGAGATGGATTTGCAGCTAGTCTCCCGTCTTCTTGGCTGCAGCACCTGATTAAAGCCTTCTTCCTTGGCAATACTCCTCTCAGTGATTGGCTTTTTTGTGCAGCAAGCTGCAGGGCCTAGACCTTATCCCTGGGGTTTCCAAAACATCAGAGGGTGGTGTCTTTCATAGGGAGTATCTTCTGAAGGAAACTGCCCATCCCGTATCTCCTGCGGAAGGAAGGGTGGGGAGACTCCCTTAGGCTGTCATTTGAGCTGGCAGGGCTGTGTCTCTACCACATGTCCTTTACCCCCACCAGCCCTAGCAGCCTGGACCAAATGCAGCCAATCTACAGACCAGCTAGAGATGAGTGTGGTTATCTGTAAAGAAGAAACCCAAAATAATAGTGGCTTATACAAAATAGAAGTTTGCATCTCTCATGTTAAAGGCCAAGCTCCGTTCCCTGTACTTTGTTGGTTTACCATCCCTAGGGTGTTAACCTAGTCCACACGGCGCATGATGATTTACTATGTTCCAGCAGGGGCAGGGGGTGCCGGGGGAGGGCAAAGGGCAGGAATAATGAGAAGCCTTGGGAAACCTTAAGCCTAGCTAAAAATTGGAGATTCTGTTGGAGAAAGTTCAATTGGACATTTTGGCTTGTATCCAAACAAGGACACAGCTAAGCTAATTAGGTTTTCTCTTTCTGAACTGGACAGAAACCTGCACTTTATCGTGGGAAGGTATATGAAAACACACACTAGTCTGAAGACCAGCCCACCACCAGAGCTCCGGAGGAGTCTGCAAGACCTTCAGGCTCAGCCTCCTTCGGGCAGTAGCACTAGTTTACTGGTTCTTCTTGGAGACCTGGCTATTTGGGGGGTTTGAGGTGATTTCGGGATTGAAATTCCATTTTTCTTTATTCCGAGGTGCAGTCTGGAACAAACATCCCTGGTTACTGGAAGTAAACCGAGATCACCTCTGTGCAGGCCAGGAAGGTCCGATGCGTGGAGGCGCTGCAGCGGGGGATACCGCGGGACACCTACCCTCCGAGGGAGCAACGCACGCAGGCAGGGAGGGATCTTGCGTGGGTCAGGGGCGCCGCCTTCTGTCGTCACAGTAGCGGGGGATGCGAAAGTCCGACGCCGGGCGGGGTTTGGCGCGGCCGCCGCCCACAGTCGGCACTGAGGAAGAAGCGGCCCTTCGAGAGCAGTGGGCAGGTCTTCTCGAACAAGCCACCGCTCCTCCAGGCTGGTTGGGCGCGCGCCGCTGCCGCAAACGCAGCCCCGGGAGCGGAGGCCGCGGGGTCCTCTGGGAAGCGGCGTTGCGGGTGGGGGCTGCCAGCCGCGCCCCGCGGAGGATTCTGGGAGTGGTAGTTCGGCCTCTCGGTAGGCCGGGGCGAGGTGTCCCTGCAGGCTGTTAGATGCCTTTGTCGTCTGGCTCGGCTTCCTCCGTGTCTGGCTGGAGGTCAGACCCAGGATCGAGGAGGATTTAGCGCATCCTCTTCTAATCTAAGGGCCTGGGAGGGTGGCGGGAAGAACCCCCGGGTGCGGGCGCCGGGCTCGGCGAGGGTCGCGCGTGCGTTCCTGGCCTCTGGGGGGGAACCCGAGCGACGGACCCCCGGCCCCTTCCCCCAGCGCCAGTTGCCCCCAGCGCGGGCCCCGAGGAAGGAGTCGTCATGGAGCCTGGGGGCAGAGGTGAGGATTTGGGAGTCATGCGGCCTTGGTGCCTGCTGGAGAGAGAGAAAGGCTGCCTCTGGCTGGGGCAGGCTCAGGAGGGAGTAGCATCACGAGCTCCTTCCTACTAGCCGGTCTCACTTAGGGTTTTGAGGGACAGACGCCACCTCCGTTGCCCTCCTGGTCTGTAGGGCGCTGGATGCCTCCCTTGCCCAAGGGAAAATATCAACACATCTAACAATTTGGCTTTTGATAATGACTTTTTTAACCTCAGAGGAACCCCATAAGGCAGTAGGAAGGGACTATCTGACCCTTTTGGAAGGTAGGGAAAGCGGGGGATTTGAGAAGTCACAGAATTTGTTTACAATCTTGTTTTGGTTTTGGCGGTGGTGGTTTTTCCATAAGACCCATCGCTTTTCTGAGTCAGGCAGTATTGTATTAATATCTGAAAAGCCAGTGTTCAAAAAGAATTTAGTCTTCGTTCATCCTGTGAGTCTGGAATATAACAAGGATCAATCACTAAGTGAGGCATGGACACGCAAAGACTTTGAGTATTATTTTGACTACTTAGCACATACAAGATAAAAATGTGTTTACATGTCCACGTGTTCATAGCAGTTCTGCTGGAGTTTAAGGGCAGAGGAGGGCAGGAGGAGCCTGAGGCAGCAATGGTCAAGGCTGTCTTGATTAAAGAATATTATGCGATTGTCTTTTGGTTCCCTGTGTTGACTCTTCTTAGATGACAAGTAGCTGGTGTGTGGCGCTTGCTGCGCGTTTATTGCAAGGACAGAGTAATCATCATGGCGCCTGTCTCCACTTCTAGGATCACTTTTTGAGGACTCAGACCTTCTCCATGCTGGAAACCCAAAAGAAAATGGCATGACTGCTGTGCTGCTGACCTCTGGGTCCCAAGTAAATTTTCTTCTTTTTTTCTTTCATTTCTCTGAGCAAGGATATGTTTCCTTTCATTGTTATGGAATTGGTCACCCCCTGATTCCTAGACCACGGGGTTTATCCTGATAAATTGATGACTGATGAACCCCACAGGAAGTGCTCTTCATTTGTGCAGAACTTTCTGCCCAGTATTGCTTTCTCTCTACCCACTGAGTATTTGCTGCTCTCTTATTAGCCATTCAGTACTGTAATTGGCCTTGGTGAGATGCAAAGAAGTAAAAGCCACTTGCTGTTGCATCGTGGAGTTTACCAAGGCAGTGAGAGATATGTAAATAAAATAGTTAAACAACATGAAGAAATTGATATTTCTTAAATGTAGAAATAACTGGTCCAGGCAAGTCATAAATGGCTCTGAAAGAGGCTTTTTTATCATCTGTTTGGGAAAAGTGTGGGATAAAAACTGTACTTTGAAAAACAAGAGAGAGTGGGTAGTTGAAGGGTAGAATAAAGGAATATTCCAAGACAGAATAGCTTTGGCCAAAAAAAAAAAAAAAAAGTATTTAAATGATGAGGGAGTTGGAGGTCTTCCAAGGATGTGTGGATGTGTGAGTCACTGTGGGGTGACCTTGACTGTGGTGAGGGAAGCTTGGGTGTGTTGTGCCCAGACACCAGGACAATCTATACTTGGTCTTATTTCAGAGGCAAATGAAGGCCCCATGAAGGTTTTTAGAGGCCCAGCAAGATGAAACATGCCATAGCTGATTGGCGAGAGAAGATTAGTAAAACCGTGGGAGAAAATGCCAGTATTGATGTTTGTCTGTGAATTAGTAGATCACTTTTAGAGAGATAAGGGGAGAGAAAGTCAGTAGCACCTGCTGACAGTGTCTGATTTGCCTGCCTGTGCCTTCCAGCCCCAGCACATGCACACTTAGGTGAGTTGCAGAGGTTTTCTCAGGGAACTGAAAAGTCTGAAAGCAACTGCCTGTTAGTCTGTTAGTGTTAGCACTGTTTGTAAAGAACGAAGATTGTGCACCTTATATTACTTGTGGGGGATCACTCCTGAAGCATATGGTCATAAGGGACCTTAAACTTAAAAGTACAGGATTTCTTAAAGTGTTAAAAAGTGTATTTGGAGCAGAGGATTTTCAGAGTAGGTAGTTCTTTTAACTTATGTCATTATGTGCATTGTTTTACAGTCATTTTTGGAAGACTATGAAATATACATTAGGAAGTTGAATATAAACAAAATTAACAGTACGATTCATTTGTATATTCAAGGGACTGTGGCCAAAGTGGTAGTTTAAAGAGGGGTAAAACTGATTGATTTGCTAACCCAAGGACTGGTTTATTTTACTGTATTTCAGTTAAGTTGTAGTTGTATAGAAATTCGAAAACAGAATTTGAAAAATTATTAGACATTTATCTTATCAGCAGTAACAGATTCAAAGGAGTATTACCTTCCCTACTCCCTTATTTCAATATTTTAGTAAACAAACTAAACTTTGTGCCTGCCATCTAGATGAAAGGTAGGCTAAACACTCCTGTTTTCGATGTTTGATACGCTTCTCTTCTTCTCCTCACTTCTGTTCCCATGCATACTTTTATAGACTATCCCATTTAAACTTGTTTCTACTAATTCTTGTTCATTCCTTTCTTCATTCAGATATTCCACAGATATTTACAGGGTTTCTGCTCTGTGCCAAGTAGTAGCGCTGCTTCAGTGAGCAAGAATAGACCTGGCCTCTGCTCCTGGGGAGCTTATGTTAGTCACAAAATCCTCTCTATGTGTACAACCCAAGAGAAGGGAAGGAACATGTGCTATAACTAGAGAGTCAGGGAGGGCTTCCCTTGAGGTAACACCTGAGCTGAGATCTGAAGGGAGAGAAGGATTCACATTGCTGAAAGGAGGGGGCAGTGGGCAGAATATTCAGGAATAGTAAGCAGGATGTGTAAAGGGACTAAAGGGAATGAGACACACACCACAGGCAGATGAAATAATGCCATCAACTGGGGGACGGGGACAGACTGATCAGGGTCATTGTGAAAAATGACAAGAATACTCTGGAAACTTACAATTTGGGCTTCAGATACTGTTTTACAAATAAATTTATATTCTGTGAAATCTGTAAGAAGCATCTTAATTTTTAACATATATGGGATTGACTTCATTTTGAAAGGAAAACTAGAGAAAAAAATACTTCAATTTCTTGAACCCCATATATTTTAAAAAGTATACCATAAGAAAAATACTTAATTCATAATTACATTTTTCTCCTCTTTTCCTATGTAAGTAGTAGCAAATTCTGTAATTCTGTAATTTATTGATATGTAAACTAAGAAGTGCATACCTTCAAGTTTTACATTGAAGGTACTTTCCCTCCTACTTGCAGGTAACATGCAGTTCTGCTACCTGGAAGCAAAGAGTGAGTGTGTGGACTACAAATTCACCAGAGAATCTTAGTATTGGAAAGGGTGGCCGAGGCTGTTTTGTCTGTCCGTTTCTATCCTTCTTGTCTTCCTCCTTCTGTGTTGTCAGTTTTAGTTCTCTTCAGAGGCCTCTGGAAGGAGGCTTATTGGTGAGCACCAATGTGTTTGGTTTTTCAGGAACTGATGGTCAGGGATATGGCCGAGGCTTTCACCCAGTGGAGGCAGCTGAACTGTCCTCAGGGAGATGTGCCTGAGAAGCCTAGGAATCTGGTCTTGCTGGGTAAGGATGGCTCCCCCAACGCCTGTGAATTTACTCATTGTGGTACCTTGGCTTCCTTAATTCCTAGGAGCTCCAAGGTCCTTACATTCAATGATTCTTAATTCTAGTAGGGCCTGAGACAGGCAATTTCTGCTTTTTGTTTCTGGATATAGTTTTAACACTTGTGGAATTAGACATAAACATCTTTATGTTATGGACCTGTAGCATCTTTCTTCTCTACTCCTTGACCAAGGATACAGAGACAAAGTGCCAACAAAAACAACTCTTAAGAGAATGGGTGCTTATTCTTTAAATAGGGGGAGGTAAAATTGACATGGGATTGAAATGAAACCCTATCAATCTTCCTACCTCCTGAGCACTGTTGAGGAAGAAATGGAGAACTGACCTCACTCTCTACCTCTCTTACTGTGTTCCTGAAGACCAAGGAATGAACACTGACCTCTTTACTGACTCCTTTTCTTTCCCTATGAATAGGACTTCCAATTTCCACACCTGATGTAATCTCTCAGTTGGAGCATGAAGAGGAGTTGGAGAGAGAAGTCTCAAAAGCAGCCAGTCCAGGTGCATGAGTGTTGGAAACAGTGCCAGTAGAACCCAGATGGTCAATGGAAATGCTTATGGAAGAGGAGCCTGTCCAGATTTTGCTAGACCCATGGAAAAGTTGAAGTCCCGTCTCTCCCCCTGTGCCATATCCCAGCTCTGTGGATGGTGATCTGTTTATAAAGTTATAATTTGATTTTTTAGAAAGTAAATACTTTCTACTCTTTTTTTTTAACTGAGATGGAGTCTCGCTCCCATAGTGCAGGCCAGAGTGCAGCAGCGTGATCTTGGCTCACTGCAGCCTCTACCTCCTGGTTCAAGAGATTTTCCTTCCTCAGCCTCCCAAGGAGCTGGGATTACAGGCATGTGCCATCAGGCCCAGCTAATTTTTGAATTTTTAGTAGAGACAGGGTTTCACCGTGTTGGCCAGGCTGGTGTCAAACTCCTGACTGCAGGTGATCCACCCACCTCGGCCTCCCAAAGTGCTAGGATTACAGGCATGAGGCATTGCACCCAGCCTTTCTACTCTTTCACACCAATTCTTTTTCCCAATTAAGGTGAAATGAAACCAACATTTTCATGTTTGTTAATAACTTGCTTGGGTTCAAGGCTCTAAACCAGGATTTTTTACATGTGTTATTTTCTCTTTGCAGGATGCCATTTTTTGAGTCTCAGACCAATGACTGTAAATTGATCTCTGGGTTTTCCCTTGCTGCCTTCTCTGTCTAAGCAGAGACAGCATAGCATGATGATTAAGACCGTAGACTTTGGAACCAGGCTTCCTTGGTTTAAAGCTGATCATAGCTACTCATTACCTTTGTGACCTTTAATAGGTGACTTGTGTTCTCTGTGACTTAAATTTCCCCCAGTGGTAAAATGGGGATAATGAGAACACAAAGCTTATATTATTATGGTGACATAACAATGTAAGGAAATAATCCAAGACAAATGACTTTATGCTAAGCAAATGATAGTTATTAAGTTCTAGTAACTTCTTTGAAAGATGTTATGGATTTGACCCTGTTACTTCTGTCCAACTGCATTACTGCAGTAGACTACCGGCTAATTATACTTTCTTTAGTTTTACTCTTGTAAAATTGAAGCAGCATAATATTGCTAGATTCCCCCACTGAGTTCCTTACTCTGCCAATTCTGTATTCCTCTACCTGCTTTCAAAGCTGTTGTTAGTCTACCTACCTAACCTTTTTGCCTTCTCTGTTCTTCAACTTGAACTCTTAACATCAGATAGGCAAGTCCCTTACTTGCCTCCCCAGCCATGTGTTCTTCATGAACATTTGGGACTTTAATATTATTTTCCACTTCCCTTAGCTGGAAGTCCATTTGCCTTTAACCTATTCTACTTATTTGTCCTTTAAAATCCCAGGCACTCCCCCTGGGTATATCTAATTGAGGACACTGTATTAATTTATTTCATGTAGAGAAATGATTGGCATGGATATTAAAGGCCAGCTAGGCTTGGAAGTATTTACACATTTTTAGCAATGAAGCTTTGTCCCCACCCCCAAATTCTTACTAGGAAGCCCAGGAACTTGGGGCAGGTATCTTGAGAGGTTGGGGACTAATCTGAGCACATGGAGTTTTAACCTTCCTTTCCCAACACGCTGCTGTTTTTCTCTTTCTTTCCTTTTTCTCTTTTTTCTTTTCTTCCTTTTTTCTTTCTTCTTGGTTCTGGTTTACTCTTTCCAGTTTGTTGAGTTTAGGGTGATGGTGAGCAATCAGAGGTGATTAGTTGCTTTCCAGTTACTAAGCTTTATGGTATTTGAATTTGTAGACCTGGACCATGTTGAATGCTAGCTTCTAGAATTTGTCTCTCATCTTGAGACAGTAGAACCAACAGATTTTTGTAAAAGAGACGTGGTTTTGAGAGATTATTCTTTTAGCAGTGATTGGGACATATTGGAGTAGGAAAAGATTGGTAGCAAGGAGATTAGCTAAAGATGGTCATTCTTGAGGCATGAAGTGATAAGGCTCTGCTGGTCAGAAAGGTACAATGAGTCTTTGGAAGACCATCTTTCTCTGATCCTAGCCCTGTCTTCTCTAAATCCTTTTTTTAAAAATCTGGTATTTCCCCACATCACCTCTTCTTAGTCTCATTCTGTTATTCTTTGTTATTTCCTATCCTGCTGAGAAGAGGAATGTTGAGTACCTACACACTGCCCTTTTATGCAGCTGTACTTCTTTGCCCAATCTTTTCTTTCTTGTGTTCCCCTCAAGATTGCAAGACTATTTTTGAGTGCTTTCAAGTTCATGTGTTCCCTATAAATATTCTTTGTCTCATTATTTTCCTACCACAGCAGTTATTTTTCTCTCAGTGTAGGAAATGATTTACATGTGTACTTTTGCTTCTTTCAGACTGGGAAAAGATACCAGAAAGCAAAGAGCTAACTCCAGAGAAGGAGATTTCTGAAGAAGAATCAGCCCCTGGGGTGTTAATCGTAAGATTTTCAAAGGAAGGTGCCAGTGAATGTGAGGATTCTTTAGAGAGTCAGCAGGAAAACCATGAGAAACATTTAATACAAGAGGCCATCACTCAGAAATCTTCTAGGGGAAGAAGTTACCAATTTGATGAATTTAGAAGAAATTGCACTCGGAGGTCGTTACTCGTTCAGCAGCAAGGAGAGAGACTACATCATTGTGATTCATTTAAAAATAACTTAAAACAAAACTCAGATATACTTAGGCATGAGAGAATTTGTGCAGGAAAGAAACCTTGGAAATGTAACGAGTGTGAGAAAGCCTTCAGTTACTACTCAGCTTTTGTCTTGCATCAAAGAATTCACACCGGAGAAAAACCCTATGAATGTAATGAATGTGGTAAAACCTTTAGCCAGAGCATACACCTTACTCTGCACCAGAGAATTCATACTGGAGAGAAACCCTATGAATGTCATGAATGTGGGAAAGCCTTCAGTCATCGCTCAGCCCTTATTCGGCATCATATCATTCATACTGGAGAAAAACCCTATGAATGCAGTGAATGCGGGAAAGCCTTTAATCAGAGTTCATACCTCACTCAGCATCAGCGAATTCATACTGGAGAGAAACCTTATGAGTGTAATGAATGTGGGAAGGCCTTCAGCCAAAGCACATTTCTTACCCAGCATCAGGTCATTCACACTGGAGAGAAACCTTATAAGTGTAATGAATGTGGCAAAGCCTTTAGTGATCGGTCAGGTCTTATTCAGCACCAGAGAACTCATACTGGGGAGCGGCCCTATGAATGTAGTGAATGTGGGAAAGCCTTTGGCTACTGCTCAGCCCTAACTCAGCACCAGAGAACTCACACTGGGGAGAAACCGTATAAATGCAATGATTGTGCCAAAGCCTTCAGTGACCGCTCAGCCCTTATTCGTCATCAGAGAACACACACTGGAGAGAAACCTTACAAATGTAAAGATTGTGGAAAAGCATTCAGCCAGAGCTCATCTCTTACAAAGCATCAGAAAACTCACACTGGAGAAAAGCCCTACAAGTGTAAGGAATGTGGAAAAGCCTTCAGCCAGAGTTCATCCCTCTCTCAACATCAGAAAACTCATGCTGGAGGGAAAACCAAGGAATATGTCCAAGCTTTTAGTGAACATTTAGCCTTTGGCCAACTCAAGAGAATTCATACTGGATAAAGACCATGTAAATGTGGTTTACATTCAGAGCAGACTTTTTGAGCATTTCCCATACTTGCTGTGGGGGTCTACAAAGAAATTTAGGACTGTGTCGCAAAAAAATCATTGACAAGTCATTGCTGATGTGGGATGTAGTGTAATTAGACTGTGAAAGTATAGTTTTATATTTTTAAAAGTGTTCTGACAGAGGACACTGAATTTCCCTCAGGAAAGAGAAAAATTATTTGTAACATCCTAATGTATATGTAAATTACCATAGCCTTGGGAGAGAAATGGGGTGTGGCATGGTGGAAAGGGGACATCTTGACTGTGCCAGGTATTTTCATAATACTAAGAATATAAGTTTTAAAGAGTTAAGTGATCTTTTTAGAGAATTTGCACAGGTAGAAATAAGAGATTGAGAATTCACAATGAGTTTGTCCAGAGTCAGGAGTGGTGGAAGAAGGGAAGTTGTCCTTCATTCTTAAGGAGCCAAAGGAAGTAGAGGGAAAGGATAGAAAAAAGAGCGGGGGGAGTGAACTCAAGAAATGTTGACTATGATACCACTCAACTGAATATTCACAGCCATGAAAAATATTAAACTTGCTAGTTGGTCAGCTGAAAAGTTTCTGTGAGGGTAACTTTATCCTCACAGCTAAGGAATGTTGGCTGCAGGGTAATGCAGGGCATTTGCTTCTGCACTTTTTGTCTTTCAGACCTTGCTTATTGAGACATCACCTACTATAAATCATGTTAATTCCAAGGGTCAAGACCCACAGCGTAGAAAATTGAGTACAGAAGAGACCTTTGATGTGTTCAAGCTGTTTTAAGGTATCTGAGTTACCTGAGAATGTGCTTATTTATAAAGATTTACCTCAGTTGTATCTTGTTTGTACCTTAGATTTTTTCATAGCTTACAGTAAAATTTAGTTGTAGATTTGCACTGACACTGTATATTAGATTATGAAAAACTTGGAAAGACTTTGAAATACCTTTTACCATTTTACTTGGGTAGAGGTAGGTGGCATCTTCATATATATATATATATATATATATAAAATTTTTTTGAAAACTTTAAATTTTAGACATGTTTATTTTGAAACACACTTCCAAACAAGATAGACTAACAACAATACATATGTCTATTACACTGCAGACGTAGCTTAAACTTGGCAAGACATCCTCCTTTGTACTTGTTTCCTAAAAGAGTTGCTAGGTAACTTTTTGCCCATGACCAGCAGCCTCTTTAAGAACAACAAAGGACCTACTGTAAAAGTCACTCTCAGGTATCTGCATTGCCAGCTAACACCTTCTCTGCACACTGCACCCCCAAAGAAACACAGAGCCCACAGGGCTTGCTGGCCCTACCTCTGGCCTCACCGCCAATTGGGTCGCTTTTTGTACTTGTCCTGGCTGCTCCACTTTTGTGGTGGGGAGCAACTGATAACCTTGAGCACAGAAGCTGTGCTTGTAAAGGTGGCTTCTGTGTTTCTTTGGGTCTTCTTCTTTCTGGGCCTGGCTCTTTGCTGGTTCCTTATTGTCATCTTTTTGTTCATGGCCTTGCTCTTTATGAGAGCGCAGTGTGTTTTTAGTTGTGTTAATTGGAAATCTTTTATTGGTACCAGCAAGAGGACACGTCATCCAACCCATGAGTCCCATTGTTTCAGCTCTGGTTTTCCCACATTTTGCCTCTGTATTGCTTATCATTATTTGCCTCCTTGTATTACTTTCCTCTCCAGCTCCTGGTCCTCTTCCATCGTGGAGGCATTTTCCAGATCCTCACATCGTGCTAGCGGATTGGAGGCTCTTCGCCATAACTTGAGGCATGGAGTGTGAGGGTTATTGCCGAGTTTAAAATGAGGAAACTGAGACCAGCATAGGAAAATTAAATGCCAATTTATTAAGCTCCCTGGAGAGGTTCTGTGGTCTGGAAAGGGGGGCCAGAGAAGTCGTGCTGGCTTCCTGGAACGAGGGGTTTTTATAGCTTTGGGAGAGCAAGGAGTGGCTGGGTGTTCTAATTGGCTGCGGGGGAGTGGGGTGGAGATGGGGCGGGCTGTTATTGGTGGGTAGGTTGTGGGGCGGATTTTCCTAATGCAAGATCCCGCCAGGGTTGCATCAGCCGGGGCTGTCCGGAGGGCTGTGTGCAGAGCTAGGTGCCAAGTGCAGAGGTGGGTGCCGAGTGCAGAGGCATGTGTTGAGTGCAGAGGTGGGTGTTGAGTGCAGATTCTGGTGTGGAGTGCAGAAGTGGGTGTTGGGGAAGCCAAGTGGCGGAGCTAGATGTTGAGTGCAGCCATCATCTCTTTAAATACATTTTAGCCCCCACCTTCTACTCCTTTTCTTCTGGGACTCTAATGAAAGAAATGTTAGCTCTTTGGTTGTAGTCTCACAGGTTCCTGAGGCTCTGTTCATTTTTTCTTGATGATTTTTGCCTGAATCTGCTCAATCTGCCTTAACAAGATAACGTAGACTGGGTGGCTCAAAAAAATACCTATTTCTAACAGTTCTGGAGGCTGGGAAGTCCAAGATCAAGGTGCCTGTGGACTCTGCTTCTAGTGAGGGCTCTCTTCCTGGCTTACAGATGGCTGCCTTCTCACTGCGTCCTCATATGTCTGTAGTGCATGCAGATGGGGGGCCAATGGGGAGAGGAAGAGAGAAATAGCTCCCTGTTCTTATCAGTCCACCAGTTCTAGCAGATTAGGACTCTTCCCTTATTATCTCATTTAACCCTAATTAGCGCCTAAAAACCCTGTCTCCAATAAATTACATTGGGGATTAGGGCTTCAACATAATTTTGGGGAGGAGGGGGATACATCTAGTTAATAACATTCCATTGCAGCCCCCTCACCGAATTTATGTTCTTGAATGCAAAGTATATTTATTCCACTCCAACAGCCCCTAAAATCTTGACTCATTCTAGCATTAGCTGTAAAATCCAGACCTTCAAGTAAATATCACCTAAATCAGATATGGGTAAGAGTCAAGGTACAATTTACCCTGAGGCAAAATTACTCCCCAGCTGTGAACCCATGAAACCAAACAAGTCATGTGCTTCCAAAACACATTTGTGATCTAGACATAATGTAGGCATTCCCATTCCACAGGGGGGAGAAATAGGAAAGTAGGAGGAGGAATGGGTCCTGAGCAAGTCCAGAACTTGGTAAGACAAATTCCTCAGAGGTTACATTTCATCAGATCTTGTGAGAATAATCCTCTTGCTCAATGCCCTGCCTTCTGGACCCACTGGAGTAGTGGTCCTATCTCTGTGGTACTGCCAGGTGGCCCCTCTCCTAAACCTCTGCAGGGCAATTCTGCCTCTAAGGCTTCAGCTGGAGCCTTCCTGTTCTGTTGAAACCAAAGTGATGGTTCCACCCTTTGAAACAGGAGGTATCCCCAGTGGTCTCTGAATTGTTTTCAGGGTCATTCTCTTGAAGAATAACACATTCATAGACAAGCGGCTCTCTAGTCTGGTTCTGTATGATCTAAGAAGCCCTAAAGCCCACCTTCATTTTATTTTGTTGTTTTCCTCTCCCCTTTAGTACCAGTTGGCTGTGTCTTTGCTGGTATAATCCCATTTATGTTCCTGGCTTATGATGGGGCTGCTAAGCCCGTGAGTCATATTCATGATCTCTTTATCAAATGGTTGTTCAATCACATCCTTAGGGTAAAGGTGGAGGATGGAGGAGCCTTGTTACAGCTTGGTGAGGGTGGAAGTATAGGCCTTTGTTGGTGTGGATAGGACCGTAGCTTTCTTCTGTGGTCTTCGAAGTAGGATTGTGGTTTTCTGTCTTGCTAGGCTGCTCCCTTCCCAGTCCTTGGGCTAAAAAACCAGACTCGTCTTGGCCTTTTTTTTTTCTTGTTGGTATCTGTTGGTATTTCTAGATTGTCGACTTCTCTGTCAGAACCCAGTCTGGGATAAATTAGGCAATAAGAAAACCCAAGAAAGTCATTGCTGTGTTCTTCCTCGAGTTCTGAGGTCCCTAGTCACTCCATTCTCTCTCCACATTTTAGAACCTTTTTATGTTTGCTTTGTATATAATATCCAGGATTTTTAGCTGTACTTAGTGAAGGCAATAGGAGAAAGTAGTGCTGCACCTTTCCCGTGACATTTTTGTGCTTGACACTGAAATCACACATCAAGTTGTGGTATATATAGTGTTTGTGGTATATAACCTAAGAGTTTGTGGTATGTGCAAGTCATCTGTAACCAGTTAGGAATAGGAACTAAAAGGAATGCTCACTGGTTTCCCTCGATTTGATAGGTAGAAACTATCAGCCTGCTTCATCTCGCTTTGAAGGAACTATAGTTTTTAAATTGAGGAAACACCAGCATTTAATTGTAGCTTATAAACTTGAGAAGGATAGATATGGCTAACAATATAAACCATAGGGTTAAATTTTTTAATTTGTATTTTTGTTCAAAAAATGTATGAGAAGCACTGGAGAACTGGACTTAGAATTTTGGATATTTTTTCCAATTATATGTTAGCTACATGTGGCTCTCCGTTCACTTTAATTTGCCGTATGACATATGATATCATAGAGAATCAACAAAGAATGAAAATAATTGGGATTTGGGACAAGTCACTTTCATCCTTTGAAATCTGTTTCCTCATAGATACATGTTTTAAAATTTAATGCCTATTTGAGAATGACTAGAGTTAGGTAGAAAATGGATGCAATGTGATTTGTAAGCTATCAGGTGCTATATAACTATTAGGTATTATTGATAGAGTCATTTAGAAGAGGACATGTCTGTCATGTATGCCCCACAGTGGTGTAGCCCAATAGAAACAACTGTGAATATGATGGAATGAGGCTTTTTATATTTTAAAATAAGTTTTCTGGGATCCTGGTAAAATCTGCATCTTTTGAGCTAATCATATAGTTTCTTTTAATCTATTAATGTGGTAAACTACCTTGATTTTTTGATGTTAAAGAATGTTTGCATTCCTGGAATTTACCCAATTTGGTGATTTTTTTTTCCCCCATCTCTGGGGGGAGTTTGTGTCCCTGGAATTTCAGTTGCCTTCATCGTTAAACTGGGATTATTGTGTTTGTAATATATGGTTTGAGTGGTTTTAGGGGCTATTTAGATTTACTGTTTCTTCTAGGAAGTTGTAGGTTTTTCTGAAAATGTATCCTTTTTGGTCATCGAATTGTTTAAAATAATTTTATTTTCAAGTACTTGTTCTATCTGAACTTATGTCCCTTTTTTCTTTCCTGATATGGCTTATTTGTATCCTCGCATTTTCTCTTGGTCATGTTTCTAGAGATTTGTCAATTTTACTAGTCTTTTAAAATAACTTTTTTAACTTTTGCAAAATCAGCTTTTATCAAAGTACACAATAAAATTCACCCATTTAAAGGTGTTTCCTATGTTTGACGAAGGTATTACCCTTGTAACTACCACTGTAATTGTGTGTGGTTATAATAGTTCCTCCTTCTCCTCCTCCTCCTCTCTCTCCTCCTCATACGCATCTTCTTCCTCCTCCTTTCACCCCTTTCTCTTTATTTCTCCCTTCCTCCTTTCTTCCTTCCACAGTTCTGTCTTAAAACGACCTATGTAGACTTGTGTAAAAATCACCACAAAGGGTACAGAACAATTCCACTGCACCGACAAATTCCCCTTGTGCTTTTTTTCATGACTGGCTCCCACCCCGAATTGAGTAAAAGACTTTGATATTCATCATTGTTGTGTTATTTATTCCTTTTTATTGATGAGTAGTTTTCCTTGTAATGTACCACAGTATTCTTAACCATTAACCCATTGAAGAACATTTAGTTTGTTTATAATTTTTGTTGATTATGAATAAAACTACTACAAACATTTATATGTAGGTTTTTGTATGAACATAAATTTTCATCTCTGAAGGGTAAATATTGGAATGAAATGGTTAGGTCATATGGTAAGCGTATGTTTATCTTTGTAACACAGGGCCAGCCTTTTCCAGAATTATTGGTTAATTTTGTTTTTCCACCAGCAATGTATGAAGATATGGTTGCTCCGTAATTTGCCAGCACCTGGTATTCTCATTGTTTTTATTTTATCCACTGTAGTAGATGTGTAGTAGTATCTCATTGTGGCTTCAATTTGCATTTCCTTAATGACTAATGATGCTGAGCATCTTTTCATGTGCTTATTGTCCATCTGTGTATCTTTGATGAAGTGTTCAAATCTTTTGCCATTTTAAAAGAATTCTATTGTTTGTTTTCCTAGTTTAATTTTGTAGTTTGTGGATTGTCTTTTTATTCTCTTTTATTCCATTTTTATTTCAGTGTCTTTTGTAAAGCAAAGGCTCTAAATTTTGATGAAGTCCAAGTTTTCCTTTTAGGGACCATACTTTTGGTGTCATATTTAAGAACCCCTTCCCTGGCTGGGTGCAGTGGTTCACACCTTTACGCCCAGCACTTTGAGAGACCGAGGCAGCAGATCACCTGAGATCAGAAGTTCGAGACCAGC
Organism: Ateles fusciceps; assembly: GCA_036589455.1. Taxonomy (NCBI): domain Eukaryota; kingdom Metazoa; phylum Chordata; class Mammalia; order Primates; family Atelidae; genus Ateles; species Ateles fusciceps. The sequence goes on along the minus strand of JAZHEH010002491.1, from coordinate 1,200,957 downwards.
CTGACCAACATGGAGAAACCCTGTCTCTACTAAAAATACAAAAATATTAGCCGGGTGTGGTGGTACATGCCTGTAATCTCAGCTACTTGGGAGGCTGAGACAAGAGAATTGCTTGAACCTGGGAGGCAGGAGAGGTTGTGGTAAGCCAAGATTGTGCCATTGCACTCCAGCCTGGGCAACAAGAGCAAAACTCTGTATCAAAAAAAAAAAAAAAAAAAAAACCAGCCCATCCCCCAACTAAAGTTTAGGAAATTTTTCATTTTTCTGCTAGCTTAATGATAATGTTTTTCACTTACATCTATGATCCATTGTTTGGTAATTTTTATATAAGGTGTTAAATAAAGCCCCAGGCTCATTGTTATTTACATGTTATCCAATTGTTTCAGCATCATTTGTAGAAAACATATTTTTTCTCCATCAAATTCCCTTTGCTCTTTTGTAAGTGGGTTTATTTCTCAGTTTTCTGTTCCATTGATCTATGAGTCCATCCCTTTGCCAAAACCACACATTGTCTTGATTACTATAGCTTTGTAGTAAATCTCAAAATCAGGTAATGTAAGCCCTTTAAATGTATTCCTTTTCTAATTTATATGCTCCCACTGTCATATATTTGTCTATTATTTCAAATTTTAATTTATATATTCTGACACTCGGTTATTATCTGAATACAGGTTAAGAATTGTCAAATCTCTGGTGATTTGAATGTTTTCTCATTATGTAGTGACTTTCTTTAAACATAGGAATATAATAGATATATTGGAGTTTTTTGTGGGGAGGGGCTTTGAAACAAGGTCTCACTCTCACCCAAGCTGGAGTGCAGTGGTGTGATCTTGGCTCATTGCAGCCTCAACCTCCTGGGCTCAGCCTCTCAAATAGCTGGGATTACAGGCATGTACCAGCACATCCAGCTAAATTTTTTAGCATCTTTTGTAGAAATGGGGTTTTGCCATGTTGCCC